>CM053788.1:85740226-86195226 GCA_028749045.1 Cupressus sempervirens
TGCTGCCAAAGTATGTTTTGTTAATAGAAAGAAATGCTTACATGGTATGAGACCTGAGCATATATGTTTTGTTATAATTCCAAAAGATGGTTAAAAAGAAACAAAAGAGGTACATGCAATAATTATAGATTTGTTGGAAGAATTTTTAAATATTGTATCTAATAATGTGCTTGATGAATTGCCATTAGTGAGGAAGATTAGTCATCAGATGGACTTGATCTAGGAGCTAGTTTCTCAAACAAGGCAGCGCACAGAATGACACCCTAGGTAAATTGTCCAACTCAATTATATAAAATTGTACTTTATACCTCTCCCGAGAGTCTATTTGTAATTGCTTCACCTTCTTTTGCCTAGGCTATCTGATTAATGGGTGTCTCAAATTGATTATTGTAAAACTTCAAATAGAAGGTTTCTACCTTTCCTTATTTGGTATTGAATAGAAATTACAAGAAACAATTAGATAGAGGAGTTAGGTTTACAATAAAGATATTTTATTTTATTGAATGACATATTGACAATAGATTGATAATTGCATTTGTTCATATAGATTTGATGCACCGGGTAGAATGACAATAAATATTTATCATTTTGAATATTTTTGTGAAGGAGGTATCGTTCCATGAGAAAAATGAAACTACAAATGCATGTAAAATTGACGGAAAACAAAACTACTGGAGTTTACTACCACACAAATATTTTAAGCTTTAAAGGTTTGTTAGGTTGAGCCTTAATTTTATGTTGCATGGCTACGCACTCTTTGTAAGATTGATTTATGCAATTTTTAGTTTGTAGTACAAAGAAAAATAGTTCATTTTGGTAACCATGATTTATGCACTTTTTAGTTTGTAGTACAAAGAAACACAGTTCCTTTAATACATTTGTTTCTATTTAGCATTCATAAAATGAAACCTTGATAAGATAATCTTAGTCATTTGACTTTAATTTTCTTGGTTCTTCATTTCCCAATCAGCCTCTGATTTCAAAATTATTTTTAGGTGAGGCAAACAGAAGAAGATAAGATAAATTTATTAATGTCCAACAGGAGACCACAAATGGATATAAGGGACAACAACGAGTACAACAAGGTTGCAACCAATAGCATGGACGCTTCATGTCATTCTCTACCAAGGCTAGTCCATATGTTGATTGAAAATACCGACACTGAATATTTCTCAACATCCACTTTAGTTTCCCACTCAAAATCAACAACAATGGTAATCCCATGATATGGGTACAAAAGTTGTATCCCTTATAGGAAAGGGGATAGCCCTTGTTGTCGATACATATAGATTGGTGTTTATGGGTTTAGAGGAATTAGTAAGTACAAAATTACTGTCGAATATCAACAATCTATCCGGAGTGGGGCTGTGGGACAGAAACTTGGAACTGTCACAATCGAAAAGTCTGGTATTGATTTAGCCTTCTCTTCACAGACAGGTGCAGATTCTGAGCAATGTTAAAATTGTTAATAGCTTGCACCTGCCAAAAGTGTTACTCTTCAGGAAGTGTACTGCAAGAGGCACAATATAGTATGCCAAGATAAAGGTTATGGAGTGATGCTAAGAAAAGAGGTGGGAAAGCATGTTCATTGTTTTAAATGCATCAGGACATTTCAACATGAAGAGATTGAAAAGCACATGAAAGTGTTCCATGAGCCCCTGCATTGTGGATGCAAAGTGATACTAGAGAAGAAAGAAATAATAAGTAGTGTCGTGCTTTTTTTTTCTAGATGTGATTCCACTTCTACAAAGTTTTTCATATGGATTTTTATTCACGTCTTTAGAGAATATAATTGATTTAGGAGAGGTGTATGACTTCAAAAATGCATGTAACTATGTATAATCCATAGCATTAGTTGTTTTAATGAGTAACTTTACCTTTTTAATAATACCTTGAATTCTTTGTTGACAAGTAACTCATCTTCAGTCTGCCCATTGAGAAGTATGACTTGTAAGTTCTGTGGGGAGATCATGCTTAACCAGGAAATGCTCTCGATGATGTTCATGATTGAATACGTCAATATTCAGAGCATGAAAGTCTGTGATTTTAGGACATCACATGTGATTCATGTGACTGGGCAATTATGCTCAAAGAAATGGATCTTCATAGAAATGCAGTACATGAGAAAGTGGTATCTGAAAATGAGAATTATGTTGGTTCTATATCATACATGTCACAGATTATGAAGGCACAATTAATCACTCTATACCCCAAATTATGATATTCCCTTCACAAATAAGCAAGTCTACAAAAAGTCAAAATGTTGAAAGTTTGGCATATCCCACTGTAATAAGACATTTATTAGAAATAATCTTATTGATAGTTGAATGCTCATTTAGACAAGGGGCACTTCACTAATATTGCTCATGATAATGCATTGTTACACCGGCCTAGGGGATGAGAGGACAGGGGGATAGAGGGGCCTCAATTTGGGGACAACGCGGGGACAACGATAGAAGACAATAGGGGAGGAGATGGGCTTTATATTGTATATACTATACATATGATACTTAAAATGCTAATTATGAAAATATGTGTAACAATAGAAGACATAAATATGAAGTATAAGTTCATCAAAATTGCTATTGCTAGTTTAGTTTTAGTATTTAGTATTTACATTGCATTGAATATTGATAAATGAACAATGAAATAGATCTAACTTCTAACTTCTATCAAATTGAAATAACTTAAATTAAAATTATCGAAGATTGAAGATTCAAATGGCATCAAAGTATGAGAATCACTATCTCATCAATCATTAAGTGGCATCATAAACTTAATTACATCAAGTAGCAACAACCATGATATGATCACAATGTTGAATGTTGAATGTTTTAAACTTCAAATGACAAAAATGATAATCATAATAATATAATATCCAAATCTCAAGTATAAACTACAAAATCAAAAGACAAAATGTTAAGTAATAAAAACCCAAGGGCCGCCAAAATGCAGTAGAGGCTGCCTCAAGGCCTCTAATCATCTATGTCAACCTGAGGCTCAGGCTCAACAAACTCATCCTTCGAACTCTGAGAGGAATACCAACCAACCCCGCATCAAAAGTATCTGCATCCTCATCAACGTGTGAAAGCTCCTCGGGCTCTACATCCCATCGTGCTACAAAACCCTCCTTGTACACGTGTCTTGTGATCTTTAATACACAAGGCACAATGTACAACCACTAACTTCTCTACTTTCTCAAAGGTATGTATGTTTCTTTTAAGAGAGTAAATGAAGCTATAAGTAGACTAGTTCCTCTTAGAAGCTGAAGAACTAGATACCTAAGATAACATCATAACTCAAATGACTAGTATGAGAATCATAAAATTGAAATTGAAATACATGACTAAAAGATTAGTGTAAAAGTGAAATTGGAATCTCAAAGTGAAAAGTAAAGCTTTTAAAGTAGAACATGAGAACTTAGATAGGAGACAGATGGCTAGTGTGGTAGTTGTTGATTTGGGTTCATGAGAATTCCACCACAAAATAGGATCCTCTTGTGCCATTGTTATTATGTCAGCCTTAGCTTTAGTTGGATAGCCCCTAAGAGTAGCAAATTTGGTCCACTCAGTGCAAACCTTCCCTATTGTCTCAATGTCATACATCTTATCAATGCACTTGAAGAATTCTTCCTTCACCAAAAATTCAAATTTTAAAATTAGTAAATTAACAAATTAAATAAGTGCAAGTGTACTAACTTCTAACTTTCAAGTGCGAGTGCACTAAATTCAAAATTGATATTAGATTACCTCATCATCATTCAGTGGTGTATCTCTCCCAGGCCTAGGCATGTACCACTTTGGATTCAATGCATAAGCAATCATATGTAAGGGAGTGTTGAGATTGCCCCATCTACGCTGAATAATAGGCCAAATGTGTTCAATGTAAAATGCTAAACTCAAGTCTCTCTCTCGCACAACTGCCCTCATCTAGCCAAGCATAGCATCAATGCACTCATACACCTCTCTAAGAGTAGTTGCATCTGCATCCCCATATTTGATGACTTGGAAAACTGGAGTGATGAAAGAGAATGCATTTTGCATCACTCCAAAATACATCACTCTATACTATCTCCTTCACCCTCAACCCCTGCTCTGTCCTAGATCCATCCCACCTATCCCACTCATCCATCATAACCATGAGTTGCAATGACCCCTACAACTCAATCTTTCTCTCCAAAAGAATGAAGTAGGATACATATCGAGTCTCAACTAGTTTCAGGAACTCTTTCCTTGCAAAGCTTCTGAAAAGGGCATGTGATGTGTGGTGATTGCAGATAAACAGTTGCACATCTCTAGCATTGCTCCCTACTCCCTTAATCTAGGGAATCTTCCCCATGTCCTTTAGTGCATTGTTAATGGCATGCACACAACATGGAGTCCACCAAATATGTCTGTAAGTTGTCTCAACAAGTCTCCTTGCAACTCTACACATAGATGTCGCATCTGTCACTACTTTATATTTTGTGACCCAACCTCCTCAATAGCATCCCGAAGTATATGAAACTAAAAATCAGCATTCTTTCGATGCTCTGAACAATCAATAGGCCTGAGAAAAAATGGCCCCTCTATGCATATAATGATGATATTGATAAGTGGACAGTTCCTAATGTTCGTCCACCCAACCATGATGATGTTGCAACCATACTCCTCCCAAACATGACTCAAGCTCTCCTTCTCTAAAGCAATCTTGGCATACTCTTTATCCAAGATTGTAGTCCACAATTTGTGCTCACTTTTGGCACAAATGATGGTCCTCCTCCCCTTGCCACCAACTACATCATCTCCTTATAATAAGGAGACTATGTCACATGAAAAGGTATGCCATTGGAAAAAAGAAATTTACCAATGCCCTCCTCTTATCTCAACTCTCAAGCGAGCATTAAATAAATCAGCAATGGGATTACTTGCATATGACACCTTTCTTTTCCCCTTGTTGGATTGTGCTTCAGGCATAACATTGGATGTAGAAGGACCCGAGACTGCCCCTACAAATGATGTAGTTGTAGGTCTCTGCTATGGTCTACCCGTAGGACTAGGAATAGAATAACATGGTTGCCTCTACTCATAAGCCTATTGAAGACTATGAACCTATTGCCTACCACTCAAGGTGCTAGGTACCTCAACTACCAAGTCATCTGGAACACCCCAAAGATTGGTGAACTCAATTTTCTAATGCAATTTATTTGATTTCGTCAAAAACTTGCATGGGCCCACACCTTTTCCTATCCAAAAGAGGAAATGAGCATTCACTCTAGTGATGCTCCCAAACCATTTTCTCTTACAAATGTTACATTTCCACTTCCTTGTACCACCACACTGTAATTGTTCGTGCAATTATCCTTGTTGAAAATTGTTAGAGAGTAGATTTAGGGTCATAACTACCCCTAGCCCACTTTGCCAAAAAAGTGGAGGGTCAATCTATAGTTGGAGGACAAGGTGGCCAATTATCTTTTGAATCTAAATCAATTTCTTCATTCTCTTCATCATGCCCAACCTTAAGGTTATAGTATTATTGGCTGCTATCACTATGAGAATGGACCTCTAAATCCATCTCATAATAATTGTAATTTGACCCACTTGAGTCATGACCATGTGAGCTCATTTTGACACTGCATTTCACAAAATGAAAAAAAATATAAAATAAATACATACTTTCAGCCTATGTCCTTCAAAATCATAATTTTTTGAAGTAAAATTAAAGCAATAAAAATTTGAAATTGAAACAAAAAACATCTACTAGAATCTAGAAATGAAATTCAACTGAGAACAAAAAGTTACAAACTAGAAACAAAAAAAAATGATCTTGACTTGAACACTAAAAAAAAAAAAACAAAAACCCTACCTTTTGCTTCACAAAATCTCTTGAACAAACTAAAAAATCTTGCTTCTCCACTTCTTGCTCCTTACTCTTTGCCTTCCACACACACTCCACTCAAATAGTCACCCTACAATGAGTTCTTAACTCTTCTTTCTGTTGTTGCAAAAATTAGAAAACCATGAGATGAATAGAAATGAGAAAACATAGAGATTTAATGGGCTTTCAACCTCTAAATGGGCCCCACATACTCTAGGATTAGCAATAGCAAAAAAAAATATATATATATATATATATATAAACCTTTTAAAACAAAAAAAACAAAAAAATCGCCCTTTCTTAAATGTCGTTAAGGGGGGCGACCGATCATCCCCTACTTGGTCAAGGGACGCATCCCCGTCCCCAAGTCCCCAAACAAGGACACGGGGACATCCCCCTCCCAGCAGCAACTTGGTGGCCTCGTTGGGGACGTGGGAACATCGTCCCTCCGTCCTGGGTGCATCCTTGTCTCAGGTGCGACACCCAAAAACAGCCGGAATGCGTTACTTAGTATCTGATAATGTTTTGGAAGACACCCCCTTCAATTATAGATGATTCTCTACATACACAAGATATGCTTCTAAGAACAATGCTCGTGTCTTGTCCCATTTGTGGCATGAGCGTCCATAGCGAGATGGATTTAAGCCAGATGGATTTAAGCCAATACAATATAGAGTCAAAACAATGGGTTGTATGAAAAGGATTTTTCTTGCCTGATATTCAAGGAATCCTGACTCTCTGAAGAACTGGATCATTTTCCTGTTATAGCAATCGACAAATCTGAGGTTGAGAACAATAAATGCTTTGACAAAATTCCTTATGGTATAGAGCACCTGACTGGTGAGAATACATTTGAGGGACATCATCTTACGGGCATTCACCAGACCAAGCCCTCTGCTAATAAAACCCTAGACAAATAATCCAAGCTGCAGATCGCCTGGAAGAGAGCAAAATGCTTGGAAAACAAAGACATAAACACCAAACCTTGTACCACAAAGTGCAAGGAAACCATAGTTCGAGTGTGGGCAAAATAAATTCTTGCAAATTACATGACACAATTGCAGTAAGAAATAAAGACTAGAAGAACATGCCTGCACACAAAGTTTGAACAAGATACAATGATCAAAGACCAAAAGAAAGGACCACCTGTAAGAACAAACAACAAAACAAGCAATCTGCAACAAGCAAAACCAAAAAGATTCAGCCATAAAAGATCATTTCCTTGAAGATTCTATTCCCTCACAATTCTTGACAACAAAAAATCCACAGAAAAACCCTTAAATAGGTCAATTCAAAAACAATTTCATGCAAAAGGCACAACTCTAGAAATAATTCAAACAGACCTTTACATCCACGCAGCAGATGTAAAATCCTTAAGCCTAAACAAGCAAAAATGCTTGCCTATTCCAAATGAAAACAGGCTTCGAAAAAGTTGAGGACTTAAATTAAAGATAGAACACATTGGTTTTATAATCAACAGAGGTGGTGTATTATCCAGCAAAATAGCAGTTGGAAAGAGACAGCCACAGATCCCATCTCAATCCTCTAGGAAAACCCTCCAAATCCAATCTGATCTCATTCGTTTGGCACATAATTCTCCAAAGATTTTGGATACAAAATTAAAATGCAAGTTGCTGTTGAATAGTTTAGTATAAAATATTTAAAAAAGGAGTTGAGCATGAGACAGTCAACATGGGCTGTGCTCACCGTATAAAAGTCTATCAGCCAAATATTGTATCAGAGTTTGGGGGCTTTGCCATCAAGACCCACATTGAAACTTGTACATGTGTGCATCAAAAGCTGGGCAACTTACCACTAGCAAGCATATTTGGTTTAAATTTTGAAAAAATTCAATCACTGTATACTCTCACCCAAACCATTCTGAGATCTTAGCAATCAGAAAGTGCAAGAATTTGTGCATGAATATGGGGTTATCATCTAGATTAACAAATATTCCTGTTTAGTACATTAACAACCAAAACCTTAACAATCAAGGGAATATTTATTATTAACCAAAAAAAAATGATGAAATGAATCATGAATAATTTTATTATTCAACTTACAATGGAAATGGGAGGTAGACAAGTAGACATATCCAAATCTTCTATATGCTTTAATATAAATAATGTACATTCATTTCTGCACAAAATGAATATCTTCTGCATAAAAGGGGCATGTTAATTAAATTAATCCCTTAAGAGTTTCTAATCACAGCCTCCCAAGAAATAGATTTAGATAAATTACAAATTCATTCTTCTCTCAAGACAGAATCTCTTTGCAACCCTGCACCTGCCATCCGATGGACCAACGCCCACAGCAGACTAGTTCAACAAGATGTCTATAAGATTCCATCTAAAGGAATAAAGCTTTGAATAGAAGAAGTAGAATGAGCTCAAATATTAAGCAAATATCGTCACCATGTTATTTTCTTTTTTTCCGACCCTTTCCTAGCTGTCCAGACTTGAAAGCAGATTCTTGCTCTTGTAGGAAAGCCATTGCTTTCCTGTACTTCTCTGCTCTCTCTTCTTCTGCCACAGCCCTCTCCTGTGCCTTCACTTCTTGCAAAAAGCAATTATCCTTGCGTAACTCACGAGCAGCACCCTTTGCTTCTTGCTTAATTTGGCGCTGCAATTTCTTTCTCTGTGCCCTTTCTCTGTCAGGGTCGTAATCTCTCCCATGCACAAAACTGTCCCAAAATTCAAAAATAAGTGTTTAACCCTAGACACCATTAAGTGTCAATACCATGAATGATGAATCAAAAATAACAATTTACATTGCAACTAAAAGACAAGAAATTCCTACATGCGCATACAAGGCATTGACAAATTCTATGTGAAAGATTAGTCTTTTTCCTGAAACATTTCTATTGATAGTGCAACCTATTGACCCTGGAAGAATTTCATTAAAAAACAAGCTACTTTGTGGAATATAAACAACAGTAAAAGGATAATACAGTACTTTTCTTCAAATCTTGGATTGAATTGCTTTATAGGCACTGGCTTCTGCATTCGCATTCTTAATGGCTGTCGTACCATATGATGCTCCTCAATTTTTTCACTTATTAGATGAGCAATGCCAGTAATTAATGTTTGGAGAGTCTCTGGCATATTATTCTCTTTAGCCACTTCATGTAATAGAGGTACAAATGTTGCAAATACTTCAGGAAAAGAGGCAATATCATGATAAATGTTTACAAAACCTCTCACTGTTTCTATAACAGAATAAATAATGCCAATCCTGCAATTTACATGCAAAAGAACTGAAAGTTAGTTTTTTATGGAACATACAGACTCCTCCACCTTCTAGTTGTAACCATTGGGAATGTTATTAGCCTCAGTTATTGAATGATTTTTCAGAATGATTTGTGGGCATATGCATAATAGGAAAAATGAACTAACCTATATGTATCAGATTCAAAAAGGGGTGAATTATCATCAGCCTCCATGATTGATGTGAAATCCAATGGAGGAGGTAAATCTGATACCCTACTAGAAATACAAAGCCACGGCCTGAGTCCTGAATGCTCCAACATAAAAGTAGGCAACTGATGCTCACAACCAGAGAAGAAAGGTGAGCCAAATATACTAGCTGCATCATGCGTGGCAAGCAATGTGATATTGTAAACTTTATTTTAAAACCTAGCAAAAGTTCAATAGAAATACAATGACTGATTGTCATTTATCACAGATATCCCTTCGAAAGGCATAGATTACATGTACCTGTAAGTTCTTAAATTAATGTGCATTTCAGTAAAGCAAAATGATTACTGCAGCATGAATCTACATCTTACTTTAAGTTCAGCCCTATTAGCCAGGGTTTTAGAAGCTACTGCTGATATCAATAGAGCATGCAAAAAGTTGATAGCCTCCGGACAAAACCTTCGAGCTTCTCTGGTTACCTGCATCACATCACATTTTGAGATATTTGCAACAAAATTCGGTGTTTAAGATATTATAGTTGTCTATCTTTGATAGACAAGAAGTGACTGCAGCTGTATTCCTTGTTCCCTGGCCTAATCATGTATTTTCTGTCCCTGTGGAACTCATTATTGTATATTTAAATTAATCATATTACCTAATATTTAATTTTTATATTATTAAGTTATTTAACCATTTTAGTTTAAAATATTTTGCCTATAAATAATTTTTAGCTTGCTTATAATCTTTAGACAACAAATTTACAATCAAGGCATACATATGTTAGCTATTAGTTATTTTTCAAGATAGAAACCTCCCTTCTGTTTCCCTGCAACGAGTTGAATAGCCAAAAAAGTGAATTGTATAGCATTGGACCACATTGACTCTGCATTCTTTGTGCTTGATAGGAGCCCTTGCAAATCCTTTCACTTACAAATGACTTTTATTGCCACTCAAAAACCATCAATGATCTGTGATATTTGAACCCTTACTTCAGAAATGCAGTCCATAGAATATGTCTATTAGTATGCAATAATACTCACCGATAGGAGCATTGAACATAAGAAAGTTCCAACAGCAATGTCCCGTCCACAATTGACAGGGCACCGCATAAGACTTTCTGACATTAACAGAATGGCAGGAGTCATAACAACGTGTCGAAAATCAGAGGACGGAAATATCAGTGACCAAATTCGCAATAATAATAACATCTTTGTAGATGGCCAGCAGCTGCTCTTATCTGTAAACAAAAAATGAAAATTATTATTAATCTCCATGATATAAGAAGTTAATCTCTATTTGACATACAAATTGTCTCTCGTGTTTTACAAAATTTTAATAATTAACAAATATATTGCAGCCAGCACATATTTACAAAAGAAATTACATAAACCTCGGTTACTAAGATCCTCAGTCATCTGATTCCGAATGTGGATGAGACGTTGCCGTGCACAAATGGCTGCATAATATGGTATTTCTAAGCTGATCTCCATTAGAGGCTGAACCAGTAAATATAACTTATTTAATTTTAGGGGTTTTTCATCTGCAAGAACAGCAAAATACTGCAAGAGGACACCATAGAACACCTGCACATAGAATGAGTTTTTTGGTGACAAGGTTAGCATGTCTACTTTTCCCATGCACTACAGATTCCAAATGCAAAGAAAAATTTATATAATACCCATCACTATGACTGCTGGCTTTGAAAACAAAAGGAGAAAAATCATTAGTGTCCAAAAACAACCAAAACCAATCAATGGGATTTAATGGGAAAATCAATATCAAAATCAGGAAAAAGATGCCTAAAGCATGTGGCTAGACATCCAGCCTCTGAAACTTAACAAATAAAGTTTATGAATGAAAGTAAACTCTGCAGTGAATGTAAGCCAAAAAAATGTTAAAATCTCCAAGGATTTCTAAACTTCCAAACTATAATGAAGGACAAAGACATGAATTACATGGAAATATTTGGAGAAAATTCAAACCCACTTGCATAAATTGAAAGCGTGCAAAAAGTAAAAATGATAACCTTACTTGCATCTTATGACGATTCTCTGCAGCGAGGCTAATAGCATTGCATACTCGAACACGACGAATGGCCTCAATTATCTGATCATCTGATCGATTATGCAACAGAGACCTTAACTCTCTCAAACTATTTGGAGCTTTTATAACGAAGGGTAGAGTTTCCATTTTATCAGCAGAGACTATCTGTTGAGCTATGACATTTACTTTTTTCACCTTGTGTGATTTTTGGCTTTGGGTTTCCATTTCAGTGTTATTCTTTATGGATTTCTTCAATTCTTCTGCACTCAAATGATTTAACATCTCTACTTTTTTCTCACTGCAATCATACTCATCACCACACTGCTCCCAATCTTGTTCATTTAGTCCTCCTTCTGAGTCACTACCATCTTCGCCACCCTCATCAGCTTCTTCCGAAGCAGAACTACCATCATCTGATTCATTGTCCTCACTATCCTCTCCATTTCTTTCAAGAACCTCATCCACCCAACCTTTCTTGTCCAATTCTTGATCTGAAAAGAAAGAGTCGCCAAGATCATCACCAGATAGCAGTTTTCTCATTTTTTGTGCTCTTCCTGTAGTGTCATTCTTATTTTTCTCATCATTGTCGTCATCATCAGAATCCTCATTGTCTAGCATTCTTTTATTACGCTCTTTCTAGAAAAGCCAGGCATACTAGAAATCAGTCAGCTACAAGCCAATTAAATCAAATAAACAAACAGTTTACTATTTTTCAGAGTTTTCCAAAAGATTCAATTTCAATTACAAACCCCAAAAATACAATTTTAGCTATTAAAAAACATTGATGACAGATTATACCTCTAATGCTTCAAGTCTTTCTCTCTCATCCTGTGCAATTTCTTCAGGAGTTTTTGTCCTTTCAGAAGCATGTCCACGAATATCTAAAACCATCTCCCTTACAAGTTTGTCATAGTCATCAGGTTTGTCCTAGACACCAGATACACATGAGATCAGCATGTAGATAGTAAAATGCATATACTTGCCCAAATTTAAATGAGACATTGATAATAGAGCACATCAACATACTAGCAGAACAGAGATAGATTTTGGGTCAAGAAACAATAGCAAAAAGAAGGTAGCCATACCAATAATGCATGCACTGATGAGGAAAAATACATTGGTTTGCACATTTTGAAAAAAATATACGTTAAACTTGAATTTCATTTAACTAAACCCTCATCACAAGCATTTTGTCACTTGATCTTCCTTTCAGCCAAGAATATATACTGCACAAAAATGAAGCTAGAGTATTTTCGTATGCAGTCATGAAATGTTTTCTATCAAAATTATACTATATGCTGCTCCACTGTTTGAAATTCCACAGTTCCACGGAGTTTCCTGATGAACATGGTGTGGGGTCAAGTTTTGGAGATAGGGAGATCAAGGGCCTAAACTTAAAGACAGCAAAGGGATGGCAGTGGAGCAGTGGTGGGATGGCAGTGCTGATAGACAAATTGAGGTGAATTGACATCTTGAAGCCAAAATAAACAACATAACATCTCTGCAAGTGACCCATGTAAGGAAAATTATTTTTTGTGATGTTAAAGGTTGCAACTAGCATGCAATGCCATGTGCCATACAGGAAGCAACCTAATGGCATCCATGGCACCCTAAGAGAACAGGGTCTTTCCGGTGAGATGCCCCAGTGGAACATTGTGAAATTCAAAATAGTCATAAATGTAGAGCTTCTAGTTCTAACTATCACCTACACAATATGAAACAGAACAAGTTCAAGTAGTAAAACTTCACTGCTTTAATAGAATGAAGACCAATGTTCAAATCCCTAGAAGTAAATCTAAAATTATATATAATAAAATGTATAAAATGTTGAATGTTAAACTGTGTAAAATACCACATCCAATTCTTTTTGTGGCATATCACAACATATGAGAACAGGTACAATTTCTAAGTGTTTTCGATGTTAGAGATACTACTCAATTTTGACATCTAAGCTGGAGGGCATCCCACGAGAGAATATTAACCAATCAAAAACACTATTATCTACAAGAATATATATTTATAAAATGTCTGTTCACAAGAATTCATTAAACTATAATTACAAATTTTTATAAGCATTTGGGTACAACACTCACCTTTGAGGATTCCGTTTTCTCTATGAGAGAAAAATTTCTTTCATCTTTGAACCCCTTAGAACTATCCTTATTCAGTAAGTCTTTTAGCCTACCCTTATGAGGACGCATTAGAGAAAGTAATCCCTCAGATTGAGTCAAAGCAGTAAAATCTTTATCCAACTTCTCCTTGAGATCTTCGTCTTCTTCCTTTTCTTTAGCTTTTTGGGCCTGGAAACATTATGAATGATTATTGATTATGAGAAATTGTTATCATGATGTAAGAGTAGTTCAGAATGAATTGCATGAGAACATCATTGCAGAAACAATAAGGTAGCTCAGAAAAACTGAAGATAATAATGTCAAAAGCCCTAAACTTCAAACATGCAATATTCATATAAAAATCATTAATACACACCCACCATTTTTTATATTCCTAGTAAACATAAAAATGCTTATTTCTAAACCTTAAATGACCTCAACTCAAATTAGGGCAGACATCAATGCCACAAAAATTTCATGCTAAGACATGGCAAATCATGGCGGTTTCCTTAATGTTATGTAAACTTCCATCCTTTAGAAATTGCATGTACTTAAAATCTGAATAACGAGGAAAAAAAACTATGTAAAAGAATCTTTAGTTATGAGTCATCTGCTTACCTTATAGAATTTACTTTTAGCAATAATCTCCTCCATGATTTCCTTTTTAGATTTGTGTTTCTGCAAATAAATGCATAAAACTTTAGAAACAGATATCAGGATCAAGTAAGATGACATAGCATAATATAAATTGAAAATTTATTAAGTGTGAACAAATAAGAATATATACTATGAGAAAACGAAATTAAGCTCCATCAGTAACTCAAAGAAAAAACCATTAATGAAACAACTCTTTTACACTCAGAAAGCTGCTCTTTTCCATGTCCATGACCATTTCAGGAACTCCTTGGATCACTCCACTATAAGTAATATCTTTCTGGACTTTTTCTCAATTAGGTCCACCCCTATTGTCTTTCTTTGTCTATCTCTGTGTTTAACTGCTATCAATAGCATACTGTCTAGTTCTCTCTTGTAAGTGACTAAATGTCATAAACCTACTCTAGTCATTTGTGGATATGACAATAACCTTGCTACAAGAAGACATTTTCTGCTTGGCAGAAAAAGCTATATTTGTAATATATACGAGGGCCTGTGCCTATCATGTCCCCACCAAAAATCAAAAATGGAAAGTTGCAGCGACATTTAAACTGGATTCCAGATTGTTTGCTTATACAGATAACAGCAATTTAAATAAGAAAGTAATTTAATATTGATTGAAGGGAATAATGATCACTAAATAAAGAAAACACTTCAAAACAGCAATAAAAGATAACGCTCAAGAGCAGTGACTAAATAAGAAGACAGAGATGACAAAGAGTTGTGAGTTCTCCCTTATAATCGAAGATATAAAAGGGAGAAGAAATCATTTGAAATAGCACATCAAAGAAGATAAATCAGCATTCAAGCTTATTAAAATTATGAGTTAAGAAATATATATATATATATCACACAGCAGTTGCATATCTATCAGACATTGTGGTATAAACATAATGCATTATCATATATTTTATAATCTTCGATAACTCATATATGTCTTCATCTCATAAGAAGCAGGATGCATATTCTATTTCTTATTAAGTATGATTAATAATGAAGTAGGAATGTATAAATAATGTGGATGAAGACTCCTTAAAGCTTATAGTGAATCTCTGTCCCATTATGAAGTGGAGGTCAGGCATATGAGGAGGTAAAGTAGCATTAAGGTCCATTCAAGTAGTGGTAACCCCAGGGGGGGGAGGCTAATTGCAGGTACCATTAACAAGCTCCTGGATTTGATGGATAAGCTCAATGTGCCTTCTATGATTTCCTAGGTGCTTCCTAATGAGGATGGATTCTTCCAAAAAGCATTAAGGGAAGCTCATGTGCATTAGAAGTATTATAATAAAAATGTTTATTTATCTCTTGATAACTAACCTAGTTGCAGGCTCTAAATCAAGATCATTCCTCCAAGCCTCATTTAAGAAATATAGGGCAAATTAATTTAACTCCTAATAGGGAACATTTATTAAGCCCCTGCCTCAAGACATCAGACATATTATTTGACCTTATAAACAGAATCGTGAAAGCACAAATCTTTATCCAGAATAAATTAGCAAACCAACAATTGATTTTATCAAATAATTGTGATTTAACGAGGGAAAAATCAGGCTAGCGTAATGCTTTTTGAGAAAGAAGAGAAAAAATCATGCAGCAGGCATAAAGTTGGGACTGTTACACTGTTCAATTGGATAAAAATCATAGTTTGTCAGAAGGAAATTGCCAAAATATCATTACATCCAATTTCATAAAATTTTGGGAAAAGCTCTGAAGCCCAAGAAATCGCTATTTTACACAATTTTTCCTACTATGATCTGAATTTTTGAAGACTCACCTGGCAACAACTTGAGCGTAAATATGCCCCCTTATGACACTGCCATCACTAAATTGAAAGGGGTTGTTACACAAGGTTGCATGGGAATGGGGGTACTTGAGTACTTTAGGGTAAGGGAATGGGTACGAGTTCGGGTGTTTTTCAACATGGGACAGGTATACTTGGGTATGTCAAGCTTATTTCTAAAATATATTATATAATTTAATATTTATAGAAAATATGAAAGTATGAGTCATGACAATGGTTTTTCAAAACAAGAATAGTGATAAAGTTTGCAGATTGTAATGTATTGTTTTCAGTTTCAGATTTGTATTATGTTTGCAAACAGTAGTAATAATATATGATAAATGTTACCGACAAAAAAAATATATATATATATATGATAAATGTTTAGATGCTTAACAAAGAAGGCAAACTTTAAACATGAACAACAAGATCATAAATTATGTAACAATGACCAATTGCAAATGGTAAACTTCTGACTTGAACAGTGATATAGTTTAGTATTAATCAGTAAAGTATCAAAGTTTCAATGTGATTACGTATTTAATTAAGCTTGATAAACAAGCTGATTCACAAATAAAAAGCCAAAACAAAAATCAGAAATCTTAATCAAGGTCCTTAGCAATGATGCTCTCCACTGAGTACCCATACTTAGGGTGCATGTACATGGTATTTGGATACTTGGGTATGTGTCCTAGGGGTGTGGGTATGCGTACCCATGCAACCTAGGGATTGTATCACAAGGTAGTTCAACTATGCAGAAGAGCTATTCACACTACAGTCAGTACAAATACATATGCACACAAATTATAACTTGTTGAATAATTGGTTTTTAATTGAATTAGATATAAAGCAATTGTATACATACAATGAGCAATTCATAAATTGCAGGCAAAAGATTGTAAATGAGACAGTTTGGCATGACTAATTGATTGGAACAAAATACAGTTAGGTAATGGAAATAGAAGAATGACTAAAATCCAAACTTCAAGCACAAGATTATCTCTCTATCACATAATGATCATTTTCAACATTTCCTGCATTCTAACTTCTAAATAAATAAATCCTCTTCATCAAGAGACTTGACGCATAGGAAAGGATTTTATAAAAACTTGATTTGTCAAAATATGTCCATCCCTTAGTGTTACAAGATTCAAGAAGAGTTGGCAGATTAACGGATTTCCGGATGATTTATTGATTAACAGAGGAACAAATGTGTTCCTTATAAAGAATTACAAGGACGTTGTTTCTAAAAGAAACAACGTAGACTGAAGACGGAATTAGAAACAAAACTAGAGACAGGATAGGAAACATTCCTATCTGGACTGAAGAAAAAAGAGACGGGATAGGAAACATTCCTATCTAGACTGAAAGACAGACTACAGACAAGTAGTTGACTATTATAGAAAGTATAAGATATTATCTTAATACCCTCCCTTAATGGTCAACGTACGGATGTTGGAACATTCTGTGATAATTGAGACCCTCCTTGGATCTACAGAATGCTAAAACCAAGAAGCTTTGCCAGAAAAGTACTATGACTCAAAATAGATTACAAAACTTCGTTTTTGTGGAAAAAACGGTAAAACCCAGAATCTCACGCAACCTTGCGTATTACAGACAACATGAAATGATTTTTGAGGAGAAAATCAACAAACCCAGAATCTCACACAACCTTGCGTATTACAGACAACTTGAAATAATTTTTGAGGAGAAAATCAACAAACCCATAAAAATAGAAACAGATTCAGAAGGTGAAAAATGCAGCTTCGCCTTGATCAGGACCCGGAGAAGTCGGACACTGCGTAACACCCAGAACAAGTTGATCGGTGTTTCGATATTCGAAGTTTGCGATGATGCGCTGCTTCCAAGTTCCATAATTGCGACCATTGAATTTGGAATTATGTTCGAGCAGAATATTTGCCAGAGATGCCATGGCACGTTTTTCAATGAAAAACTGTGAAAATCTGTGAAGGCACGTTCTTCGAGGCAAAAATATGAAAGACTCAAAAGAATCAGAGAATGACCCAGACGAGAGCTCGAAAAACCCAGAAGGAATCTACTGTCGTTTTCTGGATCCGCTGGCTCAAAAATCGAGGCACCCAGAAAAAACGGACGACAACCCAATTGAGCTCTCAAAAAACCCACCAAGAATTTGCAAACAAAATATTTTTTCGACCCCAAAAATTAGGGTTTCGAAAAAAAAGGGCCCTGGCTGAAAAAGGCTTGAAAAAACTTCAGATTTCTTGATAAAAATGGCAGATTTTTTTCCAGGGAGAGCGCAAATGATGAAGAATGCAAACAAAACGAACTAATCCTTGACCCTACAATCGCGATTTTGATGTCAAATGAGCTGGAAAATATATGGACGCGAGTTGCTTCAAACGCATGTGATTTGGATGCAATTTGCAGAAAAAAATTGCGAGCTTTCCCAAAGATACAGGCACGGATTTTGCAGATCAGGAGGCTGCAAAAAAGAGACGACTGTCGTGGTGTGTAGATAATTTCAAAAGAAATTATAAATTTTTCGAAAAATTCCTTATCATGGCTCTAATACCATGTTACAAGATTCAAGAAGAGTTGGCAGATTAACGAATTTCCGGATGATTCATTGATTAACAGAGGAACAAATGTGTTCCTTATAAAGAATTACAAGGACGTTTCTAAAAGAAAGAACGTAGACTGAATATGGAATTAGAAACAAAACTAGAGACAGGATAGGAAACATTCCTATCCGGACTGAAGAAAAAAAAGACGGGATAGGAAACATTCCTATCTAGACTGAAAGACGGACTACAGACAAGTAGTTGACTATTATAGAAAGTATAAGATATTATCTTAATACTTAGAACTACCTTATCTTTTCTCACATCTCATGGCTAATGAAACATTCAGTCTAGTTATCTACAGTAAATAACTTCACAAGATGATTGAGGAACTAATTAGAACTCCCATATCAAGGACAAGGATTTGGGTTACTCACACACAATTCCATTTTATAAAAGCCATTGTTCTGAAGATTGATGTTTAGTTGTAATTGAAGTTCTAAACCAAACCTCTATATCCAGATTCTATCAGTAGGTTATTCAGATTATGGTTCCCATTACAAGTATGTCCATACTGGCAAGCAATTCTCTAAGATTGGAGGATAAAAAGCACAACGCAAGATCTTCACATTTGTGCTTCCAGCTTTCAAGGAACTCAAGATCTGTTAAAAAGGATATCAACAATTCTACTGATTGAAACTTAGAGTATTAATTAAGCTTCTTCAAGATGATGAAATGATGGTTAATAACTCCCACCCAGAATTAAAACTATACCTTCTATAGTTGCAACAGTTTCAGGCAAAAAGAGAAAATAACAGAGTAGAAGTATGTTATATGAGTGTTCTGGATTATTTTTTCCATCAGATACCTCAAAGCATCTTTATCCAAAAAAAATCCAGACTTTACATTGGAAATATAATGTGATAGTCTTGTCTTTTCCAAAAATATGGACAATGACCCCTAAAATTGTCCAATTGTGTTTGGTGTTTCAAGGGGTAATTTAATTTTTTACCATAAGTCAATCAATAGAAAACCATTTATGAAAAAGTATTGCAGTATTTTCAAGAATTTTATATATGGACACATTTACCTTGCTGTGCCTTACAAATGTTTGCAAATTCACAAGACAATATTGTGATGTTTCATCCTTAATAACGGAATCATTTTGCCAAGACGATAGTAGCCTTTGCAAACAGAAAAAAGGTGGTGTTCTTTATTTATTTACTGTACTGTATGCTAAACTTTTTTCTGGTAAGATTAACAAAATTCTATATTTTCATGCAATTGGATGAACAGATTCAAGAGGCAATTTCTCACTCACATGAGCTAAAATTCTGACAATTCGCTCAGATTGTCCTTGTTGAGGACCCTTGGAGCATCATACTTGGATTTAAAACAGCATATAGAGAATTCTCTATTTGGGATCAAAACCACAGTTCACACTTCTGCATCTTCAACACAGAAGTTCTCCAATGCGTAACAAGAAATAAATTTTCATAGATTCTTCTAATAATTCAGAGAGCTCCACTCACTGCCCCCTTTCTATGTTGAAACTAGAGCCCAGAAAACTATGAAATAATCAGCAATAAGAAAGAGATAAAACTGAAACAAAGAACACCAGAAATATCCTGGGAAAACCCTTCGAAAATGATGGAAAAAACCCAGCCACACAACACAAAATATCTTTATTGATAATGAAATGTTCAAGTGTACAAAGCCTATCGCTTGATGCGATATATATAACAATAGGAGAGAGTCTTCACGTTATAACTGAAGGTCTCTTGAGATTCCTATAACTCCTATGGTTAATTACAACTCATCGAATATTCATGCCTCAATGCATGAGAATGACACATGTCATTTACATTTAATATTACAATTAAACATAAGTGTCATTTTCAGCTGAATGTAACAATAACGGTAGTAATGTTCATATTTTCAAAGATAAAGATCTCTATCGCAGCTACTATCTTCAACACTCACTCTTAGCCAGAGAGAGATCTTTAGCACACAAGACTGCAACCAAAATGTTAATGATAAAATCTTACAATATATTCTATAAGATTCATGAAAACCTGTAACAATCACATTCATGGAATCACTCAACATGAAACCTTGTAACAATTAATGACATTCATGGAATCACTCAACATGAAAAATTTGTAAGACTCACAGCTAAGCCTTTAATCACGGAATCTCTCAACGTGAACTGTCATGGAATCTCTCAACATGACATTCAACTCCCATCACGGAATCTCTCAACGTGAACTGTCATGGAATCTCTCAACATGACATTCAACTCCCATCACGGAATCTCTCAACGTGATGACATCATGGACTCTCTCAACATGATGTTCACTATTACATAGTGAAAGAATTATCATAGCTGATCTTACAATTTCATTGTTGATTTCACATGAATGGAAATAGACATAACAAAACAAGACTTAATTCCATTCAAGTCTCAAATTTAATAAATCCCACAAGCATCACAAGCATCTATGAGAGTGATAGGGATTCCACAAGTACTCCCTCTTAATTATGAAGCCTCCCTCTGAAGCTAAAATCTCCTAAATCTTGATGCATCCTGCAATCAAGAAGGATAAATAAAATCAACCCATCAAAAATGTTTAAGGTAAACAACAAAAAAACCTCGGGATTTCCACATATTTAAACTTTAGAACAATCCAACACAACTACAACTTTGTCCAAGATGACAATAAATGTCCTTACAAGTTCCAAAGATTAATCATACTATCATGGTCATCACATTTAGGCTTCAACTTATATTCATATGAAAACAATCATAGCTTAATGAAATTACCCAAATAATATTTTCCAAGAAAATTATTGCTAGACAAAACTAACCGACCATATACTCTTCTTGAAGCAATGTCATTACAATACATACTACACAATACAGTAACTTACGCACCTCAGATAGTCGTAACAGAAGAGTGATGACAACAACAAATGATGAATGATCTTCTTCCATAACAAAATGATTATGAGACGTCAGTTACAAGATATAATCATGCAAGTGCAATCTGAATATGCATTCAAAATAATTTACCTATCACATATATAGAGTAATATGAGGCAAAGACAGAGACACATGAGGCTTAATCTTAAATAAGAGAGATGCAACACACAGCAATCAATAATATAAATCGAAGCCTTCACTTCCATAACGTATTGCATAAAATAAACAAACTCATCGATCAAGAATGGTAGAGGGATAAAAAAGAAGAGCATCCAGAATGCGGAGGTCTTGAGCAAGAGAGCAGTTCGATCCATGATGGTGTGTTTTCCTGCTTTGACCACCTGTGATTTTCCATACCCATCAAGTAGTCATACTATTAAGCAGACATGCTTGCACACCAAATAACAGAGCACGATAAATGCAGATCCCGACAAGAATAATGTGGATAAACCCACATTAAGTGTGTTCAAGAATCTACTACTCTCCTACGGTCAAGTCTGCTGCCATATCAGCCCAATATTCGAGCGACAATCTCACCAGTTCCCGCTCCCAAAGATAGTTGCTCATCGTTACAGACACACTAACTTATGCTCCAAAGAACACTACTATCCAACATCCGTCAAAGCTCGACCCTAAAAATAATACTGACGAAAGTAGACCAGGAGACATTTGCATGATAAACACTTAACGATAGATACGACCTATAAATTATATGAACCGATTTTTAAAGAAAGAAATTCCAAGAAAAACTTCTGAATAAACCAACATATATACAAAGCCGCGACATATGTAGAGCAATCCAAAAATATATGAGAGGAAACAGATCGCAAGATCATATGCAAAACCCTGATGCATAAGGAAATAACAACGCTAGAGAGTGCTACTGAAAATGCAAAAACAAACAGATAAGAACATTAATCAAGAAATAAACATTGCACTCCTATCATTTGAATCGCATGAACTCATGACAATTATTCCAGGTAGATAAAGAGAGTGAATAGGCCGTTTGGAGAGCATCCAGACAATTTTCAACATAACTAACTTGATATAATAGTTGACTTCCAAATTAAAAGAGAACTTTTGCGATCATAAAGAGATTCAAATAACAACAGAAGAGCAAACAATGAAGCAAACAGAAACTAGGCAGATCAATCAAAGGCAACTTTCCCTCTTTACATGCAACCAATTCTCACACAATTCTGCCCAGATGATCAACAAATCTATATGCTTCTGATCAAACACAAATCCAATAATCACAACTCTATGAGAGGAAGAAAAACTTTGCACAAGTCAATTTTCAAAGGCTAATTCCCTCAAAACTGATATTAACTAGGCTTTGATACCATGTTGAAACTAGAGCCCAAAAAACTATGAAATAATCAGCAATAAGAAAGAGATAAAACTGAAACAAAGAACATCAGAAATATCCTGGGAATACCCTTCGAGAATGAAGGGAAAAACCTAGCCACACAACACAAAATATCTTTATTGATAATGAAATGTTCAAGTGTACAAAGCCTATCACTTGATGTGATATATATAACAATAGGAGAGACTCTTCACATTATAACTGAAGGTCTCTTGAGATTCCTATAACTCCTATAATTAATTACAACTCATCGAATATTCATGCCTCAATGCATGAGAATGACACGTCATTTACATTTAATATTACAATTAAACATAAGTGTCCTTTTCAGCTGAACGTAACAATAACGGTAATAACGTTCATATTTCCAGAGATAAAGATCTCTATTGCAGCTACCATCTTCAACATTCTGGACCTCTAATCTTAGACATAGTTTCTTAGAAATTTCTTATCTCACAATAGAAGTCTAACCACAAAAGACATCACAAAATAACAAGGTCCTCCAAATGTTAAGATATAATATATTTGAGGGGTGTAATCTATGCCATAGGAAAGATAACAAAGATAACACCATAGCATTAAATATTGGAGGATGTAAACCATGCACTATTGATGTGATTTTCATGACCACATCAACATACAAAATTATACAATCGGTATTCCAGACTTAAACACCAAATATAAAATCCTCTCTTTCAAGGAAGTGTACATGCTAAATAAGGTATATAACTATGTGATCAACTAAGACAACCTTAAAGTTCCTTCTTAACGTGAACTTTACTCAATTGTACTAATATGATATGCTAGGTATCACTTAAGGACTTGCATTATTCATTTATGACCTTCAACTTTGTAAATGCAAATGATATGACAATTTCAACCAAAGTAACAAGAATCAGAATCAGATCGGAATTGGCAAGGCCGAATTGAATCGTGAATCGGCCATGAATCGGAATCAAATCGACCATGAGTCAGCAAATTTAAAAAACCCTTGAAATTTTGTCACTTATTTCATAAACCCTTTATCACTGATTCGATTCACTGATTCACAAAAAATCGTTTGGCTTGAATCGAATCGCGTGAATCACATGAATCGTCGTGATTCTCGGAACTATGATTTCAACCCATCAACTACTACTAATCAAACAAAATGCAAAGGGATAAAGGGTTTAGAGAATTTAATCTAACTTTAAGAATGCAAGAGATCATTGAAGATTAAGCGAAAATCTAACCACTCCTTTCGCCACTTCGAGGGTGCTTGCTTCTAATGATATAGAAAAAAGTTTCATATTGTCAATGCTCACTCAAATACTCAATGATGGTGCAATTCACATGAATATATCCAATTTAAGTCAAATGCTTGCGATTGGCCCAAACTAACCTTATACTAATACTTGCAATCAAAAGTTATGGGCACCAATTTTACCATAATTCACCATTCAATAACATCTTCCATTCAACTACTACTACTCTGACTTAATATAAATGAAAATATACTCTGTGTAAATGTAGAAAAACACAATACTCCAAAATGATACAAGTAATCCACCATGAACATTAACAATGAATTATGAACAATTTTCACAATATTATTGCAACAATCTCTCCACATCTCTCTTTTACAAATGATAAGGCCTAGCCTTTTATAGTTGTTCAAGTACAAAATGGTCAGGATTGATTCAAGATCAAGGGCCAAGATTATGCCAACAAAGCCCCTAGGTAACTAGGAACTACTGTAAAGATTCTGTATACTTTGAATCAGACTTTTATTTCAGTTCTGAGAATGGTCTTCTAATGATCTGAATATTGAGGAAGTTGACACCTATATTTTCTATCAGAAAATTATATACTTCTGCAATAGATTAGTAGGATGATATTGCTTGAAGAAACCGACCTAATTGTGTAATCTGTGTTTGAACACTGAACTTCTCTATGCCGATGAAAGAAGGAATAATTAACCTTTGCTTGAATGGGAGTATCTTTGCAATGTAATCACTGGATATTGATGCTTAGAGGAGCAGACTCAATTGTAATTGTGTGCCCTCAAAACTACACCAATAACCTCCTTAAATATCGATACTAAGTGTATGTCCCTCAAAGAGTCATGTCTCTTCTAAGTTAACAAATATAACCCCTCTAGAAATTGGCGATTAGTAAAGAAAGTTATAACATTTGCTAACTAACAAAGTGTGTTAGATTAGTTAACTATTTCCAAACAATTTCTAAGAAGTCGTCAGCTCTCTAGAAGGTTATATTATTCAAAGGAACACTTGTGGTATTTAAGGTAAGAAGGTCTAATATGGTCTGCACTTCCAGACCTGTATGTTATCAGGTTAAATACTTAACACTCCCTCTTAGCCTAATAATCATACAGAGAGATATTATATCTAGCAACATCAATAGAGATGTAAAGCAAGAATTAATACTCAATATCTATCTGAATCTTCTTAGTATTTGGTATCATAGAACACATGATACAATGTCATATTACTAAACCTATGATATGACAAATCACTGCTGCTAGTGATAAGATACAGGATAAATCTGAAGAGCAATTTAATTTCTTCATTTATCCAAGTTGTGACTCATAGAAACTGGTATTTCTATATCACAACAAGATCCTGAGTTTAAGATCTACCAGAATATAGGATAAATCCGGACAATACTAAAATTCTTCCTTTATCCAAATTGTGATTCATAGACATAGCAATGTCCACATCACAATACAATCTAAAACTCAACTAGATCTTACAGTAGAACTCTACTATTTGGCACATTATCTAAGAGATCGTCATCTCTCATAATATCTTTTATACAATTGTTCATTATTTCAGGGATTGTCACCTCTTAAATAATGAATGCAAATGGTGGAGCCCATAACAGTCAATAGCCTGACAAAATAAAATAAAATAATTTTATTAATAATAAAAAGAGTACATATGGATTACAACTCAACCATACATAGTCTCCTCCTGAAGTGTTCTATCTTCACTCTAGATAGAGGTTTGGTGAGTATGTCTGCTGTCAATGTATTCTAATTTTACAGAATTCCTGTCTACCATATCTCTTACATAATGGTAAGGAATTTCAATATGCTTGGACCTGTCATGAAAAATTGGATTCACTAAAAGCTTGATGGAACTCTGATTATCACAATGAATAATCGTAGGATTCATGGCTTGCCCAAATAATCCCACAAGTAACTTCCTAAGCCAGACTGCTTCTTGAGAAGCCACCGCTACTGCAATGTATTCGGCTTTTGTGGAGCTCTGAACTACTGAAGACTGTTTTCTGCATATCCAAAATATCATCGTTGATCCTAAACTGAAACAGCATACTGAAGTACCTTTTCTATCTTTAACACTTCCACCCCAATCTGAATCAATGAATCCATGTAAATCTAAGTCAACTTTCTTGTATTTGAGTCCAAAATTAAGAGTGCCTTGTAAGTATTGTCAGCCGACAGGACCCTTCGGAAATGTTTTTGTATCAACCGACGGGTCCCTTCGGGAAAGTTCTTGTGATGTAGCCGACGGTTAAATAGTATGTAGCAACATGTTGTATCTGACCGACGAACTCCTTTGGGAAAGTTCTTCGAAAAGTATTTATAACCCCTTCGAGAAGCATTGTAATCATGAGATCTTATCATGAAAGCATAATGTAATATCTTGGCATATGCGAATAATAAAAAGAGTTCTGTTGTTTGAGTTTGTGTTCATTATCTGTGTGCAATTCTTAATTAACCTATGCGGTAAACAATTGGCGTTGTTGCCCGATGGACTTGGTATGCAAGCAGTCGGATATGAATTAAATGCCGAATCAGTTGAACAAAGATAAGAGTAAGCTGAAGGAAAAAGATGACATACGCGTTGCGCAGGAAAATTTAATTTTGGCTCAGCAGATAGAGCCTCAAAGGAGATTTCAAAAGATTGCCGACGGAAACAAGAGCGTGGAAGGATTGTTGAAGGAGACTCGACAACGGCTTGATTTGGTGGAAGAAGCGAGGGAGGAATTTCTGAACTTGCATACGCCACAAGAAGAGAATCCTAACGGAAGGAGATCGATTCGCACGGCTCGGAGTGCTGAAGGAGCACGAGCGTAAAGTGACCTCTTCGTCCGAGATATACTTTCGGAACGAACAGCTTCGGTTGACGAACCCTCTTCTTCACCAAATAGCGCGGGTGTTGAAAACAGCGCGGAAGTCCAAAACAGCGGGGTGTTGAAAATAGCGCGGAAGTCGAAAACAGCGCGGGTGTGCAGAACAGTGCGGGTGTCCACAACAACGCAGGTGTGCAGAACAGCGCGGGAGCTCAGAACAACACGGGTGCTCAAAACAGCGCAGGTGTGCAAAACAGCGCAGGTACACAACAAAACCCTCAACATACAGTGATAATGGCAGGTCCGAAGGAAAAGTTGCCTAAATTTGATGGTGATGAAGCAGCTGATCCCATTCGACATTGTAAAACATGTGAAACCATCTGGAGGGCAAATGGCATAACAGATACAAATGAATGGATCCGACAATTTCCCGCTACCCTACGGGGTGTTGCGATTGATTGGTTTATTGATACTGATCCACAAAAGTTAAACAGTTGGGATAACATTAAGGAGTTCATCGCAGAATTTCAACTTCTGTGCGACGATAATGAAATTGTAGCGGAGATATTCAATACCAAACAAAAGAAGAATGAAACAGTACGGGTCTTCGCCAGGAGGTTGAAGGACTTAATCAGTAAAATGGAGAATAAACTGGCAGATGGGCTCCAGAAAAGATGGTTCATTGAAGGCCTTCACCCGAACCTGCGGAAAAAAATGAAGATCGTGCCACCATCAACATACAATGAAGCGTACAATCGGGCAATGAACCTCGAAAGTGACCAGAAGACAAAGAAGAAGAAGAAGAACAGCTCGTCCGATTCAGATGACGATGCATCTTCAGGAGAAGATAGCAGCGATGACGAGGGAAGCAACAAGAAGGTTCGTGCCCTTCAAAAGGACATGCTTCGGATGATGAAAGAATTCAAAAACCTGAACAAGAAGACTAAGGGCAATGACCTATGGTGTACGGAGTGCAAGAAAGAAGGCCATACGAAGGGATCCTGCCCGAAAGATCAATTTTGTGAAATTTGCCAGATTATGGGACACCTGGTAAAGGAATGCCCTTTTAATTTGAAAACAAGAACACCGCAATAAGTGTTCCTGACACAGGAGGCATCCCCGTCAGGAGGGAACAAGAACACCAGTACGGAAGGTGCCACATCAAGCGAATATAGAAACAACCGGCGCAATCAAAACAACAGCAATAACAACAATGGCGGCAACAACAATACAGGCGGAAGGAGTCGAATTCAGTATGATGCGAATGGTCGACCGATTGTTCAATGCCACGCATGCAATCTGTGGGGTCACTTCGCCCGAGAGTGCACAACGATGAACACACCGAAGTTGCTATGCCGATGGTGTGGACCTGGCGGTCATGATGTTACTAAGTGCTCGAAGTCCAGAGTAAACTTGATTGCCGTCGGGACGGACGAGGAAGAAGTTTTGGCTATCACACGAAAGTAGGCGAAGCTCTACCCTAATTTGGCGGAAGAAAAAAAGAGACTGGAGGAAGCACGGGCAGAGATCCAGAAAGCAACACAGGCAGAAACGGCACACCTGAAGGACCCGCCAAGTACCTCCTTCCGGAACTGTGCAGAACAGAACATTGTACGGCAAATATTGCAAGCTGAGATACCCGTTAAGATAAATGATCTGTTGCTCACTATGCCTCAACTCCGTACAGCCCTCACAAATATAGTCCCGAGTGCTAAGCAACCTGTAGAGCATGAAAAGGAGAAACAGGGGGGTGCAAGTGCAGAAGACCCGATGCTGTTAGCTCTTTCATCCGGATGCTATCTGAGAGTTGTTGAAATGGGCATTCTCGAGACTGTGCTAACAGACACAATCGTTGACGGAGGATTCGGTGTCAATGTGCTGCCAAAGGATACCTGAAAAAAGTTGGGACAACCAACATTGTGGCCACCTACCTTCCAATTGTTAACAGCCGATCAACATGGAATCAAGCCATTGGGAATACGCACAGCGCAACCAGTGACAATTGGAACACAACCATTCTTGTTGGACTTCGTTGTGATTCCTCTCAGGCGGAAAGGGTACGATGCTATTCTGGGTCGGGGGTGGCTGATACAAGCCAAAGCAAAGCACGATTGGAAGAAAAATACTTTATCACTCGAAAGCAAAGGCCGGAAGTATGTCATCGATCTGCACACTCAGATGGTCGGGGAAGAAGCCCTATCGTCAGATTCTGAAGGAGAAGAGGATGAAAAGGGGCAAAGTATGGAACCGGATCAAGAGGGAGTTCTACGACTGGAAGGAGATGACGATTTGGATTCAGTAAATGGTCTTTACCATTGGCAGATAGAGGATTATAAATTGTTTCCAACCTGCAACGTACTGACAATAGAAGAACACAATACTGATGAATTTTCAAAGGAGTTCACTGAAATGAAGGAAGGGGATGCGTCACTCGATGTGACCCCGGCACATCAGTTCACTAAAGGGGAACCCATCAAATACAATGAAGTCGCGTTGCAGACCATGAATTTGGGAGACGAAGCGGAACTACGGAACATATTGGTAGGAGACAATTGGGACCCAGTACTAAAGACAACAGCATTCAAGATATTTTTAGAGTACAAGGATGTCTTTGCATGGACGTACAAGGACCTGAAGGGCGTACCACTGGAATTGTGTGTACACCGCATTCAATTGATTGAAGGAGCAATACCCGTACGAAAGAGGCCCTACAGAATGAACAAAAATTATGCGGCCCGGGTTACGGAGGAAATCAATCAGATGCTAGAGGCCGACATTATTTTCAAGGTGCAAACCAGTGAATGGGTATCCCTGATAGTGATCTCACTGAAGAAGGACTCCATTCAGATCCGAATATGTGTTGATTTCCGATGCCTGAATGCAGTCACCATCAAGGATCCGTTCCCGATCCCATTCAAGGACAGCATCTTGGAGGAGGTAGCGAGACACAAGATCTACTCATTTATGGATGGTTTTTCTCGCTACAATCAGATTTCAATCGCAGAGGAGGATAAACTAAAGACGACATTTGTCGTAGAAGATGGGGTCTATGCCTATAATCGGATGTTGTTCGGTCTATGCAATGCACCTGCGACATTTCAGCGGATCATACTACACATTTTTGACAAGATGTCCGTCAGAAACTTCGAGGCATTTTTGGATGATTGGTCAGTGTTCAGTGCGGAGGACAAACATCTGGCAGCATTAGGCGAGTGTATGGAAAGGTGCCGCCGTGCGCGTTTGGCCCTGAACCCGAAGAAGTGCAGATTTATGGTCGCACACGAAAGGTTGCTCGGACACATAGTCTGTAAGGAGGGACTGAAGACAGATCCGGACAAAGTGTGGGTCATATTGGAGATGCAGCCGTCCACCAATGTGACAGAGATAAAATCTTTCCTTGGGCATATAGGGTATTACAGGTGTTTCATCAAAAATTTTGCCAAGATAGCATATCCATTGGATAGGTTAACTTGCAAGATAGAATCGTTTCGATGGGACAAGGAACAGGATGAAGCATTTGAAGGACTCAAGGTACGACTGGCTACAGCACCTATTTTGGCATACCCGGATTGGAATAAGGAGTTTCATGTGCATGTGGATGCATCGAATTATGCGATTGAAGCAACTCTCGCGCAGACAGGAAGCCATGGGTTGGATCATCCGATCTACTTCACCAGTCGGTTGCTATCAAAAGCTGAACAAAATTATAGTACAACCGAACAGGAAGCATTGGGGATGGTCTATGTTGTGCAGAAATTCCGACATTACTTGCTGGCCACTCCATTTGTGTTCTATGTTGATCATCAGGCCCTGTTGTATATGATCAACAAACTAGTCATTCAAGGAAGAATTAGCCGATGGTTACTCCTGTTGCAGGAGTTTACCTTCAAGATCATTGTACGGCCAGGAAAGAAACATGTAAGTGCGGATCATTTGTCACGTATCAGAACAGGAGAACCGGCAGACGGTGTAAATGATGACTTTCCTGACGCACAGTTGTTTCAAATTGCTGCACTACCGGAGTGGTATACAAGCATTGGCGAATACTTGTCAACAGGACAGTTTCCAAATACCATGCCACTGAATGAAAAACGGAAGTTGGTGATACGGAGCGAAACATTTCAGCTGATTAATGGATTGTTGTATAAAATGGGACCCGATCAGATCCTGAGGCGTTGTGTCCTGGAGGAAGAAATTCCACGGGTACTGAAGGAAGCGCATGAAGGACCGGCAGGAGGACACATGGGGCCGGACACAACTGCACGAAAAATACTTCTAGCAGGATTATGGTGGCCAACAGTATACAATGACGCCAGAGAATGGGTTGTTGCATGCGATACATGTCAGCGAGTTGGAAAACCTTTGAAGAGAGATTTCATGCCTCTAAATCCTTCTCATGCTCAGGAGCTCTTTGAACGGTGGGGTTTGGACTTCATAGGACCTCTGAAGACAAGCAGAACCAGAAGGTGTTGTTACATTGTTGTTGCGACGGAATATTTGACTAAATGGGTGGAGGCGCATGCACTACCGGACAACTCAGCGGTAAATGCAACAAAATTTATTTATGAACAAATAATTACCAGGTACGGCATTCCGTTACAAATAACAAGTGATAGAGGTGGACATTTTGTAAATCATGTGATCTGACTGCTTACCATGGAGTTCAAAATTTATCATTCGCTATCAAGTCCGTACTACCCAAGGGCAAACGGACAGGCCGAAGCTACCAACAAAATCCTGGTATCAATTATATACAAGTCCTACGCAGTCGAAGGGGAGGATTGGGAGGAGAAATTACCTTCTGCTTTGTGGGCTTACCGCATGGCATATAAAGTTACAACAGGACACACACCGCTTCAACTGATGTTCGAACAGGAGGCCGTAGTACCAGCGGAATTTATGATACCAAGCCTACGGATAGCACTAGAAAACAAGTTGGGCGACATGGAAAGCTTAAGGGAGCGGCTGTATAAACTAAACAAGTTAGAGGAGAAGCGATTATTAGCACAGTGGGCGACTGAAGTAACACAAAATAGGCGAAAGGCATGGCACGATAAGCACCTGAAGCTAAACAGGTTTCAGCCCGGACAGTGGGTATTGAAGTATGACGGCCGAAATGAGATCAAACCAGGCAAGTTCAAAGTTAAGTGGGTCAGGCCGTATCAGATCCGGGAAGTAGGGGACAATGGAGCAATAAAATTATGGACTTTGGATGGACAGGAAGTGCCTCAGGCGGTGAATGGCTCGAAGCTGAAGATATACCATGGCCAAAAGACTTCTGCGTCACAGAATGGCCTTCGGGAGACCCCTTCATCATGGCAGACCGACAGTGACAACGATCGAAGGGTAAATTGACTTTGCTATTCTTAAAAAAAAAAAAAAAAATTTAAAAAAAAGAGAGAAAAAAGCACCGTACGATTTTCAGGGAAAAGTACCGTACAGTTTCATAATTGAAGGGGAGAATACCGTACGGGTTTCATATCTGAAGGGAAAAGGAAGTACCGTACGGTTTTCCATATCTGAAGGATGGTGTACGGTTTTCCAAACAATTTAATATTTGTAGTACGATTTTTAAGACAATGTACGGGTTTCAAATTTGAAGTACGATTTTGTTGACAATGTACGGTTTTCATAATTGAAGGGTTGGTGTACGTCTTTACTGTAGTACGATTTTTTTTGCATTGTACAGTTTTTTTTAAGAGTTGCATATTGTAACACTGAGACCACCATACGGATTTTCATAGCCTGAAATGTACGGACTTTTTCACTGTGCGGATTTCACTACTTACTATACGGATTCTTGACTGTGCACCATAGGGTTTTGTATATGATAAAGTTTGACTGTACGGTTTTTCATGTACAGTTTTTCCAGTCATCGAAATTTGGGGCAGTAAGGATTTCACCAGGTCTTGCATCTTGTTACAGATTTTCTGAGCTTTGAATAGCACACGAATTTGTGTTATGGCGTACGGCGTTTATAATATATAGGTCTTGTGTGGGTACCGAAGACAGAGTTTGCATGTAAAATTGATGAGCCCTCTTCGACGTTGAGCTTGTGTTGATCCTGCCATGCAACAGAAAAGATGGCCAATCCCATAGCTCCTCTTAAAACAGCTTATGAAACGACAGTGGTGTTTGCAACGAGTAAAGGGTTTGGAAGGTGCCCAACATCGCATGCAGTTTGGTGAGCTACTATCCGGTACCCATTGTGGACGCTCTCCTTCCAAAGTGTTTGCACTATTACTGATTCCATTTCCACTCACGAGTAGAGGAGCACGAGGTAGGTGAACAGAGGACCATAGCATTGACGGATCATCTTGAGGAAGATCTTCAGTTGAAATATCCACAATGTCTTCTTGCTCTTCTTCATTGGTAGAAGAATTGTTCATCCCTATGGCAGCAACATATAAACCACTTTTCAAAATTACTTCTGGCTGAGGGCTGCTTGCCGAACATAGTCATCATCTTCACCCATGACGGCAGATATTTACAATTGAATGTACAATCTGTAAGTTTGTAACGTACGGGTTCCAATTTGATCTCATTGCACTGTCGTACGGTCACCACAGCATTCTTATAACTCACCGTACGGATTTTTGGGGCAACCACTCTATAGACCTGTGCTCTTGCTGCTGTACGGATTTGTCAACTTCACCAGCGTACACATTTTTTTCTCCTGTACGGATTTTAAAAACTATTTGTGATTTACAATTCACCGTACACATTTTTGAAAGAATTCTCCACCGTACGGATTTGGAAGACCGTTAGGAAAAGACAAAAGATATAATTAATGGAGTCTGCAGGCAAACAGCAATTGAAAAAACAATTAGCACAATCTAAAGTTGTGGAAGGCAAGAGCATGGTAGGTACAGGTAATCTAAATGAAGGCTCAAGCAGCAGCAAGGAGAAGCGTAAGACTACAGCACCTGTAGCAGCTGAAGTCACACCACAAACTATACAATTTGAAGGGTTGAATGGAACAAATTGCCGGAAATGGTGGCAAGAAACCCCTGATGATCATCCAACTAAAGCAAGCATCAGAAGAGCACAGGTTGAATGGGCCATTCAGATGCCTGTTTTTTGCATTAGAGATTATGAAGGGTATTTGCGTACCATGATTGAGACATATGGCAGAGCTTCTCGAAGGAGCACATTTCAGTATCTGAGAAGGAACTTAGTGGTATCATTCAAGGCAACCGATTTCACACGTGTTTTTGGCATTCCAGGGCAGCAGGGCAAAAAGGTTCAGCCGAAGAAAATTCCAAAGGATGGGAAGCTATTTTTAATTAGATTAGTATGTGGAGATTTGACTGAAGCACAGCAAGCGGCATTAGCTGAGACATCGAAGGGAAGGAGTTTAAAGAAAACCGACTTTCAGGAGGGGCCATGGCGGTGTCTGATGGACTTGGTCAAGAGCAGGCTCACGGGATCCTCTAGGGCATCGGATATCACATTTCCGCAGGTATCCATGATGAACGAAATAATGACTGGGAAAGTGTACGATTGGGCATCTTTACTGGCTGAACGGATGCATGAGTTTATGACTCTCCACCACAAGACCTATATGCCCCATTACGCCATTGGTCTCTTCCTTGATGCAGCAGCACGAATGATTCCAACGGATGAGTTAGAGGCAAAGCCTGGACCACTGGCTCCGGGAGAACCTCCTATCATGCAGTGGAAGCACTTGGACACAACCTCTGGGCAGAAGGGTTCAGCAGGCCAAAAGAGGCCCCGGATGGACATGGCAGGGGATACTGACAGTGGCCAACAGGAGACATCTTCTGAGCAGGACAATGTGGAGGAAGAAGAAGGGGAAAGCGAGGATGATGAGGAGGTTCAGATTGTCACGGCTACCCCCTTGCTATTTCTGCGTGCTACAGTTCCTGTGACTTCCGAGTTGGTGCCACGAGGTCTACACATGACTCACATTCCTAGGTTTGGACAGACTCGGCGACTGATATTGATGACTGGAGGATCCCACCAGGCAGTCACACTAGCCGCACCATGGCAACACGGGGTACGGCCTTCTCCTGTCCGACCGAGAGTTGGATTTGCGATCGGCTTTGCCCACCTGACAGCACCCGTCAACCGAGAGACTTCTTCAGCCCTTGAAGCACTTCCGGTAGCAGCACCCGTAAGTCAGCCAAAAGCAGTTGTTACCATAGCACAGTCAGCAGAAGCTCAGGAACTTCCAATAGAGAACGTACCAGACGGAGGAATGCAGGAGAGTACGGACCCAACACAGCCCGAACAACCAGAGGTCATGGATAGAGCCAGTATTTTTCTGAGGCAGCAGTTCCGACTCGTTCCTGACCGGCGTGGCCCGTCCATTCAGTCCCCCAGCTATTCTGGAGCAGCACCTATACCAGAGCCTCAGTCTCAAGAGGAGGGAATGCCACATGCCGTGATTGCGCCAACAGCAGAGGAGGCGGCACCGGATTTGCTCATATCTCCCGCTGATGAGGAGGACAATAGTGATGCAGAATGGTCATTGGAGGACTTCGCCAAGGAGGATTACGAGTCGGATGAGGAAAGGTGCAGGGACAACCTCAAGACTATGAAGTCTGCATTGAAGAAGGGGCATGATGTGGCGATTCAGGCTCTCACTCGGCGAAGGGAGTGGCATTTGATCCAAGCGTATATTTGTGGGATTTGTCTTAAGCGATTTCAAACTTGTTTTGTGGATAAAGGTCGGCCGGCAGTTGAGACACCAAAGATGTTGGCAGATTGGACCACTGAGCCAGAGTTGGGACCGAGTGACACTCCAATGATGAAGTTGGCACATGAGATCGTGGGACTATACAAAGAGGTTTACTATGCGCGACAGCGCGCAGAGGCGGATAGGCAAGCAAACAGTGTTGCAGCTCAGAGATCTCTAGCGGTTAAAAAGAGGCAAGAGAAAAGTTGGCCACTGATTTGGCCGACAAGCAGGCAGCATGGGCAGCAGAGCGGGTAATATAATGATCCCATCTTTTGGCCTTCACGTTCTCCAAAGTCTAAGTGGAGGATAAGAAAAAATTAAATTAATTTCTTATAAAGTCATTCAATTTAAAGGTGACTTTGTATTTAATTAATTTAATTATTAATTACAAGGGAGTAGCTTCTAGGGTATGTATTAATTATTGGAAGGACGGAAGCCTCTCGATTTAATTAATTATTTCCAGGGAGGAGTTTTTAGGGTATGCATTAATTATTGGAAGGAGGAAGCTTCTAGCCCTTGCAATTAATTAATGTTTTAGTTCCTTCCAGAAGGATGAAGAAAAGGATAAATAGGGCTGAAAGTCTCATTGTTGAGCATGGGATTATTGTATCGGATGATTGTGAATTGCATTTGATAATAGTTTGGATGTGTGAATCACATATCTTTCTTGGCATTAGAGGACGTTCATCCTCTCTTGTAACATTCTAGACGTCATTCCCTTAGGGTTTGGCCTTTGGAATACATCTCTTTGTACTTGATTGCAGCATTTTTAGAATTAATATAATTCCAGCTTTGGTTCAGCTTTTGGGCATTCCTGGGTGTCCATTACAGGTAACACTATTAAAGGATATGGTAGCAGTGGTACAGGAGAAGGACGCAGCTATCCGAGATAAAGATGCGGCAGAGCATGAGTTGCAGTTGGCCAAGAGGCAGGCTATGGATGCTGCACTTCTACTGAAGGAGGCCGTAGAGGTTAATTCACAGATTCAGACAGATCTGCGCATCCGGACTGACCAGGTGTATGAGTTACGTCGTCAACAGCACTCTTCTAGGACACCTCCTTCTCTCTAGTATTTCTTTCCTTGTTGTGGGTTGTCTCCTAATTTTGCTAGTCGTCAGGAGATGACTTTTCTTTTTGAGGGGATGATGTCAGCCGACAAGACCCTTCGGAAACATTTTTGTATCAGCCGACGGGTCCCTTCGGGAAAGTTCTTGTGATGTAGCCGACGGGTAAATAGTTTGTAGCGACATGTTGTATGTGGCCGACGGACTCCTTCGGGAAAGTTCTTCGGAAAGTATTTATAACCCCTTCGGGAAGCATTGTAATCATGAGATCTTATCATGAAAGCATAATGTAATATCTTGGCATATGCGAATAATAAAAAGAGTTCTGTTGTTTGAGTTCGTGTTCCTTATCTGTGTGCAATTCTTAATTAACCTATGCGGTAAACAAGTATCTCATAATGTGTTTAACCGTAACTAGGTGAATCTCATTTGGTTCGCACATAAACTCACTTAAGGCATTAATAGCATAGCAAATATCCGGTCTTGTATTTACTAAGTACATAAGGGACCTAATCATCTGTCTATAGAGAGTAGAATCTATGGAAGGTGATTTTGTTGCTGCTTCCTTAAGTTTATGTAGATTAGTCTCCATTGGAGAAGACATAGGCTTGCAATTCCACATTCCAAATCTCTTCAAAATATCTGATGTATAATTCCTTTGATTAAGTATGATACTGTCAGAAACTTGCCATACTTCCAGTCCTAGGAAGTAATGAAGAGTCCCAAATTTTTCATCTCAAATTCTCTAGTTAGATCTTTCTTGCATTGATCTATGAGATGATCATCACCTCTTATTAGTAAATCATCAACATACAATATCAAAATTACCATATCTTCTTTATCTCTTTTATGATATAAATTTGGATTGGCTTCATTCTTTGACAATCCTAAGCCGGTGAGATACTTATCAATTCTTTCATACCAGGCCCTGGGAGCCTGTTTAAGCCCATAGAGAGCTTTCTTGAGCCTACAAACAAAAGCGTTAAGATCATGAGTTTCAAATCCTTCTAGTTGCTACAAAAATATACTTCTATAATCTTTCTATTTAGGAATGTTGTTTTTCCATCCATCTGATGTACTTTCCATCCCTTTGATGCTGCAATCGCTAAGACTGCTCTTACGGAGGTATATCTGGCAACGGGAGCAAAGGTTTCTTCATAATCAATCCCTTCCTTCTGAGAAAATCCTCTGGCTACAAATCTAGCTTTATACTTTTCAATGCTACTGTCAGCAGCATGCTTTATTTTAAATATCCACGTGAAGGAAACAACAGATTTTCCTTTAGGTCTTGGAACAATTTTGCAAGCATCATTTTTCATAATAGATTGGTATTCTTCTGTCATAGCTTCTTTCCAAGTTGTATGTTTGATAGCATCAGAAGGATTGGTTGGTTCTAATTTGGATAAATCACTCATGTTTGTTGTATAATTAGAGAATCTTTTACGTCTTTTACTTTCTCTGACTGTTCCGGAAGGTGCAGCAAAGTCTTGAGCTGCCTCGATTGTTTTAATGGCCCAAAGTGGTCTTTTCTTTGAATTTTGATTTTCTTCAACATTCATATTTTGAATTTCATCTTCGATTTCTTCTAAGTTCTCCCTCTGGGACCCAGATTCACTATTTCTTTTAGAACTAGATAAAGGAGAAGGTTATTCAGAACTTATAGCTCTTTTGAATGCAAGATCTTCTTCAAAGATTACATCCCTACTAAGTTCAAAACTTTTCTGTCCAAGTATGAAAATCCTATATGCCTTAGATGTTTCACTATACCCTACAAAAATACCTTTCCTCCCAAAGGGTTCTAAATTGGTTCTCTTTTCTTTTGGACCACGGATATATACAGGGCATCCAAAAATCCTAAGATGACTTATATTGGGTTTAACCTTAGTAAATACTTCTTTAAGAGTTTTATCTCTAAGGTAGGAGTGAGGGTTTTTGTTTTGAATATATACAGCAGTATAAGAGGCTTCTGCCCAAAGATAATATTCCAGATTTTGATCAAAAATCATGGCTCTAGCAGGTTCTATAATTGTCCTATTCTTTCTTTCTGCTACCCCGTTTTGTTCTGGATTATAAGGAACAGTGTACTCCCTCTTAATCCCTGATTCTTTGCAAAACCTTTTAAACAAGTTTGAGGTATATCCTCCTCCATTATCAGTTCTAAGGGTTTTAATTTTATGCCCTAAAAAGTTTTCAGTTAATGTTTTGAATTCTTTAAATCTCTGTAGGATTTCTTTTGATTCTTTGCATAAAAAGTAAAGCCATGTTTTCCTAGAGAAGTCATCTATGAACAAGATATAATGCCAGAATCCTCCAAGAGGTCCACGTAGACATGAATGAATTAATTCTAGTACATTATTTGTTTTTCTAGTACTATCATGAAAAGGACTTCTGGTGTTCTTACCCAGAGCACACCCTTTGCAAATGCTTGAGTGGTCTTTATTTAGTTTAGGTAATCCAGTAACTATCTTCTCCATGGTTGATAAAGTTTTGAAATTTAGATGCGTCCTAATCTTCTGTGCCATATTTCATTTATATCTACAACTTCATGAACTAAGGCTTGAATATATCGACTAGATTCTATATTCAATTCATACAAATATCCTTTTCTCTGACCAATTAACTTTTCTTTCTTGATGGAGTTCTTAGCTCAAGTTAATACTTTGACATTCACGAATGCAACATTATGCCCATCATCTTCAAGTGCTGTAATTGAGATTAGATTTCTTTTAATTCTTGGTATGTAGAGTAACACCTTTGAGAAGACAGTCGTTCATCAATTTTCTGGATTCCTCTTGAAGACAGTCGTTCTTAAGTCTATTGAAGTCCGGAAGATTATCTTTGGCACTTATTCCTTGTGCAAATGTTTCCCATGAATTTGGCAATCCATCTATAGCCATTAGTCTTAATTCTATGTCACTAATAGTGGCTCCTATACTTGATAATTCATCTCTAATGTCGGCAACCCTTAGGAAGTAAGAATTTATCGATTCTCCTTTCTTTATTTGAATGTGATTTAGTTGCCTTTTCAGTGTGAGAACCCTAGTTACATTGTTTACTTCATATGCATTTCGGAATGCATTCATCATATCAAAGGCAGTTTGATGTTTTGTAAGCATAGGTACAATATCATTTTTTACTTCATCTAAAATGATTTGTAAGGCTTTTCTATTTCCTCTACTCCAAATAGATTTATGAGGTTCAACTGATGGTTATTTGGATGCTTGTCAATGAATTGTCTTACATCATTCTCTTCAAGAATCATCATGATTCTGAATTTCCAAGCCTCAAAGTGTTCTTTCCCATCAAACCTGTCCTCGGGTCTGATTGTGTATGCCATTGAATATAGGAGATAGTTGCTAGATATATATGAAGTTTGATAACTAAATTTTGCAGAGCCTAGGTTTGACTACTAGAGCTCTAATACCATGTAAAGATTCTGCAAATTCTATATACTTTGAATCAGACTTTTATTTCAGTTCTGAGAATGGTCTTCTAATGATCTGAATATTGAGGAAGTTGACACTTACATTTTTTATCAGAAAATTATATACTTCTGCAATAGATTAGTAGGATGATATTGCTTGAAGAAACCGACCTAATTGTGTAATGTGTGTTTGAACACTGAACTGTGCCGATGCAAGAAGGAATAATTAACCTTTGATTAAATGGGAGTATCTTTGCAATGTAATCACTGGATATTGATGCTTAGATGAGTAGACTCAATTGTAACTATGTGCCCTCAAAACTACACCAATAACCTCCTTAAATATCGATACTAAAGTGTATGTCCCTCAAAGAGTCATGTCTCTTCTAAGTTAACAAATATAACCCCTCTCGAAAAGAAAGTTATAACATTTGCTAACTAACAAAGTGTGTTAGATTAGTTAACTATTTCCAAACAATTTCTAAGAAGTCGCCAGCTCTCTAGAAGGTTATATTATTCAAAGAAACACTTATGATATATAAGGTAATAAGGTCTAGTGCGGTCTGCACTTCCAGACCTGTATGTTATCAGGTTAAATACTTAACAACTACAAGCATTAAAGGCTATCCAGTTGCAATGAAGCACCACCTTGTGAACCAATGAAAAAGTCATAAGAAAATAGGTTAGGTAAAAGCTTATATCAACTCCACATGTACACTTGGAATGACTTGACTAGATAAGCTTGGACACATGCAACCAAGACCCTTTAATTGGTTGAAGATGAGTGGGTACCACCTCAGCATGCTTATCTCATTAACTTGATTAATCCTAGATGATAAGAAAATATCCCTTCATACTCAACATTATCAAGCCTTCCATAGATCATGATGGCATATATTCCCAAATTGCTTCATCTTCATGAATTTTTTACATCTTTTGGAAATTTTCTCACTACCATGATTTTGAGCTTGTAGAAGCGATGTAGGAACTTCATCTACTTCAATCTTGAACTTGGAATTCCAAATAAAATTCAAGTTTGAGAATCATCTCTACCTACTTGTAACCAAGAACATTCTCTTGCACAACTTCTTCCTTGATCTTCGTCATGAATCACATCTTCACCTTTATCCTTGAACAATCCTCCTGCTTGAAGTCTTCGAATGGAAGCTATCTTTTGCTTGAATTCACCTTGTAGTCATCTCCTTTAATCTTGCTACAATCCTTCTTTATCCACGAGCATCCTCTTTCCATAGTCATCTTGTGAACCAAGACAACAACACTTGTTGAAAGCTTGAATTTCATACTTCTTCATGTAATTGAAGTTCAATATTAAGAAGTGAAATCTATGAAATTTTAGCCATCTTAGTTAAACAACCTCGTGAATCTTTAACATGAAGGAACTGATCTTTAAAAATCTGGTTGCATCTATTGAATACTTAGACAAAATGAGGATTTCAAATGAATTATTTGATCACACAAGTCCACAAAATTTATTTTTCTCATCTAAATATGCAACTACAGCACCCTCCTTATCTAAGAATGGCCATCAAAATCAAATGCCTTGCTGATTGCTACAAAAATCTGGGTCTACAAGTCCAGATCTGCAACATGTTTGGCCTTTCACACTTGACATTTCGCTTAGAAAATTGTGAGTTTGATCCTCAAATCTGATGAAGGTTGGATGTTCCTCCTATTCATCAATTTTGGGAAGCAAAATTCAGTTACAAGATTGAATTGGCTGAATTGTAAGGGCTGGCAAAGATTAAAGGGTTGAAATCCCAATTTGGAACTTGGAGAGGTTGGTTTCTGACCCTCTGATGTCCAGCCTTGAATATGAAGAGGTCAGAATCCAATCCTCCATGTCCAGGCCTCAAGTCGCCTACCAATGGATTTGTGCTTCTTCAAAAATACTTTAACTTTGCCTTCTTCATTTCTAGCTTCAATTTCATTCCCAAATCCTCCTTGATCCTATCACAATGAGTTCACCTCAATTCTCAAGACTTGGTCATGGACTTTCTCCATCAAGGGTCTGATCAACATGCTTTCATTGAAAAGTTAATCTCCTTTGCTCTCTCAAATCAGACTTAACTTGGTAAGAAACTTAATTTGTACCTTGAATCCTTCATATCTCAATGCCAGAATGCCAATAGAACTGGAATTTGCCCAAGGTTTGAAGGTGGAAATTCAAGGTCTCAAGTCCCAACTTGGACTTGGTGATTTCCAAATCTGACCTCTCCAAGTCCCAGTTCCATGTCAACTCGCCTAAGAACTCATACACCACTTTGATTTCAAACAACATCATTTCCTCTTTGCTTCTACATTGTGAAGGCTTTAATGTTGATTTCACCCTAGAATGATGTTTTCTATTCATGATTGCAATTTAGGAAAAGTGGAGCTTTTGATCCCCTTAAATCAGATTGTTTCTATAAAAAACCTGATTTTTACTTAGAAACCTCAATATTTTCATGCAAGAAATCACTTGGAATAGAAATTTGGCCATTATAGCAGGGCAAAATATGGAGGTTCAAGTCTTCAAATGTGGACATGAGGTGGTCAGATTCCAACCACTCCGTGTCCAGGCTGCAAGTTCCCTCACAGTAAACTACTTCCTTTCTTTTGTAATTTCATGCTTGTTTCATGGATTCAAACTTTCATCATGATTTTCTAATCATACATGCTCAGGTCTCATCCAAAAGATCTAAGAATTCCATTCTACTTAGTTTCACTCCATTGCATCTTGTTTTTACTTCACCCCTAGATTAAGTTTCAACTTTCTTATCCAAGTGGTTACATCTACCCTTGCTTTCATTTTCTCCTAACGATGAGGGCTTGAAACCAACTTGCTACTGTCGTATCAGATTCTAAGCTTTTTAAAAATTGACCAGGGGTTAAAGTATTCCTAATAATTCCACTCATGTAACCCAACGATCCTAGGACTTGACTCTCAAGTGGAGGCGCCTTTATCCAAAGTTGCTCAAACTCAACTCACTAGCTTGAAGGTTCTAACATTGCCACTAAACTAAGGCTACCTAACGCAACTATTCCTCCAGCCAAGCAAAAAGAGGAGGTCCCACTTGCAATGGGGCAGCGGTGTGAATAACAGTGGAACTATGGAACATTAACTCTTGAGGCATGTCATTTACTATAATCAATTTTGTTATCAATTTCCTTCTATAATATATTGTCCAAAGTCATAGCATACATCATCCCTCCCTCCCCTCGTATGCATATCAACATACCCAATATAGGTACATGTATAGTATTACAATATTGTAGTGTTTCTTTAATGGTCATCTTAGTTAGTCTTGAGTTTATTAGGTAGTTTCTATTTTCACCTTTAATTCATGATTGTTTCTTATAGAAACATCATATTTGTAAATCTATATAAGGAGCTTTCATCTCCTCAATTTAATATAACATCTATTTACCATAACATGGTGTAGCATCAATTTTGTCTACCCTTATATTTACCCATTCATTTGATATTCAAATAAGCAAGATTTACATATTCACATGCAAAGGCTTATTAGTTAGCAGATTAACTGATTTTCCAGTATTGCCTTAACTAACAAATGAATTAGAAAAATCATAATCTAACTAATGCATTTATAAACTATCATAATAACTAACCATTGCATAATGAAAGAGAGAGAGAGAAATCATTTCCTCCGTGATACAATCTGAAAAGAAGTAACTGCAACAATCACATAATAATTGCATAACTAACAAAACATGAATAAGCATAAAAGGAGGAAAAATACCCATTAACCAAAAAGGCTGAGAATGCAATCTTGATCTATCTTGTACGTCTTGGCATTAGGTGGAGAGGAGAAGCATTGTCAAAGGCTTAACCTCCCAACCATGGACCATATGTATCCTCTCTCATTCTCATCTAAGAATGGCCCTACCCTACATAAGATCAAGCATGGGACACCACCTCGTCCTGCCACCTGAGCATCTTAGTGTTAGAGTGTCAGCTATACAGACGTCTAGACTGTGTAGTCCTTACCATCAACCTACCCATCCGACTACAAGCTATTCTGACCTCTAGTGATTACAACAAGAAGTTTTCCACTAACCTACCCTAGCCAAGGATTTACATATGCACATTGTATCTGATCACCCACCACTTGACAAACAAGACTATACCCTATTGCCCACCATGAGTTGACTCAGTCTATCATTAAGTTGCCTATGTTTCTTTTAATGTTCAGTTTGTTACTAATTTTCACTTCCTCACATCTTTCATCTCGACCAGGCTTGGTCGTCCTTGATGACCACCGATGTGGTTGTCCATAAATCTTGAATGTTTTTGTTTACCATAGTCATAAATTCTCTGCCCAACCTAGGCCTTATATGGATATTAGAATGTCACATTGCATACAATAATATTATCAATACACTGTGAAGGTGCCTCATCTTATTTGTGAGGCACGTTGGTTTATAACTCTGTACAGTTTGGGTCTTTTCCCAAGTTATTTGAGTTCTGAAGGCAAAATAAATAAATAGCATGTATATCAACTCTTAACCAGAAAAACTGCATGCATATTTAATGCGGTCGATTTGGATCATAAATTCTATCAAACCGAAAAGCTTAAGCATATTTAGAGATCATACATTCATGAATCCTAATCCGATTGGAACAACTTCAAAATATATTTAAATCTCTCATTCAAAATTAGCTTGATTGTTGAGCTTCATAATCATAAGAATTTGTAATAGAAAAGTGCATGAGAGATGTACGACCTGGCAGACAGCAAATGCAAGGGTGCATCCAAATCTCGACTACTAGATACAAATTGTTGAAGTTGGCCTTGATCAGCTCCTCATATGTAAATACTTTGATCCTTTGCTACAGCTAAATACGTCAAGTATGAAAGAAGAGAAGAGTTGCAGAGCTTGGAATGGCCACAATAAGTATCTCTTCGAGCTATGCTTGCTTTAAAATTATATTCCACCAAGAGAAGTCACGTACAAGGTGACTTGAAAGGTGGCAGCATAAGTTACATTCTTGATTTGTACATTCAAGGGCTGAAATTAAAAAGCCACTGGACTCTAAAATAATAATGCATTGACATAAGATGGAAACAATAATTTACTCCTTATGTATTACTATAATGTTACTTATTATATTTACATATATTTGTATGTGTAACATACAAATATACATATATACACTTCATATTTCAAATATAGGTTTTTTTTTGTAAACATTGTATTTTAAGTATAAATGTTGTATTTTAAGTATACACCTACATACATGTACATCATATTTGAATAAACACATACATACATATACATGTACAAATGTATGTAAGTACCATGGTTAACATTATACTAGAACATGTCTCACGTTACAAGAAGGATTGAGATTGACCCATTTCTTAAAAGTAACAATTGTTCTTACTTCGTTTTAATGTTCACGTGAAAATTTATGTATCTTATTAAACTTGTTGACCTAGTTAGCTCATGGTGAACACTCAGTATACCTTTGCTTGCCTAGCTCATTTTCCCATGGCTATTTATGACTCATACATGTTGGCTCAATGGTAGGTTGGTGCCCTCGTTCCCAATTCCCTCTTTGGTAATGCTCCCCCCCCTTTGTTGCACTCCTACAAGAAGTAATTTATCATGGTAATAGCTTATACTGTTCAAAAGAAAATCTAGTTATTATAGTTCGTAACCAATTTGATGAACCATTTCCAAATCTTATAGTACCATAACAACTAACCAACACCTTCCATTTCTCATTAACATAACAAATAACAAATGTTCCCATTAATAATAATAAAAAATGAGTAACTAATTTAACCAACCATTTGGGGTTAGCGTGAAACATCAACAACTCGATAATTTTTCAAGATCACAAAATACGGGATGTAACACATGGTATCAGAGCATGTCGTTGGCATTTCATAAAATTTGGTAAATTTTTTAAGAAAATTTTGAACCTCTTCTGTGTGGAATTTTTTCTTTTTTATTTTTTAAATAGTCATTGAATTTATTTTATGAAAAGTTTGCAATTCATCTTTGAAGTTTTTCACTGAAAATCACAAGCCTGGTCAACAGTTTTGGTCGTATGATTTACTAATTTCAGAAAAAGTCTACATATTTTGTGAGTTGCATGTACTTGCTGAAGAACACAAATTCACTACTAAGAGGGGGCGAGTGGGGCTGAGGGAGGTATGAAATTGTAGTGAATAAACCTTAGTCTAATTTTCAACTTAATTCAAACTTTAGGTTATTGCTTCAAGTTAATTTGATCAAAACAGAACATAAGAGTTCTCCCTTGTGTTTTTTAAATTAACATTCAACTGTTATTCCATACAAATCAGAGTTTCATGACTCTCCACAAGTCGTGCGGGTAGTCTGAGTCGTCGAGTCGAGGAAACCTTGTTGAGTTTTTATGATTCGGCAGGAATCATGGAATATGATATATAATTTCATACATATATTATTATAAAAGTATATATTATATAATTTCAAGAGTTTTATCGTCTTGTCAAGTCATTACCGAGTTGTAGCCAAGTCACGAGTCAAGTTGACCTTGCCAAGTTTGAGCCGAGACAAAGCCTAGGAACTCTGATATCAATATATCCCATTCTTAGATTAAGACCATTATGTCTGTAATTCAATTCATATCAATTGACATCTTGTTAATGAATAGAGGAATAGGAGACCAACCGAACCGATTGCATAACAAATAATGGTGAATATCATTAAGTATATTTAGTGAATATTATAGTCGTTTCTAAAAGACAAACTTTTTTCCACAATGACCATAGTAATTCACCCACAATTTATCACCACACATTATTTGACAATTCAAAGTGGTGTTTGAAGTTTGTGACGTCGCAAAAACCATCGTACGATAGGAAACCAATCCTTATCTGGCATATGGGAATCAAAATCAGTTTCTGTGTTACTAATAAACACATCAAACTATCTCCTGGCACCGTTTGAAATAAGGTTCGCCGCTAAGATATATGCAAAGGAATAAACAAAATTTTCTGTAGCAAGTTGCTGTAACCAAACAAACACAATTTGTGGTCTCTGCATCACAAAGATTACATCGTTAGTGTTTCCCATGTGCCACTTGACGTGAATTAATTGTGTTGTCTATCTGAGAGTCTTTGATATATACTGTCGCTGAAATCATCATGTACAAATATCGTGAATTATATCTGATATAAACTATCATCAGTTACATCTCTGATTTACTGTCAATACAATATTGGTTATCCATTTTTAGAACGTTTGTTCACCCAAAAAAATAATGTGCAGAAGGTTATAGAGGATTAAATTATTATTTACAATTAAAGCTCTCGACATCAATGACACCTAACACTTGCATTTATTTGCTTGTTGCTTGGCTTGTTGCTTGCATGTGCATTTTGCAAATTAGGTGTTGCTTGCATATGTTGTTTTGTCATGAAGTCTCATGTTTTTTCACATGGAGGTTTCTCTGATGCATTTTCATAATTTCTTCATTTAAGAAGAATCTTGATGGTTTTTCATCATTTCTCCCTTATAAAAATTATGGGTTTTCATAAATTTTCCACTTCAAAATTTTTTTATAGGTGTTCATAACTTTTTCCCTTGAAAAAATTCTGATGAGTTTTTATTATTTTATCCCTTACCAAAATTTTGATTTTGTACTTTGCAAAGCTTTGTTGGAGTTTCTTGTCAGTGTTTTACTATTTTTTTTTAAAAGTGATTCGCAATCTTAGGTTTGGCAATTTTTCCCTCAAAAATTGTGACTTTTTGCAATCTATTCTAGGCCATCATTCTCTTCAGCAAAAGTTTGGAGGGTTCACACATTTTTTCAAAGTTGTGCCAATTGTTTGTGGAGTCTCTGGCTACAAGGAGGGCCAACTCTATTATTCAATACCTGGTTGGATGTTTTCTGATGACTTTTGGTCAGGAGTTTAGGATATTCTGAGACAGTTATTCGCAAACTCATCTTAGTGGAAGAGTCAACAACAAGCTCAAGTCTCTTGTTGCAAAGCATTTTGAAGAAGGGGGCAGCCTTCTCTATTTTTAGAGCTGTTTTTGGCTACTCTTGGTATCCAGGGAGGAACTCAATAGTAGCTGAATGTTCTGAAGAATTTCTGACTGCAAGACATGTAATCTTCTACAAAGTAGTTAGACGATGACCATTAAGAGGGTATTAGAATATTGTAATGTTTCTTTAATGTTCATCTTATTCTTTAGATTATAAGGTAGTTTCTATATTGATCTTTAGTCTAAGTTACCAATTCGCTAGTACGGCAAAATCTTGAAATGAGGTGTGGGTTTGTTAGTACAAAAACAGTTAAAAATTCTATATATGTATGTGTGTGTGTGTGTGTGTGTGCAGCCAAGAAAAATGAAGTATGATTAGAATGGTACATAGTATCATTAAAACAACAAAAACACCACCAACTTGTAATCTTAGCATCATATCTATTATCAACACCGAACTATTAAAATAATATTGAGTTCAAGTATCATTGTTTAGACTTTCAAAAATTAGAACGTTATGCTAAGTTTCAATCATCTAATGGATTGTCTAAATCTTCATCTTCTTCTTCTTCATCAAAGGCATTAGTTGGATCACAAACATTGTCAATGTTACTGGGATCAACTGCACTAATAACTTACTGCTTTCCAACTTGTCCAACGCTTATTACTTTTTCATTGTACAAAGAGCATGTTTGTTTGTAATTAACATTCTGAGCTTCTTTGATTGTAATTAACATCCTAATTGAAAAATGTTATATAAGTAGCCTGCAACTCTCTTCACTTATTGAAGATGTTATTTAACATTTCAAATATGATTTATCACTATACAAAGATTCCAATTATTCGGACAAGGATCATAATTAGCAATTGAATATATACAATTCACTGGAAGAAATCTTGAGGGCCAGTTTAATTTGATGTAATAAGTATTTGAACTTCAGCAAATTTTGTTTTGTAATGTTAAAAATATTTAATCAAATTCTGTAATAATTGTTTTCTGCACTAAATTATAGAATGTCCCCAGTGGAACTATACCTAGTTCACACTCAATCTACCTGGGTCTGCTCTGGTTTGCCCTAGGTTTGACTTGGAGGAACTAGCCAGCTTGGGTTTGAACCCAACCCAAAAGGGAACCAAGACCGAGAACTGGTTCGAAATTCGCTTTGTTCAAAGGGCAAAGGGAAGAATTGGGTAACTAAGTCTTTATAGTTCAAGATTTTTTTTATATAACATCATCTTTGTAAATCTATATAAGGAGATTTCATCTACTGTGTTTAATATAAGATAAATTACCTAAACATACAACACATTTTGGATAAGACACCTATCTATACCCTAAACTATAATATATTCCCAAACACGACATATGTATTTGGATTCAGCATCCTATAAAAGCCTTGGCAGAACCTAGAAGAAAGTGACCAATAGTTGCACAGGATCTGACTGTTTGTATAATACTTGTGGTTATATGATTTAGTCTTGCAACGCATTTACACCATATATTGACAAAAATTAATCCACATGTTAATCAACAAATGACCAAATGTTTGTCAAGATGAACCATTGCATGAAAACATTAAGGACTTATGAATCTCATATAATTAATAAAAATTATACATACATTCATTAATAAGTGTAATACATACATTTTTGCTCTATATAAAATATCATAACCATCTAATAAATGTGTCACTTATATAGGCAAGAGCCTATAACACAACGGTAAATTGTGAGCCTCTTATCGAAGAGGTCTTGGGTTTGAATCTACTCACGTTTAATAAATAATAATAATACTAATAATTAATCACATAACATAATAATTAATCTTGGCTTCAGCCTCTTACCATAAAAAAAAAATGTGTCATTTATATAAAAAAAAGGTACTCATCAAAACAACCGTTGTAACTATTGTCGTTATGTGGACAGTTCATGTTCTTATATGTACAACTGTTGGGATGACAATTACAATGCATTGAAGTACATCTTATATGTTTGTCATGTGACAAATATTAAAGGTGAGTATGATAAACACCTTGTTTCTTACCATGAAAAGTAAGAGACTACCAAATGAAAACAATCACTTAAAGTTGAATATAAGTTGTGTTGTAAATAAGATGTTGTTTTGTATATTTTATAACAATAAATAGCCATCTTGTGTTCAACAATAGGTTCAATTATGTTGGATATAAAATTTTGAGATAATAAGATTTTTGGTTACCAAAAGGTATTGAGATCACAAAGATTGCATATACGTTATATTTTAAATAAAAACATGAAGTTTATTTGTATTATCAAGGAGGAATTGTTTGTTAACCAGTGGAGATCACAAAGGGGACCTCCCATTCAACATATCAACATAGAACCCGCTCATTCAACTTAGACGCCACAATGGAGGTCCTAGAGCCACCACTCTAGATTCCAACTTAAGATGTAACTTTGGGGATTTGAACATGGAGCTACATCATGAGAACCTTATGACCTTCCTATTTAAGCACAACCTCATCCACAATTAAATAGGATGTTGTTGCCAGAATAAATGATAAGCATCCGTTCGTCTATTTGGGATTCTCTAATATTTTACTCAAATCCCTAAAAAGTCATTTTTAATAATAATTTTCACTAAATGTGCTGACCTGGTGAATTGGATGAAGAGACACCTCCAAACCTTAATTGTAACTAGATGAGAGTTCATTTCACATTTCTTTTACAAAAGAAGAGTTCCTATAGAATTTCATGTAGCCTATACATGGTTGCAAAATGCATCTGCACAACTACTGGCCCCTCTACCCAAAAAAGTCTTAATTTATTTTATTAAATGAATAACTAGATGAGAGTTCATTTTACATTTCTTTACAAAAAGCAAAGTTCCTATAAAATTTCATGTAGCATGTGCATGGTTGCAAAATGCATCTGCACAACTACTGGCCCCACTACCCTGAAAAAAGTCTTTAGAAAAACATAATCAATAAAGAAAAAGTCTTAATTTATTTTATTAAATAAAATTAATAGAGAACAACTACATAGCACAAGCAGAAGCAAGATCGAAGACTCATTTCTGGTTTTCATGTGACTCATTTCAATTTCATTTTGTACTGCATTTTTCAGATGGAATTTTACTATGCATTTTAATGGTGAAAAAGATAATGAAAGATTGCTTGCATTTTGAAGTGTTTTTTTGCTTCTTCCATGTGTTTTTCCATGGCATATAGGTAAAATTGAATTTTACTTCATATCAGTTTCAACGGGGACACGCACCCCCCTCCCAAACCTCAAAGTGTCCGTCCCCGAGAAGTCCCCACACCAGGTACTTAAGTACCCAAGTACCCCCACCATTGTCATTCCACGACCACGCCACTGCTGGGATGGGTACTGAATTTCTATTTAAATTTGACTTTTGAATGTTACTATGTTCAATGTTCAATGCTTCTAGTTCATGTTGCAATTTTGTTATGTTCAAGTATTCTAATTTGCAATTTTACACTGAAACATCATTTCATAATTAGCATCTCAAGTTCTATATGTATACTATACAACAACCCTCCTTACCCCATCCTCCCCTTGCCGGCCCCCCCTGGCCATCCCCCTTTTGTCCCGAAATGAGGCCCATCGTCCCCCGTCCCAGAAATTTGTCTCGCTGTCCCGACTTCACCCAGTACTGGTATTACACTGCTTCTTATAAGAATAATTAAAACAATAAAATACTGTGCGGATGTATTGCTTCATATATTAATAATGTACAAAAGAGATACACACTGTAAATTAAGATATCCTTAGAGAAGTATAATTAGAAATAAAAATTCTGCCACCAAAACATCAGGTATCCTTTTCAGTTTCATTTTGTTTTTAAACAAGTTAAAAAATATATCATTTACCCTTGTTTAAATTTAAAATAGAATCACTGTATATTATTTTTTATTTAAAGAGTTGATTTCCACTTTGATCATCTACATGAATTTTTTTCTAGAATTTTTTTTTTTTTTTGAAGTCCATTGTGATTTATTATTATTTTTTATAATTATATTTTATTACTCTTTAACTAAATTATTAATATTTGAGTTATTGCTTCTAAAGTGACAAAAATGAACCTCAAATAGCTTATAAAATTGTGGTGTATCTGTACAATTATTTATGGATGCCATATCCAGCAGTATCATTATTATGGGGCCTCGGAAAATAGCCATATACATATCCGATACCATTGTATCCATTTCAATCCAGCTCTGGAACTGTCCCATATCCGAAATTAGATTTTTTTAGTAACAAATTAATAACACATAAAAATGAATGAAATAAACAATCAAGGAATCATCAGATTTGATCCAATTAGAATTTAATAAATTGGGATTGTGGATATCTCAACTTACAGTTCAAGAAAACTGAGAAGCTGAGGGACAGACTAAGTATTGTAGTTAGCATGCTAGAGTATAAACATTTACATTTACTACAATAGACATTGCTAGCATAAATGATACACAAATTTGCATCATCAAATTCACTAAGAAGCAAAAGATAGTATGACAAATCTATCTCACATTTTCACCATCCGCCACCACACCAGCATTTCGAATTTTATCTTGATCAGAACCCGAACCAAAATTTAGCTTCCTTGTCACTGTGTCCTCCACTGATATATATGATGCAAACAACAGCAGTTACTATCTCAAACACACAGCATATAACAAAAGAATGCATATAAATCCATTGTCATATACATATGGGTGAGACTTAAAAATATAAAATGCCAACTGGAAACTATATTAAATCTGCACCTAATTTAAATATTTGAAATCTTCTGATGAGATGATCTTTAAGCTTAATACATGGAAACCATGAGTAACTCTTCCTAACATACACCAAAAATGTGTACAAAATGAATCAAGGCATACATGAAAATACCGTTAAGGTAAATCGATGCATTAATCAAAGGAGATGAAGGCTCCATAAATAGGTTTACAAAGACAATATTTCTAAATGAAACAATTGTGAACTATAGACAAAAATGGAAACTTCCTAAAGCAACTAAGATGACCATTAAAGAAACATTACAACATTTTAATAACGTCTCCCTTTATGGTCATCGTTCTAACAACTCTACAGAACTGAGAAGACAATCTGCAGGTCCCTTGGCCACAAATGCATAGAACACTGCCCCCTTCTCATCAAAATGCTCTGCAAAATGAGCCTCCTACTGAGACCTTGCCTGATTCTGTAAAACTTCTGAAAATGACAACGATAACCAAAAACCATTGAACCTGATGTTGGAAACAAAACTGTCCCTCCCTGAAGCCAGAGATACTGAGAACAACTTAAGAAATTAAAACCATGATTTTGAGAAAAAATTGCCCAAGCCTCCAATGATTTTTTTTCGGAAGAAAATAAAATAACCTTAAGACCAGCAACACCAATCATAATCCCAAAAACGATATTTGAAGAGAAAATCAAAAAGAAAAAAACATAAATGATTTTTGAGGAGAAAATGATAAAACCACACTGGAATATCAGCAAGTAGCTACCACAAAAGCTGAGACACAGATCAACTTACAAAACTTCATTTTTGAGGAAAATGGTGTCGTCAATAAACATAGTATCAGGATGTATGTCGTCAGTATCAGGATGTATGCCGTCAGTATCAAGATGTATGTTATCAATATCAAAATGTATGTCATCAGTATTGGCCGATAGGGTGTGTATCGGGATGTATGTCGTTGGTATCGGAAAGGTTCTTATTATGTAGCTGACATGTTGTATGTAGCCGACGGACACCTTCGGGAAGGTTCCTTGAGATGTATATATACCCCCTTCGGGATCATTGTAAATGATCTTATCATCAAAATCATTATGTACTATGTTGACGTATGCGAATAATATAAGGAGTTCTGCTATTCTTACTGCTGTTCTGATCCATTGTCTATATGCGTTAATTTCTTTAACTAGTATGGTAAACAAATCATATTTGAAAATAATACCCAGTGGTTAACAGCTGAAAAGTGGCGTCAGCTCATCACATCACTTTACTTTTCATATTTCAGAAAATTAGATTTCATCACTCCACTTCTTAAATCGTGGGGGCAGCGGCTTTTCCATCTTCCTGAACCCTAGTCTTGGCTTCTAAGTTGGTGGCTCCCTTTAGTCTCATAGAGCCCCAGATTTACCTTTAATTCACCTCTTAATGAAGTGAATTTTCTATGGAGGCTACTTGTCCATTTTCCATAGGCCTTGGCTTTGAGCTCTTTCTATCTTGTTTGCAGTGTCGCACGAGGAGAAGTACTTTTCCAAAAATCCGCTTCTCCGACATGTTTGCTCTTTAACCTGTCGTGGAGTCCCTTATTCATTATACTCAAGGTCGCACCTCTCATGCCACATTCCCAATCTGCGGGGTGCGCCAAGGGAATCTCCACAAAATATTCTTGTATGGCAACTTAAGCTTTCATAACCAATGTCAATGCTTGCACCTGCAGAATTGAAGCGATTTCAACACTTCTTTGACTAATGCAATAGTGCGAACTATGAAAATCTGATATACTGCACTTGAATTAATAATATGTTTAGTTCCACTTTACTTCTCATCAAGGTGATCCTAAAGACCTACCCTACCCATCTAGACTCATGGACTACTTGGATAACTTAACTTCATTGATTTTTTTTGGCCCAACCCAAGTAATATAACGGAAGCGAAGGGGAAAGGGGAAAAGAAAAATCCCAATGAGAAGCAACATGACCCAAACACTAACTAGACTTAGGTTTTATTTGCATGACTTGGACCTAGACACTTGAGCTTGGATCAAACGAGCTACTATGAGCAAAAGTAATAGGGGACAGGAATGAGAGCAACAAAGCCCAAGCATAATTTTTTTAAGTGAAAATTTTATGAACACCCATCACTAGGTTTTTTAGGACAAATTTAAAAAATCAATGCAAGTAAAAGTAGGATTTGAAAGAGAAATCCTAGCCGCAGAAACTTTTGACAGACCCATTGCAATCTTTGTGGAAGATTCTAAAACATAGAGGATGTTGAAATCTTACAACTTTTGCAAGGAAACAACAGACCTAGTGCAAGTAAAGAAGAACAAACATGATGTTTGAAAGCCAAAGTCATGCAGGAACAGCCCAAAGTCATAAAACAAAACAGTCAATGAACCCATGATTTCAAGCAGATCGGAAAAGATAAAATAAAGAGACGAGTAAAATAAATCTAGTCACAATACCAGCCCATGAAAGGAACAAAGGAATCGTCATCCCAAGAGGAAGATGGCATGAGCAACAAGAAGTTAAAAACCTATCATGAATAAAAACATCAAGATTGATACAAAGAAGAAAACGGCCATCAATAGCTACATTGTGCATAGAAAACAAGTAGATGAAGACTATGGCAAAAGGTAATGGCACAGTCTAAGAAACCCTTCAACAAATCTTTCAACAAACCCACCAAAATAGACCTGTTGTGTAAAACTCTAGGTGATCTGACCCAAATTGAAAAACGTGAGAGAATGAGATCATGATTTACAAGCAGAACCCATGTCCTAAACAAGATTTATCAAGCTGAAAACTGCCAATGATTTTTTTTGACTCGAAAAACAAACTTCTACAAAGAAAATTCCAGAAAAGAAGAGGTTAATTTTTTCCTTAAAGAATTTGCCAAATTGAAATCATGTCGACTCACTCTATACCATGTTATGGTAAATCAAATATTAAACAAAGGGGACTAAGGCTCCTTTAATTGATTTATAGAGACGATGTTTCTAATTAATCAATCATCATTTAAAGATTGAAAAGAAAAACTCCTAAAGCAACTAAGATGACTATTAAAGAAACATTATTATATTTTAATAAATACAATAAGGTAGCAAAGAAGCTTGCACCAAAGCATCAAATAGTTATGGCTATTAGCAAGATAAATTAATTAGAACATTTAAAATTTCACTTATCAATTTTATTGTTAATTCTGCATTAAAACTTAAACTTCAATCAAACAATCAAAAGTCAGCAACCATTTTCCCTTTCATTTTGTCATATAAGGTTCTCTATTTGTCTTGATAAAACTAACTTCAAATTGTTATCACTTACAGTGACCAAATTTGCAACAAGGAAACAAAGTCCATAAATACACAACTCACCTGGACTCTAGCCCTACCACTTGAGCCCCATGAGGTACATGTTGATATGAGTTTTATTCTACTACAACATGCAAAATCAAATACTCAATGTTTTGTAGTGAAACATCAAACACTCAATCCTATCTTGAATAAGGCCATCTCCCATGCTAAGCTTGCAAAGTAATATCATGAAATGACGTCAAGATTTCATTAATTATGGATACTCACTTAGTGAAATGATGTGATTTGTTGGTAATCAACTAGGGGGCTTATGCTTGTTCATACAATGGACAACCGTTTGCATTTCGATAGATGTCGCTTCACAATGCGCAATGAAAATATAGCTTCGATCTAAAAACTTTCCTATTCAACTTAAACTTAGCTTTTACTTCTACTTCTAACTATGAATGCAAGGAAACATGAATAAACTTAGAATCTACTAGATATAGCTTAATTAACGACTCCACCCATCTAGTGCAAGCTTGTAGGGAATACTCAAATGGTTTTCAAACTAAATGGATGCAAACTAAAGATTGAATACCAATTGAAGGTAAGTGCTTTCAATCATCGGCTAACCACACAAGGCGCACTAACAGTTAGCAAGAGGCCAGCAGCCCAGATTTGTTTGAGTCAAACAAGTAAGCATCCACAATTATTTTCATTCAACTAAACTACTTCTAAATAACATGAAATAGAATCTACTGCCAAGTGAAAGATTTAGGAGACCATGCAACACTTCAAAGCAATATTAAGTAATTCACCTTGAAGAACCAACAATGAATAATCAATCATCATGATAGCATTATAGCAACAATTTGATCAAGTTTCTCCCTTAGCTAAGAAATAAGAATGAAAAATAAGAAAAAAAGGAAGCAATTTGGCACTCAGTGTGTGAATATCTTTATCACTGCTACTAAAATAAAAATCAATAAGGGCTTGTTTGGTTATTGGAATAGGACTGGAATAGGAAGAGAAAATTAGAATATGTTTTATATTCACTGTTTGGTTTTTTATAACATTTTTTTTGTATCTATTTGTTTAAAAAAATGAAATAAATAATATTTCTCATTAACTTCAATGAATAAAATAAAAATGAAAATAAATTAACCTTTTTACCATTATTGAAAAAATTAACCAAAAAACAATAAATTAAAACAAAAAAATTTAAGGGAAATATTTTTTAAAATGCAAAACTTAGCCTTATTCCTATTCCATTTTTGTACGACCAAACAATGGATTAACATATTCCCAATCGAATTCCAAGTGAACCAAACAGGATTGGAATTGCCCTTTTCTATTCCCATTCCCCATTTCCATTCCCATTCCATTTTTCTATTCTAATTTTCAATTCCTATGCCAGCAAACAAACGGGCCCTATAAGTAGAGCGTTGTTCACAGTAAACCACAGCGATAACTTGGTCAGGGCCATGGATGTCTGGCTAGCAACAAGGCTCTATCTAGGATGCTTTTAAAGAAAGGATATCTAATAGCCAAGTCCAATAGATCTAAGAAGCTTTCTAGGTTCTTGTTAAATGGGGAATTAACACACTTGCACACAAGTGAATAACTGAAGACGAAGACTCTCAACTCAACTTATGGTATCTTCCACTGTGAGAGCATTTCCTAGTTGTCTAATAGGTAAAAATGGAGGTGACCAATAGTTGTTAGCTCCTAACAAGTTTTATCGATGAAATGTTCAAAAACATTTATTTGAGTGGGTACTAGATATTGTAAGGTTTTCACACCATCGCCCCATTATCAATGGAGACCCCCTCTTTTTGCTTCAATTATAGGAGTAGGTGGCCTTAGGGGGTCTTAACTAGCAATAATTTGAAGTCTTCAAGCCTTAGTTAGAGGTAAAACTGAGTTTGATGAGGAACAAGAGATTGCACCAACTTTAGGTCGAGTATAAGTGACAAGACAACTCCTTGTTGACCAATGTTGATGAGCTTTAGTGGGTCTAGAGGAAGGCAAAGTGAGTTAGGTGGAAAAGAAGAGTATAGGGCATTGCCTGCCTCCTAGGATTTACTGTCCTGGACAACCCAAGATTTTCACCCTCCCTTCTGTATGAATCCTAGCATATACTTGATTTTCACAATTCAACCTTCAGGCTTGGCAATTTAACTTTTAGCGAGGCACAATGTGGATTGAAACAAAGATTGGTGTTGGGGGGGGGGGGGGGGGGGGTGAGTTCATGAGGCTCAAACCTAGTCATTGTAGGTTGGCGAAAAATGGAGCAAGACGAGGAAAATCCTCTTACCATGTTGGATCACGCCCAACATCCATAGCTTGAAGTGTGAGCTATTTCCCACCAAATTACAAAAGCGATCAAAGAAGGCAGTACCATAGAGTATATTGGTGAGGCATGTGGATTTTATCCTCCAAGGGTGGCGGAATGCTTCATCTTCTTGAAACACATAGTCCAACTCTACATGAAGGACAAGACTTGCTCAAATTTGGAGGCATGAGTCAACTAAAGATCAACTAAGTAGATGATGAGCCAAACTGATGTTGGGACAAATCTGATAGTGAGAGTCAGCAATAAGGTTAAGTGTACAATCCTCACATGTATGAAGTTTCCCCACAATTGGCAAAGCTAATCCTCAAGACCTCCCTAGTTTCGCCTTAGCATGAATCAGGGATAGAAAGAACATGGAAGGAGGCCTACTTGTCTAAGATCCCAACTACCATGTTGGATTCTGCCCAACATCCATAGCTTGAAGCGTGAGCTATTTCCCACCAAATTGTGAAAGCGATCAAAGAAGGCAGTACCACATAGTATATTGGAGAGGCACGTAGATTTTATCCTCAAAGGGTGGCAAAATGCTTCATCTTCTCGAAACACATTGTCCCGCTCTACATGAAGGACAACACTTGCTCAAATTTGGAGACATGAGCCAAGTAAAGATCAACTAAGTAGAAGATGAGCCAAACTGATGTTGGGGCAGATTTGATAGTGAGAGTCAGCAACAAGGTTAAGTATAAAATCCTCATATGTATGAAGTTTGCCCACAATTGGCAGAGGCAATCCTCAAGACCTCCTTAGTTTCGCCTTAGCATGAATCAGGCATAGAAAGAACATGGAAGGAGGCCTATTTGTCCAAGATAAAGAGTCAAGCACAGGAGGCAAGGAAGATGGTGTTCAAAGTCAACTTGAATAGGATTGAGGATTCCCTGAGGGACATTCCTCGTTGTAGGAGAGTACCTGACTTGTTGCAATGGCTATGAAGACAAGACCTCAGCCTCCTCAACATGAAGCAAGGAACATTTTGAGTATTGAAGCAATATTGCAGGCTAAGGGGGTGATCGATTTAAGTGTTTAGCTGCATGAAGAAGATAACTGTAACAGCAAAATGTGAAAAGGAAAATCCTCTAGGCTGGGTGGCTAATCTATGAGGATTCTAAAAATTCTCTAACTAGCAGGCACCTCCCTACAGACAATAATCCTCACCCCACCCCCCCCCCTTGGTATTCTCCTTGCATCTCAAGGTAAAGAGAGCAATTTTATAGTCACCAAACATAGATGATGTGAGAGAAACAATGAGGGATATGGAGGCAAAAATGATGTTGATAGCCAAGAAGAAATGGGTTCCACGAAGAAGCTAGTAAAATTTGAGAGAGGCAAGTCGTGGTGATAAGTGTGCAACAAGAGGAGAATTCTCTAGGCTAGGCATTGCTCAAGAATGTGACTTGCCCAAACAACAATTTGTTAGGTGGAAATTTGAACATTTATCATTAAATTACTTAACCAGTCAGTCTACATGGCTATGGAACAATTAAACAAAATCAATTTCATTACCCAATCATGGCAATGTCAGCCTTCACTTGAAGCACTCATCTAAGCACCTCATCACGTATTTAAATAAAGAGATGGACATTCATTTCAACATCTAAGACAAGCAAATCAAGTGCAATTGACAGGAAATTCCCATCAGACTAGCAGAAAAAAATTAATCTCCTAATTCGGCAGTGAGCTGCATCCTCCATAGGGCAGTGAAAAGCTTTATAGGTGGTAGATTACTCCAGGATTAGAAAATCATAATAATCTTTGAAGTTCTAGGCAGATTCACCCTTAAAAATCAGTTTGGAGAAGGGTAGGATGTAAAATGTAGATATGTTGTGATATTACAGATCATTTATCTTTTCCCAGATTTCCAACTTACAATGCAGATCGATATTATAGGTGAACAAATGTCTGAGTTCTGTATGTTAAAATCATCAATATTTCACAGAGCAAGACGTCAGAATTGCATTTGAAGGTCCTAATTTATGAGAATCTCACCTGAAGTAAGGGTTGAGGTTTTATGAATCTAGTTTCAAATCGTAAAAGGATGGGCAAAATCTAGTTTTATATTTTACATTAAATTCTCTTCATTTTGTCTAGCAATTTCAATCGCTTAACACCTTGTCCTCCCTTGGTTTTGCAAGGTGAACTGCTGGAAAGAAAGCTAGGAGACGCTCAAGACTCCAACCATGGTACACCTCGGAAAACTTCATGCCCAAAGACTCCAAATGAGGAGGAGATCAAATCTAGATTATCAAAGTACACATTCATCTGAAGATCAAGATGGTTCAAGATAAATCAAAATCCACACGTGGGAGAAATTTTCATCAAATTAAATTTCCTCCTAAAATCCAAGTTTACTTTGAGGGATCCCACCGCATGAAGATATCATCAAATTCACAAATACAATCAAGCTCAAATTCAAGTTTACAGGTTCATGATGCAAATTCAAGTCAAGCCATGAGGAAAAAATTCAGAAGACAGAGAAGACCTAAAACATGAAGCAATTTGGGACTATGAGCCGTCACAATCAATCACAAGAAATTGATATTTTTGGAAGAGTTTATCAGAGTTGGAAGTGTTGAGTATCACGAGATATTTTCTATTCATTAAAAAACTGAGCAAATTCATAGGATAAAGATAATGAGGTGACACCTAGTTGTCTTTTCCACTCAAAAAAGACCAATTTCAAGCACTTACTACCAAATCATGCCAAGTGTCCAATTTTCTCATTGGCTACCAATTTCAAGCACTTACTACCAAATCATGCCAAGTGTCCAATTTTCTCATTGGCTACCAAAAGCTTTGTAATTTTCTTATTGGCCCACAATATGGTGCTCTCGTGTAATTGGTTGACAATTTGGCAATTCGAATTAGGGTTTGTAAGAATTAATCTTGGCCCTTGATCTTGAATCCATTTGGGCCCTTCATTAGAATTGAACACTTATAAAAGTGTGAGGCCATCTCATTTGTAACAATTAAAGGGTTAGATGCAAGAGATTAGGAAACTAGAGAGAAGTTAGCTAGCTAAATTAGAGTAGTTTAGCTAAGGGAGAGACTTGATCAAATTGTTGCTATAATGTTATCAAAGTGATTGATGATTCATCATTGGCCCTCGTGGTGAATTACTAAATGTTGCTTTGATGTGTTGTTTGTTTTCTTCAATCCTTACTTGGAGCAAATTTAATTTTATATAGTACTTTTGTTGAATGAAAATAATTGTGGATGTTTACTTGCTTGACTCAAACAAAACTGGCCACTAACCTCTTCCTAATTGTAAGTGTGCCTTGTGTGGTTAGCCAATGATTGAAAGCACTTAACTTCAATTGATATTCAATCTTTAGTTTGCATCCATTTGATGGGATTGAAGAGGAGATATTGATTTGAAAAACAAGATGGGTGGAGTCGCTAACAACATTGCATCTAGTAGAGTCCAAGTCCATCCATGACTCCTTGCAATCATAGTTAGGAATAGGAGTAGTTAAAGTTAGCAAGTTCAAATTAAGATAAAGCAAAAGATTGAAAACCCAATTATATTTTCATTACACATTATGAAGGTAAATTTATAGTAAGTCAATTGATATCCATTGAATGACTTAAGTCCCCTTAGTGATCCCAACAAATCACATCATTTCAAGTGACTGAGTATCCACAGTTGAAGGGAACCTTGAAGTCATCCCATGATCTCACTTTGCAAGCATTGCATTATAGATGACCTTATTCAAGAGAGGGTTAGGTGTCTTAAGTGTTTCACTTTAAAACAATTGAGTGTTTGATTTGCATGTTGTAGTGGAACAAAAATCACATCTACAGGAACTTGTCCCAAGGCCCAAAGACAAGTATGTGATTGGTACAAATTGGGTATACAAAAATACGTTAAATGAAGATGGTTAAGTGGTGAGAAACAATGCAAGACTTGTATGCAAAAGTCGTGTGCACTTTGAAGGTATTGACTTTGAATAAACTTCTGCTCATGTTGCATGTTTAGAAGCTATAAAAGTGCTTTTAGCCTTTGCTTCTATCCAAAGTTTTGAAAATTTTCAAATGGATGTCAATTATGCTTTTCTGAATGGTACTCTAAATGAAGAAGTTTATATACAGCAGCCTGACGGGTATGCTATATGAGAAAATAATTATGTACGCAAGTTGAAAAAGGCACGCTATGCTCTTAAACAAACCCCATGTGCTTGGTATGATAAGTAGACAGTTATTTGCAGCAGTAGGGATTTGGGAGAGAGATAGTGGACAGCAATCTGTAGAGGAAAAAAAATGTAATCAAATGCTGATTGTTGTAGGTTATGTTGAGGATCTGATTTTTGGTACTGACTATGAAGAGTTATCAAGTTATTGCTACTAATATGCAGTTTGAAATGTCCTTGTTGGGTGAGCTGCCATTTGTTTGCTGTCACATGTAAACTGGTTAATGCATACTACAAAAATGTAAACATAACATGGAAGTAACAGGAAACTAGAATGTTATTTCATTAAGGCTTACAGCTAGTACAACTCAGAACATGAGAGCAAGTATAAACTCAATGATTGATTGGTATCTTTCCCAGTTCATGATAGTGTTCATATAATGTCTGAAGCATTGCAACTCAACCATCGTGACATAACACTTTCAACAACTATCACTCTTAACATGATTAATTATTACATAACTATTTCCAAAACACAATTTCCCGATAACATTGTACCCCCGGAAAGAATGTCGTCTCCTGGTGACATCAAAAAAAAAATGGAGATAATGGTCCACACTTCATACATAATAAGAAACAACTAAGATGAAGAAGGGAATGTCCCTAGAGCTGGTTGGGATGTTGTAGAGGGAAACATCTTTCGAAGCTGGTACACTTGCTAGGTCTGAATGTCCATATCTACCTGGATCTAGGAGTTTGCCTCGACTACCTCCCTTAACATGATTGCAACGTCCTACAATTCAGCCTCCTTTTTGCCACATGCCTCTTTGGCTTCGGTCAACTGGATCCCTACTACACACTTCTCTTGTGTAATTGTTGCCAACTGTGACTCAACCAGACACTTCTCTTGTGTAATTGTTGTCAACTGTGTGTCTAATAGACACATCTCCTATGTAATGGTTGCCAGTTGCGTCTCTGCCTCTAACTGTGCTATGAGTGTTGTGCACTCCTTAGCCCAAGTTGCCTACTAAGTGGCTACCTAGTAGCTATCTCCTCCCGCAATCTCTTTATAGCTACCTTAGCTTTCTCCTTGGCCTCCTCACATCATGCTACAACCACACCATGTGCAATGTGCCTGCCTCTAGCAACCACAGCGGTAAGAATGTCAAAACATTTCTCGAGATTGACATTGAATGTAGCATGTGCTAACTCTTCCTCCGTCGTTTGTACCTCGACCTCTACCATGTCTCCTAAAGGGCAGCCACTCTTCGCTACCCCTACTTCCACAGGTTCTTGTTCTCCACCCCTTGTACCCGCCAACTCTAGTATGGCTACCTCTTTGGTGTTGTACTATCCAACATCAATGTAGTAGGAGGAAGATCTTCTCACAGCGGAGACTGGAGAAAAGGTCCTTGAGTCACCATTGTAACCTAAAACCGTCGCACCAAATAATCACTACCACGCCCCACCACTAAGGGAGTGCATCCTTACCTCGGTGCTGCGAAAGCCTCCAATCTACTTACCCTTCCCCACCAGGTCGACCGATAATATTGCATCAATTGTTACCATAGCATCCGACCCAACTATGTCGAGTTTGACCTATGGCTCCTGCAGTATGCTATCTCCTATCTTTGAAGATTCCATCACCTCTCTAGATGGAAAATGTTACGACTCCATGACTCCTCCTAAAGCTATCTCAGGTGCTAGTACGGGGCTTCCTACATGACCAACATCGGTCTCTTTGTGATCACTACAAGCTGAGTCTACCAATGGAGTCATAATCAGAAGGGCCCCAACTTGCCCAATTGCTAGAACAGGGACAATGTTGGCAACAGGTGTCAGGTGTATCGTGGAAGACAACATTGGTCATGCAAATAAAGATTGGGGCTCACACACTACCTCCACCTAGTCCTCCTTATCATCCAACTGCTATCTGTAACACTCTCACTATCAGGAGTACCGTATTGGCCGCTATCAATGTCCCCGTGTTCCAAGCATGGACCAAGTTCCCATATGATGCATTTTAGACTTGCCCCTACCTTATGCCAGCCAAATGTGTCTAAGTGCCTCCATCTCGTAATAGGAGGCTCACTAGGTGCCAATTGCCCTATCCAGGTCTCCTTTGACAGATTGTCATGCGATATCTATTCCACCATGGCATCCAACAACAATCCTATGGCGTAATGTGGCATATAGAAAGTCCTATATTGAAGTCATAAACTCATACATTCACTCCGCCAATATGGTACCCCAATTATACATCATGTCGCCCAGTAAGTTGTTCATCAAAGATACCTACAGGAAAGAAATATCGCATGCGCAATTGGAACCTGTAAATATGCTCTTCACAACATCCATAAAGCATCTCCAATGTCCTTCCCAGATGATTGCCTTCTTAATACCTTGGTTGTGCGACGACTTCTGAAGAGACTCCTCTATAGTAGTAAGGTCATCTTTACAAATTAACGAAATATAAAAAAATCTTTAGTCTCCTTGGCCATTTTCTGTGGTTTCAAATCAACCTTGACCACCTTCACTGGCAACCCAAACACCCTTCGAAATTCAAGTGTTGTGAAGGAAACCATTACCAATTGATCCATGTAGATAACAGTGCTCCGTTTTGAAAATCTATCAAAGGATTCAATCATTGCCCGCAATGGACCTTCAAATTCCTTAATACAAAAGATGGGCATTTGAATAACCCATTACACCTATGCTCTCCGTAAACTTTCTTTGACAAGTAATTATTTGGAATGTCAACACTCTTAAACCATCATCTTCTACAGTCCAAACCATTCAGGCCTTCATAAGACAGTATGGGCCATGACAAACTCTCTCTGAGAACCTGTCTATACCATATGTTGTCCCTGTACACTTGGCCTTATTTTCTTTTTCGTTCCTCCTGCAACTTTCACGCTTGAGGGTAGAGTTTGTGCGTGCTTATTTGGAATCATACTTTGGCTACTTGGATCACCTACTTGCAACTTTGCTTCCTAACTTCTCTTTCTAGTAGATTGCACAACGATTTTCTTATTAGATTTTAGGGCAAGAAGAAAAAGAAAAACAATTAGGGCTTAGCCGTCACCGTGCGGCTGCACCCTTGTCTCACCTTGACAATCGTGGCTTCTTGAGTCATCTTTGGTAGTTCTCCTTGCCTTCTTCGCTAGTACCTCCCCCAATCTATGATGTTTCTTGCCTATTAACACTGGATGTTCTTAAATAACCCCAACATGTGTTTAAGTGTCTTTACGCCAATGTACGATGTAGAATATATACACCCACATATGTTTCCTCACCCCTGCTCCAATGAGATCCCCTTCACGCACTACTCTTCTTCATCTAATGTAATTGTCGTCAATTGTTTGACTTCGGTGGGAGCCTATATTTAATGTTCTTGACATGGTGCCTGGTGCGATTTAATGTTCCCCTTTGCTTATACATCACAACACACTCTCCTCAACCCATACAGCATGTTCTGACCGTCACCCAACTCCTGATTCTATTTGGCCATACAACAGCCTATATTAGGGCCACGTTATTCTTCACCCGGTGGACTTATTCCCTGTGCCTCTTCCGTCTACCATCACTGTGCATTGTACAACTTAGCTTCCTTGTGTTGTACAGTGACTTTTGGTGGTCGTACAGTATGATTTCCTCCTTAAACTAGGCATTTGGATGTCGTACAATGTCTTCCTAGAGTCTGTACAGTGGTTTTCCGAACTCCTCTATAAATGTTTGTTGTCATGACCGAGTCTCTTGTATTTATATGATTTGTTTTTCCAACTATTTTCCTCTTAGCAAAGTCCATACAGTATACGCATGTGTCCATATGGTATCTTTGCGAGTCTGTGCAGTCTAACTTCCTTATTTATTTTTCATCCTATTTATCTCAATTTCTTTTTATTTTAAACTTCTTTTTTTCTTTTCTTTTTCTTAAGTTCTACCTAAGTCTAAATTATTCGGTCTTCTCGAGTCTTTGTGCCTCTAATGGTAGATCTTCAACTTCAAATCATTAACAAGATCTGTGATCTCACGTCCATCGAGTCCACAACTTGATTGACTTGTTATCACCAACTTCTTGTATTTCATATGGTCCCAACCATTTTACTTTGAACTTACCCAGTTTAATCTCATTTCGGTTGTTGTACGTAATAAACCCAAAAATAATATGTACATAAATGTATATCATCAAGGAATCATAATTAAAAGCATATTTTGTATAATGAGAGAAATGTTCATATATATTATAATGAAATATAATTAAATGAATTTTTTTATTATAATAAGGAAATGAATATATATATATATATATATATATATATACATATTATAATGAATTGTAATCAAAAGAAAATTCTTTCATTATAATAAGGAAATAAACAATTAAAAGCATTTTCTTTTATTATAATAAGAAAATTGTAAAATCAAAGTTATTCTAACTATTACTTAACATAAAATATCAAACTCCTTATATTTGGCCGAGATACCAAATCATTAATTGAATCGACGCAAGCCAAAGGATGTAAACGGAATATATATTGGGATCGATTAAGAGATAGAAGGCAAAAAAGGAACTGAATATACAATTCATATGACAAGTTATTGAAGAAGCGGAGCACTGTGCCATCTCAATCTAAGCTGAAAGAAAGAAACGCTACCATCGTTGGAAGGAGGAGTGCGTTCAAAGTTTTCAAGCCTGTTCCAAACCCTAGCCGAGATAATATCACGTATACGCAGAAAGAACTTTTAAGTATCAAGCACACTGATCTTACCTGGAAGGATACGTAACACCAGACTCAAATTTAGACCTCACCTTCTCTGCAGATACCTGGAGGATAAGTGACCCAACATGATTACAGGATAAGCCATAAGAAATCATATTGATAACCAAGTGTATAGACTCCATATCAAAGACAGAGAGAAACATCAAAAATTTGTGATATCCAAACAGTGATAGGAAATAACAATTGAAAGTTAATACTACAAGACAAAGATACGTAAGGTATCTATAACAAAAAGGAGAGATCATAAAAAAACCAGAGAGAACCTTGGTAGAGAACATTTGATTTAATATCTAGTTTCATTATAAGGAGACTCAGAAATTAAACCAAATGTTGAGATTCCAAATAGGAATTCAAAGAAGGATTCATGTAGGAACTGCTAGAGGCAATATATATTGTAGTGGTCAAACATATGCATATGTCAGAGAACGAGAGACTTGGTTAGAGGTGGGATCTCTACCAAGTAGTGATTATCAGAGACCCCGAGAGGCCTAAGGAAGACACTCTTTTCCATTAGGAAGGGTAGTTTGGGTGGAATTTAATTCAATAATTGTATGGATTTAATACTATATCAATGTTTCTATATGTAATCTTTTCAACTTTTTACTAACGAATACTTGCAGGTTTCAACATTCTACGCAATCAAGAGGTGAGACATTACATTGTACTTGAGCACTAACCAGCCCAATGGAAGCCTCGTCTACTTCAAATGTTTATTGTGTCGTACTTTATGACGAATTTGTGTCACTTATGTCGCTCATTGTGCAATTAATCTTCACTCATCCAACTTGTTCAATTTATATAACATTTCCCGAAGGCTTTCCATATCACCAAGTCTATTCTCGATTGCTATCCAAAGGCTCGGAACCATAAACTTTGTCGGTACTACCGCTTCTTGTCCGAACATTAATTAAAATGGCTCCTATCCAATTGTCACCTTATACGTTGTGCGGTAAGCCCATAATATTAACGGCAAGTTCTCTTCCCAATCAGCCTACCCTACCTCGCATGACTAGTAAATTTCTGATACAAGAATCTTATTTGTTGACTCTGCCTGGCCATTAGCTCATGGGTAGTATGGACTCAAGAGGAAGTGAAAGAATTTAAACTTAGTTGTAAGCAATCAGACGACATAATTGACAAAGTGATCCCCCCTGTCACTAGTCAACTAGATCAGGATGCCATAATGTGTGATGATCTGCTCGTAAATAAATAAAAATTGTACTTATGGTCGAGTTGTCTAGTAATGCCCATGCTTCCACCTACTTAGTGAGATACTTCGTTGCTACCACCACATACCGACACCTCCAAATCTTGCTCACCTTTAGTGATTTAATGAAGTCCAAGTCCCATCATTCAAATAGTTCCTCGGCTTGTGAGGGGTTAAGCGGCATAAAATCTCATTTTAACGGTTTGCCCACTCGCTAGCAAGTACCATAGTTGATCACCCATTCCTTGGCATCATCGTATAGTGTAGGCCAGATAGTCCTGCTAGGAGGACTTTTCGTGCCATTGTGTTTGGTCCCATATTCCCTCCTATTGAAGCTTCATGTGCTTCCTACAAGACACTGTGAACTTCCTCTTCCATTACACACCTTCGCAATACTTGGTCTAGGCCCATTTTGTATTTGAGTCCATTGATCAGTTGGAATGTTTTGCTTCACATCACAAGCTTTTGTCGCTCTCTGACATCTCCCTCAAAATCTGTAAGGTTGATAGATATTTCCCAATACTTTTGTACCACTCCAAAAGGATGGCAATACGAAATAGATGTGTATCAAGAAATCATCATTAATACCTTCTAGTGATCCTCCTGACTAGATTTGAAAAAGTTGGTCCGCAATGACATGGCTCTTCCCTAGCCTTACAACAATGGTGAAAGTAAACTCTTGTAGTAGTAGCAACCATGGTGATAGTAAACTCTTGTAGTAGTAGTAGCAATCTGCTTACCCTGCCTTGTATAATAGGTCCGTTCACTAGGTACATCAATGCCTGGTGCTCCACATAAAATGTGAACAACGGGGGGCCAACAAATAGTGTCTAAACTTTTGTGTCAGGTATAACATCCCTAGAGCTTCTCACTCTATCGTGTTGTAGTTCTTCTCACCCTTGGACAACAACCTACTTTCAAAATAGATGGCATGATCCAGACTGTGATCGCCTGTTTGTGCAAGAGTTGCACCTATTACAAAATCGAACGCATCCACATGCATGTGAAATTCTTTATCCTAGTTAAGGTATGCCAAGATCAGTACCCCTAGCAATCGAGTCCTCAACTCCCCAAAAGAGCTCTCCTCTATACCCCAAAAATAGTGTTCCCCTTTTCTTGTCAGTTTGTTGAGAGGAAAGGAAACTTGGGTGAAATTCTTTAAGAAACATATGTAATAGCCAATATGCCCAAGAAAGGATTTAACTCCACCCACATCAATCAAAGCCTCCATTCCAACTATCACGCGTACCTTATCTGGATCAGTTTTCAATCTCGTTTTTCACAAGATGTGCCCCAACAACTTGCCCTAAGGGACCATGAATCTTCACTTCTTCATATTAAGTGCTAACCTGGTTCAGCAACACCTTTCCATACGCTCCTCTAGTGCCACTAAGTGTGTATCTTGCCTATTAAAAAATAGACGAATCGTCCAAAAATGCTCAAAAGTTCCCCATGGACATTTTGTCAAAGATATGGACATTTATTCTATGGAAGGTTGTTGGCGTGTTGCACAAGTTGAACTGCATCTAGTTAACGTGTAGACTTTGTCTTCTACCAGAATGTAGTTTGCAATTTATCTTCATCTGCAATCGATATCTAGTTATGACCTAAAAAAAGTCCATAAATTAATACATTTCATAACCAACAACCTCTTTCAATATTGTGTCTATAACTGGATCGGGAAGGGATCCTTTATAGTGATCATGCCCAAGCATTAGAAAATGACACAAATTCGGATTTGGCTCGCATCCTTTTTTTAATGATATTACAATGGGCAAGACCCATTCACTTGTCTAGACCTTGAATATGATCCTTGTCTCGAGCATTTGTTTGATCTCTTCATCAACCTTGGCGACATAATTTTTATTACTTAAGTACGGCCTTTTCCGCACATGTATGGTTCTCAATTCCAAAGACCACACACATCTCTGGTGGTACACCCTTCAGATCCTTGTAAGTCCAAATGAACACATCTTTATATTCTATGAAGATTTTAAATACTTCCACTTTCAGTACATGATCCAAATCATCACCAACCAATATGTTGTGCGAGTTCTCTGCATCGTCGAGATTAGTAACCCGTACGGATGGTTCCCTATACTTGATTGGCCTTCTGACGTCAATTTTTTTAGCGAGACTTTCATTTACTCGAGCTTTACCTTCTTTTTATTCTATGAACTCTCGCAGAAACACATCCTTCTCAATGCCTTGGTCGAATTCCTCTGCCCCCAACATATAGCTATGAAAAAATTCGTAGTCCTCCATCAGCCAATGGAAGAGTCCATTCATTGAACTTACATCATCCTTCGACCATTCTTCCAATTCCAATACACCCTCGTCGTTGGGTTCCATTTGGTTTCTTCCTTTGTCTACCCTACCATGCTCTCCATCTGACTCGGACTCTAAAGACGAGGCAATCTCCTTGCTCGCAATTTGTGTACGAATCTCAATAACAAACTTTCCTCCACCACTTTCCATCAAGAGGGTATTCTTCTTCCAATTGTGGTTTACCTTCATTGTCACCAGCCATCTCCTATCGAGAATGGCACCATACCCCTTCTTCAGCAGGATCACGACAAAGTCCATTACAAACAGTTGTGTCCCGATGGTTACTTGTTGAGCCATGAGTGTCCGGAGGGGTTTTATTCCCTGCTGATCTGCACCAAGTAGGTTGAATGTGGGTGGCCTCAAGGTAGGCTTCGCAAGCTTTTTCCATGTCTCCTCCGACAGGACATTTACTCCTGACCCACTGTCAACTATGGTATCCGTAAAAATTGTTCCTAGAATCCCCATTTCAAATATAGTCAGGTGCTAGCCATTGTTTACTTCCAGTAGCATGGGGTCCATTAGCAACCCTCCTACAACGTAAGTCTATTGTGCAGGACTGGTTTGAGAAGTGGTCCTTAGTTGTGTGGTGTAGGTATTCGATAGTGGCATCTTTAGTTGAGGCATTCAATAGTGGCATCTTTAGACTGGACAAGGTCTTGGATTTTGACTAGCACCTCTATTTGTAACATGCACCGCAATAAGTTGTTTTTGGCCACTATCTGTCCAGAGGTACTTGTGGCCACATGTGTATCCTTCTTTCCCTTCATGGCCTTCTCGATTTCTTCTCTTGCTTTGTATACCCTTTACTTCTCCATACAGGATCTAGGTACACAGCTTGTTTCGCCAAGTTCCAGGTGCCGACAAGTACCTTCTATCCCTCAATATTGAGTAAATTTACACCCAACTTCAGACAATTTGCATCTTCATGGTCTCTAGGACCACACCATCGACACAACTTATGAGGTGTGTTGTTCTTTGTACAATCTCTAGCAAAGTGAACCCACTGGTTGCATGCTCGACACTGAATCATTGGCCAACCCTTCAAATCATACAATATTCAACTTCTATTCTCATTCCCTCCTCTACCACCCCAACAGTTGTTATGATATTCCCCACATGATGCATTGTTGGCTTCTTGGTTTCGGTTGGTTGCCCCAAAGGTAGATGGTTGCTCTGGAGTAAAGAGCACTTGTTGACTACAGGTCTTCATGTTGTCTGGGCAATCCTTGGTGGAATGGCCCATCACCTGGCAAATGTCGCACATTAACATTTTTAGCTATGACCCCTTTGTGGGTCCGTTCCCCTTGCATTTTGTGCACCACATCTCACCTTCATTATTGCGGCCTACGCTCCCCTCCATCGTTTTGAACTCCTTCAACATTCTCTCCATGTCCTTCTAGAGCGCCTAGACCTTTTTATTTGGTTTGTCCCCACTTTTACTAATGCTCCCCTCTACGGACGATTCATCACTTTCCGATGAAGATTTACTTCATTTCTTCTTTTTCTTTGATGCTTTCCTTTTACTCTCCAAGTTCATGGCTCGTTCATAGGCACTGGAGTACGACTTTGGCGGTACTATATTTTTCTTTGTAGGAAGGCGTTCAATCCTTCAACGAACCATCTCTTCTTTAGTTCGTCTATTGGCTGAGTGACCATTCTCCCGAGTAATTCTTTAAGCCTTCAGTTATAGGCTCGCACGGTCTTGTAGTCACTCTACCACTCCCATCAAAATGTGCCAATGTCATCTTACTAGCCACTTGTTGAAGCTCAGTCTACCTAGTTCATTGTCTATCAAGAGCAGGCCTACCTCTGGAATGCTCACGCTTATGTGTCAAGTACATATCAAAGCTCAAATTATCCTTCAACGCCTGGGGTAATGCATCCCACTCAGCGAAGTGAACTACAACATCATCTACGAAGGGTGCAGCCTCAAAAGTAGTACTAACTACATCCAACTCTGGTCTCAAGAAGGTGGGTCTTTGTGGCCTATCATGAGCACCAATATACCCTATCAGCAATCCTAACACAGTCCTCAACCCTATATCTATCACCAACCCTAGACCCTTCATCCACTCATGATCTTCGGGAACCAACTGAAACATCACGAGCTCTCTCTCTACTCTATCCCCATGAGAGAGCTAACTATTAATGTGTCTAATAACTGTTGTTGTACACCTGTCATTTGTTGTTGTCCGGACACAATATTCCTAAATGTTTGCATAGCCCCTTTATCAACCTCAGCATCAGTACCTTGGAATCCAACACCACCCAGACTACCAACAGAACCAAATTGAATCTCATGCGCTCCTTCTCTGGGAGAAGTACGACCTCCATAGGTATAGCGCATACCCGACACAAACCTCTTGTCATCCTCCATGATATTATAACCAAACTCTGAAATCACAACTAGAAACAACTCTGATAAATGTTGCACTGACAAATGAGCGCAACTTCTGCAAGTTGGCAGGAAACCGCTCGGATACCCCTATATGAATGCCTTCTTGCCTTATACTGATTTGCTGATTGAAAATGAGAAATGTTTTTGGATTTTTGTGTTTTTCTGATTTTGTGTGATTTTTTTGAATATATGTTTTTTTGTTTTTTCAAATTTAAAGAACACAATACCAACACACCACCATGAAATAACAATACACTCTACTACTACCAATGATAGAATTTCAACCAAACTGGAATTCACAAACAATTTAAAATAATGCATATATTAACAATAGTAGATTTCCACAGTTCATTTGCCCTTAATCTTTTATCTCTCATTTTTTATAATTTTTGAGTGTGGCACTTTTCAATCTTTGTTCTTTTATTCTTTGCATTGTTTTGCGTGCTTTCCTCTTCTCTTCTTATAGTCCTTGAGAAAGGTCCAGCCTGCATATCTTTACTATCCTGCACTTTCTCATCCTGATGATGGATCATGTAGCGTGATCTGAAACATTGATGATAAAAATACACACAATCGAATCCAGAAAACAACTTATTATAATGCATATAGTTTAGAACCCGACAGCTAACTTTGGCACCAAATTGAATTGACAATATCACTGGAATTATATTGATACCTCCATTCAAATTGTACAAGGCCTCCCATATGAAATCGATCCCACAATACAGACTTACCACCCGCCACCAATGAAAAGAGGACTCCAAATGGCTGCCATATGGAATTGGCCAAAACGCAGGTCTGAGATAAATGGCAGCTTGCCTAGGATGTAGCTGCAGACCCTACAGGGAGTACAATTCTCTGAAATATGTATTAACTGCCCTAATTTATGTTTGTGCCACCCAACAGAATGAACGCACCCATCAAAACAATGCACACAACCTCCTTAATGGTGGATGTGATTCAGTCTAAAGGAAATTCGTTGTTGATCTGGGAACGGCAACCTAGAATTCTCAGTCAATTCCTCACCAATAGAACCAATAATGCTAACTTCTGCAAATTTTCTCACAGCCAAACTCAAGAACAAATTCAATAATATTCTCCTTAGAAACGCTGCACAACAATAGGAGATAATGGCAAATTGTTATACATCAGCAACAATTTGCCAGCCACCCTTCAAACATTTCTCAGAATTTCACAAAACCCTCAACCAAATGATTAGGAAGAAATATAATATTCAAGATGATTCATTCTCTCCCAAGAAGTCATATATGTAATGCTTTTTGTGCCAATTAGCTTCACCCACACACCTTCCACTTAGAAATAACTTTATAATATAAAGGTTGATTACTTTATTTTAAAAAGCACAATAATAATTAAAAGTGCATTAAATACTCATTAAACCCCATTATAAATGAAATAAATATAGATTCACCAAATAATCCATCTGGAGACTAAGACCCAAAATGCCAGGCAACCACCCCGGCTTGACTGCTCTACTAAAAATAGTAACTGGCCAAAAGTGACTTACTAAAAATAGTAATCTCGCAACAAAGACCGCCAAATCCAAACGTCGGCTCACAAGAATCGCAATGATGATCTAACAATACCACACTCCAAAAACCCACTAAAACAGGGACATTATAGTCCTCCCTCCCCAAGATTGCTTGTCCCCAAGCAATCACAATCTAGGGTGTTGTTAGAATATCCTCAGGCTCCCAAGTAGCATCCTCATCTAGTAAGTCCTCCCACTTAACCAAAAACCCTCTAATGGCCCTCTGCAACTGTCTCTCTCTAGTATCAAGAATCACCTCCGGAATCAACTCAAGTCTCCCTTCATCATCTAATGGAGGCAACACAGGAGATGGCACCACATGTCTATCCAAAGCCTTCTTGAGGCGTGAAACATGAAACACATTATGAACCCTACTATCCTCAGGCAAATCTAACTCATATGCCACCTCACCAAAACACCTCACAATACAAAAAGGACCATAACAACACAGCTTAAGTTTCTCTAATCCACCTTTCTTAATAGAAGATTGTCGATATGGCTACAACATTAAGTAAACCATTGCACCCACCTAAAGAGTACGAGTTATTCTCAACCAATCAGCATATTGCTTTTGTTGATTCTGCGCTCTCTGTATATTATCCCTTAAAGACCTCATAACTTCTTGACTATCCTATAACAAATCCCCTGCACTCGATACTCTGCTATCACTACATAGCCAATCCATAAAGTTGGGTGGATCATACCCATATAAAGCCCTAAAAGTGACATCTAAATGGTTGTGTGGTGAGTGGAATTGTAACAATACTCACATAGATAAATCCACCTCACCTAGGGCCTCTATTGAGAAAAAACATAGTTCCATAGATAACCCTCAACCCATTTGTTCACAATCTCAGTCTAATTGTTTGTTTGCGGATGATAAGTAGTACTAGGAATCAACTCAGACCCACATAATCTGAAAATTTCCTGCTAGAAATAAGTAATAAATCTACTATCAGTCACTCACTATGGTCCTGGGTAGATCGTGCAACTTGAATATCTCCCTAAAAAACAACTCGACTAATTGCACAGTTGAATAGGTTGTAGTAATAGGAAAGAAGCATGCATACTTCGTAATCTTGTCCACTACCACATAAATGCAATCCTAGCCTTGGGCTTTAGGCAAGCCCACAATAAAGTCCATGGAAATACTCTCCCACTTCCTCACAAGATTAGGGAGTGGCTACAACAAACCTGCAAGATAAGTGTGCTCATGTTTGTTTTGCTAACAAACAAAACACTCTCGAACATAGCGATGAACATCACTCTTCAACCCCTTCCAAGTGAATTTCTCCAAAAACTGTCTATATGTCTTAAAGAAACCTGGATGACTAGCCATAGGAGAATCATGAAATGCTTGTAGGATAATCTCGCGCACATCTAACCCTAGAATCAAATATATCCTCCCCTTGTAGATGACCAACTCATCCACAAGTGAATAACTACCATCCTGAATACTGTCTCCAAAATACCTGAAGCCCACTGATCCCTGGCATACTCAACTATAATCAAATGTCTTCAATCATCTAAAATCTTAGTAACTACACATAGATGAGGCCTCCTTGGGAGAGCATCTACAACAACATTTTGAGTCCCCTTGATATAAGAAATATCAAAATCATATGATTATAACTTGCTGACCCATTTTTGTTGCCTCTCATTCAAGTCCCTTTGTCCAAGAAAATGTCTCAAGCTATTATGGTCAATCTTAATGCAAAACTTGTTGCCCACTAAGTACTACCTGAACTTGACCAAAGCATGCATGATGGCCAGCATCTCCTTATCATAAACACTAAATGATCTCTTAGGTCCCCACAACTTCCTACTCAAAGGCTATAGGATGTCAATCCTTGGATAGAACTGCACCAATACCCTCTCCAGAAGCATAATAGTGTAAATCAAAGGGCTGAGAAAAATCTAATAAAGCTAACATTGGGCACGAAGTCGTGATGGTCTTAAACCTCTCAAAACACTCTTATGCCTAAGCAGTCCACTAAAAAGCACCCTTCAGGTCAGATATGTAAAGGAAGCCACATGTTGAGATAATCCTACCACAAATCTACGGTGAAAAGCACAATGACCTACGAACCCCCTCAAGTGTGTCAAATTCTCAAGTGTGGGGCCACTCCACAATAGCACAGATCTTATCTAGATCCATGTGAACTTTGTCAGCACTGCTGATATGCCCCAAGTAAAGTAACTCTATCATGGCAAGAGCACACTCGGATTCCTTGGCAAACAAGGAAGCCCAATCCAATATACCCAAAACTATATCTAGATGAGCAACATGATCATCCCAAGTCTTGCTATAAATCAAATTCACAAAAGAATACCAATAAAAATCTCCGGAGCTAACTATGAAACACCCTATTCGTAATAGACTAAAAAGTAGCGGTAGCATTCGTCAAGCCAAAAGGTATGACCAGAAACTCAAAATGTCCACAATGACACCTGAATGTCGTCTTCTCTATATCCTACTCTCTAACCCGAATCTAATGGTATTTGGACCTCAAGTCATTCTTCAAAAAATACTTGGCCCCATGCAACTCATCAATGAGCTCATCAATCCGTGGAATCGGATACCTGTTCTTAATAGTTTTTTTATTCAACATCCAATAATCTATACACATCCACAAGGTACCATCATCCTTAACCAGAACAACTGAAGAAGCTTTCTAGGCCTGATATGCCCCATCTCAAGTAGCTCCTGTATAGTCTTCTCAATCTCATCTTTGAAAGATTCCCAAATTACTTGCTCAATGAGGAGAGTCAACACTTGCTTATCTTTCCCATAATGGATTGTGTTCATTTGTGGATTGTAGTGCTTGGCACACTCAAGTATCAATTGATGCATTGCCTTGTTGGGGGGAAAGCAACAATTTGAACAATGTCATTCTGCACCACTCACTTTGCCATCTTCAATGGATTGGCCCCTAAACATCCGATCTCTCACTTGTAACATGTTCATTGGTCCAAGGTCGATATCCCCATCCTCCTATTCCTCAAAGTGAAGTTGGTCTTAGGATTCATCTCTTTTGTGCCATTCTTCATTTGAGTTTTCTTATCCTTCCTCGAGTTCTTAGTTTTAACACCTCACATCTTTGGACCTATAATTAACATCCACGATTAGATTTTTGAATTTTTGAATTTTATTAGAAAGGAAGACCTTGTAACTAAGAAATAAAACTTGCCCAAGGTCAATATCCCCATCCTCCTATTCCTAAAGTGAAGCTGGTCTCAAAAGTCATCTCCTTTTTGTCATTCTTCATTTGAGTTTACTTATCCTTCCTCGAGTTCCTAGTCTTAACACCTGACATCTTTGGACCTGCAATTAACATCCCCAATTAGATTTTTGAATTTTGAATTTCAATTAGAAAGGAAGACCTTGTGGCTAAGAAATAGAACTTGCCCAAGGATTTTGATTAAATTATTACTGTGATTGGGCTTCCTTCAAGCTATTGATTTCATCAACTTTCACAGATTTTTAATACGAACTCTTATTTGAAAAGTGTACCAAGCTCGCTGAAATTAAGAAATCTTGATGCTCAGTCCTTGTAATGGACACCCAGGAATGCCCAAAAGCTGAACCAAAGCTGGAATTATATTAATTCTAAAAATGCTGCAATCAAGTACAAAGAGATGTATTCCAAAGGCCAAACCCCAAGGGAATGACGTCTAGAATGTTACAAGAGAGGATGAACGTCCTCTAATGCCAAGAAAGATATGTGATTCAAACATCCAAACTATTATCAAATGCAATTCACAATCATCCGATACAATAATCCCATGCTCAACAATGAGACTTTCAGCCCTATTTATCCTTTTCTTCATCCTTCTAGAAGGAACTAAAACATTAATTAATTGCAAGGGCTAGAAGCTTCCTCCTTCCAATAATTAATGCATACCCTAAAAACTCCTCCCTGGAAATAATTAATTAAATCGAGAGGCTTCCGTCCTTCCAATAATTAATACATACCCTAGAAGCTACTCCCTTGTAATTAATAATTAAATTAATTAAATACAAAGTCACCTTTAAATTGAATGACTTTATAAGAAATTAATTTAATTTTTTCTTATCCTCCACTTAGACTTTGGAGAACGTGAAGGCCAAAAGATGGGATCATTACAAATCCGCCCTCCTTGAAATTGCTTGTCCTCAAGCAATTAAGTAACATAATGGACTCCAACCTCCACCTGGATCCCAATATGTGATATCCATATGGAAGTTAAACCAACTGCAAACCCGCATCATCAGGACCAACCCCTGTAGCCTAGCATTCAAAACTTGTGCTGATGAAGTCAAAATGTCACCATAAGGCAACTCCATAGAAGATCTTTGAAACGTCTTCTTCCCTTTATCCATCCACATAATATATATTGGACTGGAATGCATATTATCACCATCATGCATTGAAAAAGATGTAGTTGTAGGTGAACCATATGTACTCATGCTAACTGTATCAACAATAGGTGTTGCCGCATCGAAATATATGGACATAGGAACAACATTAACTACTGCAACAGAAAACTGAACTAAATTTGTAGTTGATGAAAACTCATAATCATTAACATGTGTGGCTTCATTAGAAAATACATCAACCACTGCATTTATACCATTAAACTCCTCATTGGATGCTTCAACTGACATAGAAGTGGTTGCTGATATGATAGTATCCTCGCATTCTCCTAATTCCACTATTGCTACGTCATCATCCCCTAACAAGGCTTCATATGTGGTCTCCTGACTTTGCACGCATGTCTCTACTGACTATGTCGAAATGCCCACATCATAGCTGGCTGGCTCTATACGTGTCTCGATCCCACCTGAGAAATAGACTACCTTCTGCTCTGGAGCAACATACAAATCATCAATGTTGATGCCCATCTGTCTAGCCATAAGTTGCAACATCATATCCATTCGCCTATTCTGCTCCTGTTGCATACGTTGCCTCTTCTCTAATGTACCCAATAACTGTCTGAGCATCACATCTTGATCTAGACTAATATACATCTTTATCCGGCTATCAATATGATCTCCACAGGATGGCAGGACTTATAGCTCTGATACCACTGTAATGGACACCCAGGAATGCCCAAAAGCTGAACCAAAGCTGGAATTATATTAATTCTAAAAATGCTGCAATCAAGTACAAAAAGATGTATTCCAAAGGCCAAACCCTAAGGGAATGACGTCTAGAATGTTACAAGAGAGGATGAACGTCCTCTAATGCCAAGAAAGATATGTGATTCACACATCCAAACTATTATCAAATGCAATTCACAATCATCCGATACAATAATCCCATGCTCAACAATGAGACTTTCAGCCCTATTTATCCTTTTCTTCATCCTTCTGGAAGGAACTAAAACATTAATTAATTGCAAGGGCTAGAAGCTTCCTCCTTCCAATAATTAATGCATACCCTAAAAACTCCTCCCTGGAAATAATTAATTAAATCGAGAGGCTTCCGTCCTTCCAATAATTAATACATACCCTAGAAGCTACTCCCTTGTAATTAATAATTAAATTAATTAAATACAAAGTCACCTTTAAATTGAAAGACTTTATAAGAAATTAATTTAATTTTTTCTTATCCTCCACTTAGACTTTGGAGAACGTGAAGGCCAAAAGATAGGATCATTACAGTCCTCAACTTAAGTAGATATCTTCCAAATTTTAACTCTATATAGCCTGATTTGTCTCAAGCTTCAACCTAGGTTTCTTTTACGGAAAGTTATACCTTTGATTTCCATTATCCCCATATTGCTTCTTTTAGCAAGCTCTAAGTTCTGATTTCTTCCTGATATAGGAGATTAATCTCTTGGGATCCCTTCAATGTCAACTCTCTTTCTTGAGAAATCACTGCTATTTGGTTAGAAATCACTGCTTATTGGAGAAGTCGATAAGGAGATTAATCTATTGGGATCCCTTCAATATCAACTCTCTTTCTTGGGAAATCACTGCTATTTGGTTAGAAATCGCTGCTTATTGGAGAAGTCGATCTACTCTTGATGGAAAAATGAAATGCCTTCTCCCTTCTTACATAGACAATATCAAGGTGAAGAGGCATGTCTCTTTGCATGGCCTACTTGCTCTATTAGTGGCTAATCACATTAATTTGTTTAAGCAAATAAACCTTTCCAAACAGGCAGATTTGTTTACAGATAAAAATTTATTTGAATCCCACTTTAGCTTTTAACTTCATAAATCAACATTACTCATAGGTGTTTGGGATTGAAATCCTAAGTACTGTGAAATTCCTCTTGAAGGTGTTCATGGCAAAGATGTAGGAATGTTGGGATTAAAAATTCCAACTTTGTGAAATTTCCACCCTTGTTGTGGGCTTTCATTCATCACCATCCTTTGAAAATGGATCAAATCTGCCATTTATAGATCATTTCAAACATATACAGGAAACCCTCACTTGTTTTGCTTTACATCCTTATTTGGCAACATGGCGGAAATCCTTGAATTTTAGCATTTCCGACCTCAAGTTTGGAATGCAGATCAGTCTTGAAATAACCAGGATGGCAGACACTTAGAGTGGAGTTGACAATTCTCATTGAGAAGTCCATTATAACTGGGCAAAAATTTTGGATCCTTAAGAATTTGCAAGGGTAGAACTTCCAGGATCTTGAGATATACAACCATTACCTTGGATGCCCACTTTGTCATTTTAAGCTCAAATTTATGTTTGAATGACTTGCAAGGGTCATTTATAATTAGTCTTAGTCTGATTTGCAAGTTGAATTGGCTGAAAGTTGATTATCATAGGAATTCAATTCATTTACATCTTCGGCCCTCATCATTTTTCCCCCAAGTATTCAATTCATTTCATCTTCCTTTCTCTCATTTATCTACACCAACCAATTTGGCACTCGACTTCCATCTCAGGCCACTCTCCTCCTAGGGCAGAGATTTTGAGCTCTTGGGATTTTGCAATCCCATGCTTGAAGAAATTCCACCCCCTAGAACCTTGTGGCAGAGGTTTTAGAATGATAGGATCAGACTTGGACGGAAACCCCAAGATCTTGGGATTTCTGGCCCTCTTGTTTTGAGTTGAAATCTCCAAATTTCTCCTTTCATACTTGTTTTGTTCATCAAATCTGGTCAAAATTTGAACCTTATTCATTGTTTTGACTCCAATTTTGACTTAGATCACATACTTGTATCAATTCCTGTGCATTTATTCCCCCCTTTGATGGTGATGTGCTTCATGACTTGTTTGGTTCTCTCACTTTTGCTCTCAAGGTTTGACTCCTAGAAAGATTAAACTGCCCAAACTTACCTCCCTAAGCCTAAGGCAACTATCTAACCTACTACAAAGTGACAAGAGGGGCTCCCATCTGCAATGGGATGATGGTGTGAAAAGCTCACAATAACACTCATATCACTTTTAATATTACTGGCAGGCACGCTAGATTGAAGAAATGATGGATTGAAGACATTAAAGCTTACCTTATAGCAAATGAATATTAAGTCCTTCTGAAGTTTATAGAAAGAACTATAGAACCTCAAAGAAATTACTAATAAGAGCAAGTTAAGGTATTACAAAGGCTTTATTAATACTAGTTTAATTAATCCAATTTACTTTTCCAGCATTGTAAGCTTGAAAAACAAAGTGGATATTGTTAAACTAAGGAGTAATGTTTGTGGCTTGCAGCTGAAATGATCAATGGACTACCTCATAAACTACTCAAAATGAGCAAATAGGTAAAACTTGTGACACTAATACAACTAAGAGAAAACACCATTTCCTGCTTTAACTTACATTGACCTTAACAATATGACAAGCAAATTCACTATTTCACCACATAAGTTCAAATCAAGAACTTCTAGCTTGGAGGAAGCAAAATGACTTACATATCTTCTTTTCCACCATGTTCAACTACAAAAAGAAAGTGTAAATAACTTCTATTCCGTCCATATGTCTATGAATGTCTACCATCTTATGTCTCTTTTTCCTTTGCAGAGCATTCTTACACATGGGATGGTGTTTAAAGATTGCAATTTTAACACAGATCACAAGGATGACACTTCCATTAAGGGTTGGAAACAACATGAGTGACTCCAATAATATGTAGTACTATCTTGTATAGAAGAGTCAAAATACATGTTAAATTGAAAGGTACTATACAGCAATTTTGTCTAAAGAACATTTAAAGTTCATTATAACATTTTCCACCAATCTAGAGCGATTTCCTATATATAAACCTCAGGAATTGCATTAGCTATCTCAAGGCTAGTATTCAAATATGCCTCAAGGTCACATGACCAAGAGTCAAGCATATCAACACAGAAGATGACATTTAAATTAGGGAATCTAGACCATATCTTCCAACTAAAAAGTAATGTGTATTACTTAGTCATTACATTAATCACATGCACCATTAAAATGACACAATGCATTTTATCAATCAAAAAAATCACACAATGGAAAAAAGAGCCACATATGGCTAACTTGCAGCCACTACACAAACATCTTGAAATTCCAATAATGGAAAGAAATACAATACATTTTACCAAAGTCCCAGTTAATATTTCCAACCAACTAAACCAAAGAATACAAATCTTCATTTAGTTCACTTGGGTCACAAAAATAACTGTGATATTGACTAATTAGACCACACACATGTCTCATATGATAGAGAAAACTTATGTAATTACAACTTCCTTCCAGAACTAACTACTTTTACAACTACTTTAAAGGGTCGAAGAAACTTCTATCCAGCACTAATTACTGTTACAGCTTTACAAGGTTGAAGAAACTTTGTTCACAGTATTCTCACCTGTACTTTGATCCTTAGATAGATCCTCCATAATAGTTGGCAACTAACATACTACCTTCTCAAGTTATAAATCTGGCGAGCAATTTTCCTAGTACTGTTTCAATCTAGAATAACATGCAAGCAAACATAAAAACTGCACAATTCATATAAATGCAAAATCAGGGTGAAGGCATACATTCGCTTGCACCATCTTCGTCATCTTCAGCAATCTCATCTTCAAAGTCATCAAGAGTTGAGAGTGCGGCACCATGATGAGTTAGAATATCATCATCTCCATCTGATAAAGCAAATTTGCTTTGCTTAACCATCCTTCCCTAGGAGAAAGCCAGAAAACAAAAGTAATAAATAACATTGGATTTAAGTCGGTGTGAATCAAACAGAGAATGTCATACATTCCATATTTAACATTAAATTTAAGTCAGTGTGGATCAAACAGGGGAAGCCATAGGTACCATGTTCCCAACTAAACACACATGAAAAGAGAAATGACATATCTTCAATAATTCAAAAGCCAAACAACAGACAACCATAATTTTGAACTGCTCCAATCCATCTTATGCTTTTTTTAAATGTCATGACCAAAACCAAATAAATATTTGATATATCCTCTTAAAAAAATTGTTTTCTTGAGAACAATGCATGCATTTTCTATCGTAATAAAATTTGCATATACCCTAATTGGGAATGAAAGTGTAGATAAGTTCCATTGACATCCTACCAGATGAAATGAATGCCTCTCAGACTTCCTGCAAGCAAGGATATTTATTGATATAGCACTAAATGCAAGTAGAACATTACCTGTCGCTCATGTTGGAATCTGATAATAGCTTTATCTTCATCTCCAAGACTGTCATCATTTTCCCCAAACCGTCTATCCAAGAACATATTAGCTTTACCACTTTGCTTGTATTCTTGTAAGAGAGTCTTCTTCCTCTGCACAAAATCACAAACATTGTGATCCACTATTAATTTTCGAAGTTATAAAACACACTAAATATTTGCTATGCTAAAACATATAACTCCATAGAAATGATATTGCATTCATCACTTTAATTCTTAGCATTTGTTGCTGGATCTCCAGATATGGATCTTATCGAAAGTAAATGCACTTCAAAACAGACTATGTCAATTGAATTATTTAAAAAAAGATAATGAAAACCAAGCTTTTAATGCCTTGCATAAATTGAACAGTTAAAAAATATTTAAAATAGCATGTATCTATAGTATTATGTATAGCCCTGTGTGTCAATTGAATAATTTAAAGAAGATGAAGAGAATGAAGCTTTAAGTGCCTTGCATAAATTGACCCATAAAGAAAAATTCAAAAAGCATGTTTCTATTATCAATTGTGCATAGCCCTGCGTGAGTATATATTGTCGGTAGGGTTTATGGGCGCTAATATTTTGTTTCTGCTTGCAGAACATTAGTTCAACCATTTCTGAACCATCTGAACAAATCTAAAAATTTGCAGTGTGACAGTAATGGAGGACACCTGCACAGGCCTAACTACAGTTCAAATCCCTCTCTCCATTTAGCATTCAAATTATTAAACCATCCAGTGTACTCATAATTGGAAGACGCTCATAAGAACCTAGTCCCAGCTCAAATACCTCTCCCAACACAGCATCCAATTAAATTTAAACCATTGCAGTGCAATTGTAATGCAGTATATTCATAAAAGCTTGACCGAAGTTCAAGTTCCTCTTGCCACAAAAAAGGTCAGTTATAACAAAGCAGTCACGTGATCAACTTATCTATTCTCCCCCAAGATAAACCAGAAAACAGAGACATTCAACTTAATCATCAGCTAGCTACAAAGCTACATAAAATGCTCTCAAGTTAACAGAATTCATAAACAAACAAAAAAGCCAAGAACATCCATTCAAATACATAAATGCACTCAAATAAAAATATATAAACAGAAAATATAAAGATCCATTCAAATGCTAGTACTTTAAAATAAAATGACAGAATTTGCAGACTTACTTTCAATTGGCATGTTCATGATATAAGCCTTACACCCTAATCCATAAAGTTTCTGAATGAATGAATGATTTTAATGACGTCCACGAGACTGATCAGTCTGAAGGGCCAGAGGTTCACAGCCTTAAGCTATCTCTGTACTCTTTTCCATGTCTGACTTCTTGCTATGAATCTTGACAATCAAACTAGCAGTTTCATTGATCTTATCTACCTCAAGTAATGGGTGCACATTGTTGGCCTTCAAGATGATTTCATATTGAGCATGGTGATTTCATATTGAGCATGGATGCCCACATATGCTGCGCATTATATGAGAGAGCGTCATTCAGTCTCAATCGTACCCATCCTGCAGAACATGCAAGTCCTCTCTTCCCACACCTCTATGGGTCTTTTCCACCTACATGTCTCATACCTAAGATGATGCAAACCTATCCTTAATTGTGCCACTAACAGCCTAGCTTCCCCTTTTATAAATGCCCCTAGATCTGCTTTATCTCCATGTTCCTGAGTTGGGTTGAACTCTTTGACGTAACGAACCTTTTTTTCGACCAATGTGATCAGTCCACATAGCAGTCTGAAATTTTTCTATGACAAACTTTTATATTTCCTCATTGGTATTAGGACACACTTGTAAGATGATTTCATATTGAGCATGGATGCTCACATATGCTGCGCATTATATGAGAGAGTGTCATTCAGTCTCAATCGTACCCATCCTGCAGAACATGCAAGTCCTCTCTTCCCACATCTCTATGGGTCTTTTCCACCTACATGTCTCGTACCTAAGATGATGCAAACCTATCCTTTATTGTGCCACTAACAGCCTAGCTTTCCCTTTTATAAATGCCCCTAGATCTGCTTTATCTCCACATTCCTGAGTTGGGTTGAACTCTTTGATGTAACGAGCCTTTTTTTCGACCAATGTGATTATTCCACATGGCAATCTGAAATTTTTCTATGACAAACTTTTATATTTCCTCATTGGTATTAGGACACACTTGTAACTTGATGTTCCACATTCTCAATCACTTTATGTCATCCAAGTTTTCTTCCTCTGGTCAAGACCCCCTTTCATCATAATTTTGGGTTGTCATTGCGTATCCATGTTTTGAAGCTTTTTTAAACAAACCATTAACCAGGTTATCTCCGCCGCCTCCAACGAAAAAGTGTTGGCTTCCGCTAATTAAATTTCATATGGAACTGAGATTTTAACTTTGAGACTGGTTGTGATTATGTGCTTCTGAATTCTCTCTAGCTATTTCCATCCATATTTGTGGAAGTCAATCCCCAGATTTTTTATTCTTCCACAATTTCTAATGGGCTGCCTTCAAAAAGGAGGATAGTTTGTCTTTTGATTTTCTTTCCTCTTCAAAGATAAAATCATGATTTTTGTTTTGGTAAAATTCACCTACATCCCTACCTCCTAACAAGTGTTCTAAGGCCCCTAAGATCTCTTAATCCATGAGTTGTTTTATGTATTAAGCTAAAATCATCGGTGTATAAAAGTAGCTTCACCGCATATCCTACCAGTTGGACCCCCTCCCTCATCTATTTTGTCTAACCAAGTTTCTAATTTATCAATGTATAAACCAAAGAAAGTGGGTGATAACAAACATCCTTGCTTAACGCCAATGTCATTTGGACATTCCTTCCTTAGCTCTGGTTCTGGCTCTGACTCTCTCATAAAATCTATCCATTGTCACTCTATGCACACTAGGAATACCTAATTCTTCCATTTTGTTCTACTGCTTGTCACTAGGCACAATGTCAAAGGCGTTCTTAAAGTCCACAAATATAGTAATATGCTTCTTCCCCCTAATTGTCACATTTTTTTTTTTACAAGTGTCAGAGGTTGATGCATGATCAATAGTTGAATGTCTAGGCCTAAAATCAACTAGCCCTTTTGCCTTTTTTCCTTCACCTTTTACCCAACTGCTGACTCTATGTTCCACCATGCTACTGAAAAGTTTGTCAAGAAAAGGGTTGACTATAATAGTGTGATAATTAGATGGGTTATTTATGTCCCCACTCTTAAAGAGAGAAATAACCACACTAGTGATCCAATCAACTGGGAAACCATCCCAAATGACATTTTGAAGACTTCTTTTATGTGAGGGGCAAGGAGCTCAACTCTCTAATTAAAAAATTCACTTTGGAGCCCATCAATGTCACTTGCCTTCCCACTTGCTAATTTCTTTATTCCCTATTTGATATCATCCACCGTGAAGAATTCCACTGAAGTGTTCATTGTGGGAGGAGAATTATTCCCGTCACTCATAGAGTACTTTGCATATTCTAGTCACTGAGCATCTATAATATTATTCTTAGTTTGTTTTTTCTCTGTTGTAATTCGTTCCAAAAGTCTCTAGGATTGTCTTTTCCAAGAAATATTAACTCCCTCCTTACACTTACATACTCTTCTTTTTTGCTTGAATCATTTTTGGATACTTGTTTACTTTGCTCAAATCTTTCATTTTTATAGATCTTTTGGCTGCCTTACATTCTTCTTCATACCACAGATTTGCTGGAAAAGTGCTTGCTGCCCTCTTCCTACTGCAAGATCCTTCACGTGCCTTTGACGCCTTGTGTATAATAAGAATCGGCAAACTACTATGAACATGGCCAATCTAATGACATTTACTTTTTTGATACAGAGTTTGGAAAGATGAATAAGCCACAGTGCTGGACATGTTGCCATATGATCATGTCAGCTGAACTATGGGTCACGTTTGTTGACTATGCAGATATTGCACTTAGTCACCCTAATTACTAGTGTACCCTATAAGGATTAAACCACATGCCCCGCCTGGACAAAGATCATTTTCTTTAGCTATCACTGGAATTTTACAATTTCATAGCCACATTAACACGTTTGAGATCAAAATCGAATGGAATGAGCTCCAGGCTTTCATAAAGAAGAGTTGTATTCAAAAACCTGTGTGACATATGACAAGCTCATATGTACAATTTTCACATACCCAACTAGGACACATATTACATGCTCATATTTTCAAATGTTCAGTGATGAATGTTGACTGAGGTAAATTATCGCATCCAAAATGTGCCATTTGCAAGCCCATATGTACATTTTTCATAATAAAACCCAACTAGGACACATATTACATGCTCATATTTTCAGATGTTCCGTGATGAATGTTGACTGAGGTAAACTGTCGCATCCAAAATGTGTCATTTGCAAGCCCATATGTACTGTTTTCATGATAAAATCCAACTAGAAAACATATATATTTCATGTTCATATTTTCAAGTGTTCAATGATTAATATTGATTGAGGTATACAATTGCATCCAAAATGTGCCATATTGAAAGCCCGTATGTACAATTTTCACTACAACACCCAACTAGAACACATTACATGCTCATATTTCAAATTTTCAATGTTCAATGTTCAACGAGCTATAGTTTCCACATCCAATCCTAGGCATAGTATTAACCCTATGTTACCCCGAGTTTCTAGGACGGGGGGACGAGGAAACGGGTTTCCGGGACAGTATTTTTTGGCTGAAATAGGGGACAGCAGGGGACGGCTATAATATATATATATATATATATATTCATGAATTTCAGAATTACATAGTATTGTCACATTCATCATAGCAACATAGTTTAAAATTATCAATTTCATTCATCAAATCAGCATAGAACATAACATCAAATCGAATCATCATCTAAGAATTGGAACATAGGATGACATCAAATGAGAGAATCAATCTGCAATAGATTAGACTTTAGAGCCCTTTCTTGTGGGTTTTGGAGGAAAACCGAATTTGTTGTGCCAAATCTTCCTAGATGGGTAGCTGCCATCTTGTTTGGGCAGTAACCAGCTACAACAATTTATTTCTAGGCAATTATTGCTGCTATCGGAGCATTATCAAAGCTGAAAACAAACTGAGTATTCCTCAACCCAGCAGCAATCATTTCCAGGTCTGCAATATGAATATCAAATAGAAGTTTGATTTACAATCATTTTTCAGGTCTGGATTGTTGAACAAAAGTTGGAAGTTTTTATTTTCAGTCATAGTTGGATGCTAAGTTTGTAATGGCTTCCAGAAAAGAAAAAAAATTCAACATGGGTTATATTAACATATTTTATTATTTTAATGTGGGGCCAGCAAATGGGCAGAAAATCACCATTTATTAATGTTATTTTTTAAGTTGAATTTTATTTTAAAATTGGAAACTTCAAGCAGTCCCCGGGACGGATGGGAAACAGCTACGGAGTCCCTGGGACTGTCAACACCATCTAGAAATGCGTTGACCATTTCTGAAGTTTCAGGGACAGGTTTCTGATTTTCTTGCTTGGGTGGAGACGGTTTGGAAACATTTCCAGCCGTTCCCAAGTCCTCGAAATGGGGACAGTTTCCGAAACTCAAGGCTTAGAGCTGGAAATGCATCCCCGGGTAAGATAGTATTAACCTGACTATGTTTGATCTGAATAGATAGTGTACATGAACTCAAAGCTCTCTAGAATAAATTTACATCTTATGTTGTCCGGTGAGCGCCTTTTAGTGGACACTAATTATATTGTCATGAACGGATGTGTACATTTTGCTTTTACCATAGAATAACTGCTTTAGCATTTGAGAGGCAATGTTGAATGAATGGCTGATATGGAGAGTTTTCATACTCGCGCAGGTGCAAAATCTAGAGAAACTGATAAATAGATACCCTTGAAGTGTAGAAAGTCAGCGGAAAGATGCTGAGCTGAGTATGTTATGATAATAAATGCAAACATAATAAGATAATAGAATCTGCGTACCCTTTCTATGGCTAATGAACGAGAGAGGCCAACGCGATGTCCTTGGCCCTTCTGTTTTTTTCCTATAATATTAAATTTCTTCCGCGCCCACAGAGTCTCGAACATATTATCCTCTGAAGTTATTTTTCTCTTCTTCATAGCCACGGCATCAGGTGCTCGAGCTTGAGTCTCGTTCTTCTTCTTCTTTGTTTTATTTTTTCCTTCATTATTATTTTTCTTTCCCATCCTGCGAGCTGAATAGGTCGATTCCGATACTGGGTCACCACAACTTAAATCGTTATCTCGCGCCAGTAGCAAGAATAGAAAGAAGGGGAAGCGTGAATACGGAGGAGATTCATTCGATCCAAATGTGGCAGGTTTCTCTCGCTCGACCGGCTCGGGAATAGAATCCTGTAACAAGCAATTCGAAGAATTAACAAAGGGATTCAATTGCTATGCGTGAAGCGTCATTCCCCTTGCTTCGTTACCCGGATCATGGAGATCTGGTTTTGGGGTTGGGGTTTGTTATTTAAAAAAATTAATAAATTAATAAATTAAATTAAATTTTCAGTTTTTACCTATTATTAAGTCAATTTATTACTAGTTTATATATTAAATTTGTATATTTAAACATCTTTGATTAATTTTACTAATATATTAAAAATAAGTATATTTTTTAGAGATTTAATATTATAAATTATTTGAAATAATAATATGTTATTATTAATTTTAAAAATTAATTATATAATTTGCATATTAAGTAATATAAGATATAAAATTTGTAGATTTAAATATTTTTATTGTTGAATTTTATTTATATGTTAAATAATAATTCTATTTGTTATACATTTTACATATTGAAAATTATTAACTATAAAAATTAATTTAAATGAAGAGATTAAATTAAATAGTTTTATTTGAGAATTGAACAAGTAATAGATATTAATATTAATGTTTAATATTTTGTAGAAGGAGAAATAAGGAGATATATTTAGAGATACAAGAACAAAGAGCTCTCTCTCTCCCTCCATCTATGGATTTTTGCCACTGCTAGTTTGTGTGTATGTCTATAAATTATTACCTTTGAACGTGTGAAAATTTAAGAATAAAAATTGTAGAATCTTTGGTACCGAATTCCAAACACTTTCATCTTTAGCATAGCTAGTAGTTGGGTTTCAAAAGGCTAATTAAAAAGTATGTTTGTTTTATCTTAGAGCACACTTCAATTTCTAAATGTTTGTAAATAAGTATCATATGTGTTTGGTAGACTTGTACAATATATATTACCTAAGGTTGTTGGTGTAGGGTAAATAGGTACTAGAGAAATTAATAATAGTTTCTTGATGTTGTAGTTGTAATATATTCTTCGCCCTAGTATTCATGGATCTTGGGTGAATGATAAATAAACTACACTTCCTATAATTATTTTTGCAACGTGTCCTCTCCCCCTTTAGAGTACTACAAATCTAGATCATATCTTCTTTTTTAAGAGAGACCTACTTAAGGCTCACTTTCTCTTAGGGGATAATCCGAAGTATGTCACTGTGGCAAGTTATATGATATAAGGGGTGAATTGCCAATAGTTAAAGCTCAATCTAGGTTTAGTGGTGTGATTTGTGTCCTTGAGGTCCTCAAAGATTCAAAACTCAAGTTAGGGGTTCCTAAGGGTAGTGGATTGATTGATTGAGAATCTACATACCTGACACCTATTAGCATTCTTAGAGCCCTTATTGTATTGTTTTGGTCAATCTATCAATGTTATTGGATTGGTGCAAGGGTATAAGATTCTATCTCAAATATTACTCAACATACACTCCCCTCAATAGGGTGGGAATCTCTTGGCTATAAGGTTTCTTCAGAAACTTCATGATGGGAACCATGGTAAGAGAATGTTAGTTGAGCTTATGCTACCAAGATTATGTCACCATACCTCTAGCCAACTATTGTGGATGTTGTAATTTAGTGATTGGGCCTAATCCCGTAACTAGTCCTATTAAATTTTAGTTGTACATGCTTATAAGTATTTTTATATATTTAACGCCCATTTATCAAATTTATCATTGGCCCTCCTTCTAGCATCCCCACACTAAATTTTTTTTTTTTTTAGAGTCAAAGGACCAAAAACAAGTGTTTGACATTGCTTCGTGTGAGTATTTCTTTGTAGATTTATTACAAATAATTGAAATCCTACAACACTTTAGAATCTAGGGAAAACTATCATATTATTGTAAATTGGTGCCTTAGCTCTACAAATAAATGTATATGATTTTTTTAGTTCTTGGACTTGCACCTCAATTCTTATGCTCATTTGGACATCTATTCCAAAACATAAATAGATATAAGTGTTGCTTTAAATAATAAGGCTCGTTGTCTTCAATTATAATGTGAATCTCTCTTTTACTAATCAATTACTAACCCTTATAGTTGCATTATCAATTTACAAGACATCTGCCAATCTTAGCAATCCTATAGTGTCAAAATTCTCAATTAACATCCTTCGGCACTTGGGCTCCACACATCAATACTTGTAGTCATCAATGCCATTAACATGTAAATTGGAATATATACTTGTCAAATATTAGTTTCGTAAATTAGCAATCATTAAAGCTCATACAATTCAGTTCATTAATATTGTCTTAACATGACATTTTTTCCTTGTTGATTGAGATCCATCATCTTTGAATGTAGGATTGTCTTGTCATCTTTGAGTAGAGTATCTCATCTCAAAGCACATTATCACCTTATTTTAGTGTGGTGTATATTTTTCCTTGTGTCTATCCATCATAACTCAATTAATATTTGTCTTCTTTGTCATATTTATATCTATAGTTACCATATTACTTTAGTTTATCCATATCTTAACATATGTCAATCACGTTGAGTCTATCTCCCATCATAGCATTTGATTCTTACATTTTCATCCATCCCTTTTCTAAGGTTGAAAGTTATAACTATCACATGCCCATAAAAACTAGAATACAATAAATAAGAGAAATCAAACATAATTAGGAACAAAATAAGGAACATGAAGAGGAAATTAGTGTAGAAATTCTTGGATATGAATTACATGATACCTATAACAATGTAGAAATACCAAAAGAAATAGTAGAGGAAATCCTTTGTGCTAATTAGTTTCCTAAGCTATTCGCAAAAGTATCAAAATACAATCCTAAATACTATTTTAGAATTATTTCTAGTGAAGGAATATAGATACATTTTGAGTTTGATGCACATCTTCTTAAAGTGGGTGGTAGAGTTGGTTCTAGAGTTGTGTCTTGATGTGTCTTATTAGACTAGCATAACCTTTCCCCACCAATTGATAGATTACTAAATACGTCAAATTCAATGGAGAGGGAGATCATAAAGACCACTTGAGGGGGTTTTGTGTCTCTGCGCTATAATTTTCAAATGAAGAACTTATCTTATGATACTTTTCCCTTGTAATACCATAGAGAGTTCTACAGAATGGTTCTTGAGATTGCTCTTGATTATCAAATAGTTTGAAGAACTGGTCAATGAGTTAGTCACACTTTATGCTTACAATTAGGAACATGAGGTTACTATGTGCAGTATCATTTTCCTACAAAAATTGATACATTTAGCTCACAAATATCTTTGTAAATTCCTAACAAATATTTGATTGGGCTTTTTTGTCCAAAACTTGAATAGAGAATTTGGCTTCAACTTCATGTCAAGTGCTTATAATTTTTTGACACAATCATAGATGAAGGTTAAATATTATGAAAACACTTATTGATGATGGAGTTAACAAGATCTACAAATACAAAAATAACAAATGTTATGCTAGCTCTAGTGATAATGAAAAACTTGACTTTGTGACTTAGATACACCATTCAAAACCTTCTATAATAAAAATGATGATGGACAAAAATTCTTTAAATTCTGATCATGAGATGTTCAGAGATCCCTTCATCAAAAACGAGAAAGGAAAGGATTCCAAACCTGAAAATGCCATGAACTATACTAATGCTAATTATGACCACACCATTAATCACACTAGTATTAGAAACACTTGTGTTTCTACCGTTACAATCAAGAACAAAACACTCAAATTCAACATTTTGATAGCTTGAGATATGATTGTACTTTGTTTGTCTATCTCTTATCCTTGGATTTCATCTATTTAATGCAAACTTCTAGATCGTTTGGGGAAATAGGCACACATGTATCAATCCTTGATGTTTACAATTATTACCTAAGCATAAATCTATACTTTAAAAAGCTATTTCTAAGGCAATGATACTTACAAATCTTCATGTGAACCATTTTCAAACCATGGCCAAACATATTTATTCCCCTCAAGCTCTTACCTTTGTTGAGAATAATGACTTTTTTGTACAACAATCTCATGATGCACATGTACATAATGAATCTTTCATCCATAGAAAACAAGTCAAATGAGTTGTGATAGATGAGCAACAAGTCTAAACATTTGTACCTTCAAACTTGGGTTATCACTTTGGGGTGCTCGAAAAATGATATGGATTTTAAGAAGAAAATAAAAATTAAGTCACACAATAAAAAGAGTGTTCCTCCAAAGGACATGTCATTTTTTTAATTGGGGTTGGACATGTAGTTAAAGATTTTATTCATCAAGTCCTTGACATTGCCTTCATATAAAACCTCCTTTTAAGGTGATCATGGATTTTTAATATGCAAGTCATATGTCTACTTGTCATGCTAATGTATTAAATTTCCTACAATGGAGCTAAAATTACCATATATAAAGATTCTAATTGTTCAAATATTGTGACAACATTCATCCCAAAATTGAACCTACCATACCCAAATATCTCAAAGCAACTCCCCATGCATCTTATGTTGACCCCAAATCACTTAAATTCTCTACTTCATAGTCTACTAAAACTAAATCAAAGATTAATGAGTAAATAAATACAACCTTATTTGGTCCCTATGTTTTAGACAATCACCTACTTCTAATGGGACTTAGCAAACCATAAACATCTTAAACTAGACCTAATAGAAAGATAATTTGCAAGCCCATTATTTTTACCAAGTGGCAATCCTTGAGCGATGAAATGGAAGTGTAGACACCTAAATCTCATTAAGCAATTAAGTAATCTAATTTAGTTGTCTTCTAGGATTTAAATATTTTTATTATTGAATTTTATTTATATGTTAAATAATAATTATATTTGTTATATATTTTACATATTGAAAATTATTAAGTATAAAAATTATTTTAAATGATAAAATTAAATTAAATAGTTCTATTTGAGAATTAATATTTAATATTTTGTAGGAGAGATAAGGAGATATTAGAGATACAAGAACAAAGATCTCTCTCTCTCTCTCTCTCTCTCTCTCTCTCTCTCTCTATATATATATATATATATATACACATTTATCTCTCTTTCTCACTTATGTACATACACTCCTTAATTTCCTCTCTCTATCTCTATCTCACTATTTTCTTCCTCTCTATCTCTATCTCCCCTCTCTCTATACCTTTTTCTCTATAAGTACCTCCACTTAGTTAGGGATGGGTAAACTATTTTGTTCAAGGATTGTTGCTTTATGTGTATTCTAGACTTTCTAGTTTATCTAATAACCCTTGGTAGCTTTTCCAATACCCTTAGTTGTAGGTTAACATTCTATTTGGCGGGATTTGAATTTTGTTTACAAAAATAGTAGTCTATTTTCTAAGATTTGTAGACTAGTACCTCCATCTATGGATTTTTGACACTACTAGTTTATGTGTATCTCTATAGATTAGAACCTCTGAATGTGTGAACATTTAAGAAAAAAATTGTAGAATGTTTGGTACCATATTCAAAACCCTTTCATCTTTAGCATAGGTCGCATTTGGATGTCAAAAGGCTAATTAAAAAACATGTTTGTTTTAACTCAGAGCACACTTCAATTTCTAGATGTTAGTAAATAAGTATCCTACATGTTTGTCAGACTTGCACACTATAGACTACCTAAGGTTGTTGGTGTAGGGTACATAGGTACTAAAGAAATTCATAATAGTTTCCTGATGTTGTAGTTGTAATAAATCCTTCACCCTAGTATTCACAAATATTGGTTGAATGACAAATCAACTACACTTCCTATAATTATTCTTACAAAGTGTCATCTCCCCCTTTAAAGTATTACAAATCTATATCATATCTTCTTTTTTAAGAGAGACTTGCTTAAGGCTCACTTTCTCTTATGGTATGATCTAAAGCATGTCACTCTAGCAAGTTATATGATATAAGGGGTGAGTTGGCAATAGCTAGAGCTCAATCTAGGCCTAGTGGTGTAAGTTGTAGCCTTGAGGTCCTCAAAGATTCAAAAATCAAGTTAGGGGTTCCTAAGGGTAGTGGATTGATTGATTGAGAATCTACATACCTGACACCTATTGGCATTCTTAGAGCCCTTATTGCATCATTTTGGCCAACCTATCAATGTTATTAGATTGGTGCAAGGGTATAAGATTCTATCTCAATTATTACTCAACGTACACTCCCCTTAATAGGGTGGGAATATCCTTATATCTCTTTCCTATAAGGTTTCTTCAAAAACTTCATGATGGGAACCTTGGTGAGAGAATGTCAGTCGAGCTTATGCTACCAAGATTGTGTCACCATACCTCTAACCAACTATTGTGGATGTTGTAATTTAGTGATTGGGCCTAATCTCGTAACTAGCCCTATTGAATTTTAGTTGTACATGCTTATAAGTGTTTTCATATATTTGATACCCATTTATCAAATTTATCATTGGGCCTCCTTCTAGCATCCCCACACTAAATATCAATTTTTTTGAGAGTCAAAGGACCAAAGACAAGTGTTTGATAGTGCTTCATGTGTGTATTTCTTTGTAGATTTATTACAAATAATTGAAATCCTACAACACTTTAGAATCTAGGAAAAACTATCATACTATTGTAAATTGGTTCCTTAGCTCTACAAATCAATGTATATGATTTTTTTAGTTCATGGACTTGGACCTTACTTCTTATGCTCATTTGGACATCTATTCCAAAACATAATTAGATATTAGTGTTGCTTTAAATAATAAGGCTCGTTGTCTTCAATTATAACGTGAATCTCTCTTTTACTAATCAATTACTAACCCTTGTAGTTGCATTATCAATTTACAAGACATCTACTAATCTTAGCAATCATGTAGTGTCAAAATTCTCAATTAACATCCTTCAACACTTGGGCTCTACACATCAATACTTGTGTCATCAATGCCTCTAACATGTACTTTGGAATATATAGTGTCAAAGATTAGTTCCATAAATTAGCAATCATTAGGGCTCATACAATTTAGTTCATTAATATTGTTCTAACATGACATTCTTCCCTTGATCATTCAATCATGCATTTATCACATCTCTCATTTAATCATGGCTATTATATCTATCTTTATGGATAAATTTATCTTAGGTTACTCTTGGTCTAGATCATAATATTTGTCTACGATTATTATGTTAAAAATGTATGGTGGGATAGGTGACTGAGAGTGGGGGGGGGGGGGAGGTGAATCAGGAACCAATAAAACTTTAACTTCAATTCACCAATCACTAATTAATCCTCTTTAAGCTAATCTAATCTAATTCCATGCAAGAAATACTAAAAACAATAAAACATTTATCGCAGTTGATACAATATTTGGTAACCTAGAAACCTTCCAAATAGAAAGTAAAACTGGAGCGGGGATGATACCCACAAGCTTTAGTACTGTAGTATAAAGTTGGCCTGTTAAGGCTTACAAATGATTACTTATGGTGATCTACCCTCTTAGGAGCAATAAGGACTGTTAGGTCCACCTTGTAAAAGGATTTCTACAATACAATGAAGTATGCACTCGGTTAGGAGATTTAACATAAGATTGTTAAGTCCACCTTGTTAGAGGATTTGATTGATGCACCTATTAGGATGAACCAATAGATGATCTTTGCTCTGCAACTCAGTTTGCTAATTGAGATTCCTTTGATGCAGAAATGATCACCTTGCTATGATAGATGAGACTATGTTTTTCCATATACTGCTTGTATCCTTTACTCTTCAATTTGCATTCATACTTATTACTCACTCACACACTTGGATATAACAAGATATCTTACATATATACCAATTCAAATAGTTACCATATGAATTTAGATACAATACTTAAGTCAAAAATCTTCACTAAGTCGACTCAATGCTGAAATGCAGGTTCTAAAGACCACTCAGGTGATATTCTAACACTCGACAACATAGTCAACTCAGCAAGCTTTGGCACTCAGTTGACATTGGTGTTTGGTCCACATTGATCACTCGAGAATAGGCATGATCTCGGTTAGCACTGATGACTTGGCAAACACTAAAGAACTCAGTTGACACTAAAGGGCTTGGTTGAAGCTACAACTCGGTCAACACTACGTTCTACTTGGTTAACACGGCTAGCTCAGTAAACACTGTTAGATCGGTTGACACTACTTTTTGCTTATAAAGCTCAATAGACTTTGCGAAGCTTGGTAGTAATGTAACCAACCAAATGATTAAGTGTTTAGGCACTAATTAACAAATGATTTGACCATAAGGTCAACAATCTCCCCCTTTGGCATTAGTGACAAAAATACTTATCATACCAAAATTCTAAATACTTTGAAAAATATATAATTCAAAACTTCCTGTATCAATGTGCTTGGATTTGTAACTTGGTTTTGACTGTTGTGCTAATACTTGGCTGATACTGATTCTATTTTTGCTTATTCAAAATTGATTTTGTAGCTTTGTTGTACGTAACTATATTCCCCCTTTTTTGTATTTCCCCTTTGATGTTGTATTCTTCCGAATATAAATATGTTCTATTATATGTTCCCTCTTATAGATATATTCCCCCTTTTTTATACAAATGCCCAAAAAAATGCATAATTACAAGGTAACACCAAAATGTGAAAGGAAATCACTATGTACCTTCAAAATGGTAGACATTGTTTTCTCCCAATTATCTTGCAAAACTTTGTAAGCTATTTGTACTTCAGCTGATAATTCCATCATATGATTAGCAATAGAAAAGTTATTTTCATGGATTAATGTTTTAGCGTGAACAATATGTTTATGCATTACATCCATGTTGGGAATTATCAAACTCTAATTATATGCCAGTGTAGCTCAGATTCTGACTTCTTTTCTCAATAATTATGCTTGCAAGTCTGTCAAATACCCGATCTTGATGAAACGTGTAGAGCTAGTGTTTGGGCAAGTGACAACTGATGTGCACTTGCCTTCATATTAGTATCTATTGGAATTATTTTAGAATAACTTTGGGCAGGCGGGGGGGGGGGGGTGTGAATCATTTATTCAAGGTCTAGATGTACAAATAAAACTTTTCACAATTCAGTGAACCCATAAAACATTTTAACCATGCATGCATTCATTTTGTGTTAACCAAAACTAATATGTTGTTGTAACATTAACATCCAGAAGTATAAAACATAAAACACAACACATCCATCAGTACACTTGACACAATAATTTAATGTGGAAACCCAATTTGGGAAAAAGCACTAGTAAGATGCTACTCCTTTTTCGCTCTTCTGAAGTGATGCCCTATTAAAGGCCAACCCTGTTAAAGGTTACAACACACATTGCTAAATGTGACCCAGTTAAGGGATTTCAATCACCCTATTAAAAGTGAGCCTTGTTAGAGGACTTTAGGCCATTCACTTGGAATGCCACTCTGTTAAAGGATTTTTCAATGACTGTTAAGTCAACCTTTCTCCAAAGGATTTACCCTAACCTAATACAATTCTTAGAAAGTAACATTAGAGCTTTGATCTGATACAACTTACAACCTAACTTGTAGATCACAGATCATTATTCAGTCCTCAACTCTGCTTGGCTTCCAACCTTTGCAGTTCTGATAGCTTGTTCACCCTTCAAGCATTCATCCTCATTAAGCCTTCATGCTTAGTTCGCCATTGCAAACTTTTTCTCTTGGGTCACTTGATGAAGCAAACCGTCTTCCTTCTCCTTGTCAGAATTTCACATCCAAAACTCTCTGACCTCTATCCAACATTTCTTCATGACTAGACATCCCTACATATGGGAAATTAGAACTCCTTTTCCCACTCATTATCCATCTCAAAAAAATAGGGTTTTTGATGGATTAGGTAGGATACAATGTATCTACCCCATATCTTGTCTCATCTAGAAACTTCTCCTAGAATCCTTTTGAATTTGCCTCCAAAATAGTTTACATAAGATTCTATGCCTCCATTTCATCAATCTTATCTTCCTCTTGATTCACAAGTTCCAAGAAAACAAACTCGTCAGCTTTTAATTATCGAATCTTCGATCTTTTTCGTAATGCAATAGCTCAACATTATAAATTTACTGATGCTCAACATATACTATGTTACTTGGCATCTATTATAAAATCACTTGGCATCAACTAGATTTTACTGGTGCTCGGCTTTAACTACCTTGCTTGACACCTACTAACTTGCTTGGCATCCACTAGTTTACTCGACATCTACTAGAACTTGGTTTCACTCAGCTCCAACTGACTGTTTGCTCGGCTTGCACTAACTTTGCTTGACACCTTCTATCAATTTGATCAAGCTTAGCAAATGATCTTTGTCCAACCTTATTCTTCTAATCTTTCTAATTATAACCAATCATTTTGTAACCTCAAGTAGATCATCAATACATTATGTTATCACTATCTTAACTAATTCTTGCACTTCAATACATAATCATAACTCAACCTTTCCTCTAGGTACTTTTGTTACATCTTGTTGATCAAATCCTCCTCATCGATTAACTAAGTGATAGTGCTTGAAACATATAAGCAATTGTCTTATCAACATGTTGAAGGTTTGACATCAGTGACAAAATAATAATTGAAAACACATAGTCTTCTTTCAACATTTTTTCTACTCAAATGATCTTTTCAATCATATATCAACAATATCCCTCTTTGGCATTGATGGCAAACCAAACTGATCAACTAGTCAAACAAATAATAAACTAACTAGGTTAAAACAATAAGACAATACCAAAAAGAAATCTTGTGAATAAAACTTCTACCTCTATCAGCAACTCCTTCTTTGGTTACAAAATATAACATTCTCTTCTTCCATGGATCAATAGAATATCAGAATATCTCCCTCTTTTGTTTTCTGCTTTCTCCCTCTTTCTTTCTTTCAGTCTTCTAATGATGTATTCTCACTTCATTGTTCCTTTTTTGCACTAATCAGTTTAATGTACTTTCTTCCTTGATTTACAATCTCCCTCTTGATCAATATGCACTTGATCAGTTTATTGTACTTTCTCCCTCTTTGACAACAATTCCAAAGACATATACTCAACACTTGACATCTTTGGTATATGTACTTGCAAGCTCTTCAATTTTCTCTCTGTGTCACCTTGCTTGTGACTGATTTGTAATTCTAGCTCTATGATTACTTTAGGTAATTTCCTAAAGTAAGCTCCACTACATCAATGTGTATGAAATGAATGTCAACTTGTTTGATGCAGGACACTCCCTCTATCTTTTACATAGCCTTAGATAGGGGTATCACCCCTAATTTACCTCTCAGATACTCATAATCATCTTTAGGTAATGCTTTGGTGAAGATATCAACAATTTGCTCCTTTGTGTTGATATATTCCATCTTCACCTCTTTATCTTGAACCAACTCCCTTACATAATGATACTTTATTACAATGTGCTTTGTCTTTGTATGCATGACATGATTCTTTGATATATTTATAGCACGTGTATTATCACAATAAAGTATGATTGGTTCAATTATCTCTTCCTTCATTCCCTTTAATAGCTATTTGATCCATACAATGTTTGTGCAATTAATAGTAGCAACAACATACTCTGCTTCAACAGTAGATTGGGAAGTACAACTCTACTTCTTGCTTGTCCATGTAACAAGTCTTCTGCCTAAGAAAAATGCTCCTCCACTGGTGCTTTTTCTGTCATTAATATTTCCAGCCCAATCAACACTAGTGTAGGCTCTTGGTTTAAACTTTTCATTCTTCTTATAGTATAAACCATACTCTTTTGTTCCTTTCAAGTATCTCATTATTCTTTTCACTACCATCAAGTGATTCTCTCTAGGGTTAGCAAAGAATCTAGCAACTATCCCCACAACTAATGTAATATCAGGTCTGTTGTGTACTATATATTGCAATTTGCTAGTCATGGATCTGTATAATGTTTGATTGACCTTAGCCGAATCATCATTCTTTAATAGTTTGAGTATTGTTACCATAGGTGTACTTATTGGTTTTGAATCCTCAAGTCCAAATGTCTTCAATATCTCCTTGACATATTTTGACTGAGTGATATATACACCATACTTCATTTGATAGATTTGTAATCCCACAAAGAATTTGATCTCACCAAACATTGACATTTCAAACTCCCATTTCATCTGATTTGCAAAATCTTTACACATAACATCTTGTCCTCCAAATATTATGTCATCAACAAATATTTTAGATAATAGTATACCATTTTCTTTGTCTGTTTTCATATACAAATTGTTGTTATCATTCGTCCTTTCAAATCCAATGTTAGCAAGATAAGTATGAAGTCTCTCATAACATGCTCTTGGTGCTTGTTTCAATCCATATAGGTCTCTGTGTAGTCTACATACCATGTTCTTATGTTTTTTATTGACAAATCCTTCTGGCTGCTCTATGTAGACCTCCTCCTCTAATATCCCATTCAGAAATATAGACTTAACATCCATATAATATACTTTGAAACCTTTATATGTAGCATAAGCAAGCAGAATTCTTACTCCTTCCATTCTTGCAACAGGAGCAAATGTTTCACCATAGTCAATTCCTTCTTCTTGTGCATACCCTTTGCAAACTAGTCTTGCTTTGTTTCTTTTCACTTCACCATTCTCATCAAGCTTGTTCCTAAATACCCATTTTGTGCCAATCACATTCTTGTCTTCTGGTCTAGGAACTAGGCTCTAAGTCTTGTTCTTTTTTATTTGTTGAATTTCCTCTTCCATAGCCTTGTACTAATCATCATTTTCCAACGCATCTCTCACTGTCTTAGGTTCCTTCATGCTTAACAAACATGATTCACTTCTCAACCTATTTCTTGTCATTGGTCTTGAATCTTTGTCTCCAATGATTTGATCTGTAGGATGGTGTCTTTTGACATATTTTGATAATCTAGGCTTAGTTCTTGTGGTTGCATTCAGTCTCTTAGCTTTAGTATTGCTATGTGCATCTTTGTCAAGTATTTTAACATCTCTTTCATCTATGCTAATCTTAGAGTCAGATTGTGCATTCTCCTCATTCTGCAGCTCAACATCTGAATGCAACTCGACATTCATAGGATGTGACTCAGTAGTTGTTGAAACTTGCTACTGGTTTGCTACATGATTTGTTGCATATTCTTCAGTAGGCATTCCTTCATAATAGTATACAAATGTCTTGTAATATTCTAATTCTTTTGTAGGTTCAGCTTTATGTGCTTCCGTAAACTCATCAAAATTCACATTTGCACTTTCCACGATTTTGTTAGTGTTAGTAATTAAACACTTATAAGTTTTACTTCTTATGGAGTAACCAAGGAATATACCTTCTTTGCTCTTTGCATCAAATTTTCCACTCCTAACATCTTTAAGAATATAGCACTTGCTTCCAAATACCTTAAAATATTTGACATTAGGTGGATGACCATACCATAGTTCAAAAAGTGTTGAGTGAGTACCTTTCTTTACTTGCACACAGTTCAAGGTGTATACAATAGTACTTACATCTTCTCTCCAGTATTTTAGAGCAACATTTTTCTCCATCATGAGTGTTCTAGCATAGTCCATTATAGATCTGTTTCTTCTTTTAGCAAGTCCATTTTGTGGAGGGGTCTTAGGTGCTAATGTTTGTCTCTTTATTCCTCTGTCATTGCAGAACGTCACAAACTCATGTGAAGTGAATTCACCTCCTCTATCTGATCTCAAGCATTTCAAGCTCTTACCTATTTCTTTCTCAACTCTTGCCAAATACCATTTAAACATTTGAAAAGCATCTAATTTTTGTTTTACAAACATGATTGTCATCATCCTAGAGTAGTCATCAACAAGTAGCATATATACCTGTCTCCTTTGTAGCTTTGCACTTCAATAGGTCCACACAAGCCAGTATAAACAATTTCAAGTATTTTCTTAGAGGTATAAGATTTACTTTTAAGTCTTGACTTTTTCATCTTACCTAATTGACATTGTTTGCACATTATATTTTATGGTTTCTTCAACTTAGGCAAACCTCTAACTCTTTTCATGTTGCTGATACTAATCAGATATTCAAAGTTTACATGAACCCTTCTTAACATTGTTGCTACATGAAGATACCATATCGCTTGGTGATGGAGGAATAAATTTTGACAAATTCACACTGAATTGCTTGAGGGCTCTGGAATGCTTTGCTCTATTTGCTCTCAAAATTATGGTAAAAAATAAAATCTTTTGATTCTTCCTTTTAACCAAAAATTTGTCTTCAAGTCACCATAAATGCATCATACATGGGACAACTCAGTAATAGCCTATTAAACTCAAAAAGCATGAGATGCTCATACAACTTCAACTCAATAGATACCTTCAATCTGCATAAGCTTGGTTATATCTCAAACTTGATATACATCATCTAGCTTCAAGCTCAGTTAGGTCAGCAACCCAACTTTTCTTAGTAAGGTCTTGCAACTTGACTTTGCTTGGTAAGGTTTTGCAACCTAAATTTTCTCAGTAAGGTCTTGCAACCTGACTTTGCTTGGTAAGGTCATCAACTCAGTGATCCCAATGCATCTTAGATGCTAATTTGAATTTTCTTGCTTGCAAACTAGAATTGATGTAGGATGTTTCTTCCTAGTCATAGTTCTAGTGATCTTCATGGCTAATCAATTTGAAATGGTTGAATCGCCCAACTCATTGACTTGGGTGTCAACATTTCTAGGACTTTGACTTGCATTTTGTGGAGATTTCTTTATGGATTACTGCCTTATTTGACTTCTAATATTGTTAGCCTTTGCTTTGTTTTCATCTTCAACTTTAGCTTAGTTCATACAGTTTCTAGCTAGATGTCCAAGTTTTGTGCATACATAGCATCTCTTTGTAGGGTTTCTCTTCCTCGTGTGAGTTCTTATGCAATTTGCTCCAATATGTCCATGCTCACCACATAAGTGACATTTGCACCATGTGTTCATGTGTTATAATTCCAACCAAAGATATCTTTCACAATCTATTTGTTGGATTCCATTTCTTGGTCTTGCATTTTGAATATTTGTGCCATTTTTTGTTGCAATTGAAACACTTTCCTTCAAACTTGGTTTTCTCTACGCATTCACTTGCTCTATGACCTTGTTTGTTACAACTATAACATTTTGCACTAAATTTTAATTTTTCATTGCTCCAACACTTGTTTGATGTATGCCCTATCTTTCCACAATGATTACAAGTAGATCTTTTGTTCTATTGAGCTCCTTGCTGAGATGATTCACCTTTATCTATACAGCCTAATCCCACTTTTCCTTTAAGTCTGAATTAAGTTTGGTCATTCTATTGATTCATGCTTTCTTGAGATTTCATCACCCTTTCATTGGTTTTCCTTTCAATGTTGAGATCATTCTACAATCTTTCATTGTAAGTCCTCAAGTTAATAAGTTCTTGATTTGCACAATTGAGTTGACTTATCAATTCTACTTGCTAAAGAGATATGTGTTGAATTTCATTGTCCTTTTCTTCTATCTTTTCAGTTAGGAATATTTTCTCTTCATTTGCTATGTCTTTGTTTTTAGTTAGGAATAGTTTCTCTTCATTTGTTATGTCTTTGTTTTTAGTTAGGAATAGTTTCTCTTCATTTGCTATGTCTTTTTGTTCCATGTCTTCACACATTCTGACTGACTGAATTTCTTGTTCTCTTTTTAGCTTTCTGACTTCTTCATGAAGAGTGAGATTCTTCTCAAGTAGGTCTCTGATTGCTACATCAACTTCATCTAAAATTTTGTCTAGGAAAATGTCTTCAATTATTTCTTCTATGTAGAGATTGTCATTCATTTGTGCTACTAGATCTTTTCTTCTTTTCAAGGATTGAGAGAGCTTCTCCTTCATTTCCTTGGATTGTTCCATGGCTATCTGTAGATCCAACTTTTCATTTTCAATGGCTTTCTCCAGTCTATACACTTCCATTGCCTTTGATCTTTTCTCAAGCTACTAAACTTCTGATGTGAGAACCAAATGCTCTTATACCAATTCTTGAAAATGTACATCGGGCTAGGTAACTAAGAAGGGGGGGGTGAATCAAGAACCAAAAGAACTTTAACTTTAATTCAGCAATTAATCATCTTTAAGCTAATATGATCTAATTGCATGCATGAAAGACTGAAATCAATAAAATATTCATAACATTTGACACAATATTTGGTAACCCATTAACCTTCCAAATAGAATTTAAAATTGGAGTTGGGATGATAACCACAAGCTTTAGTACTGCAGTATAAAGTTGGACTATTAAGGCTTACAAATGATCACTTCTGGTGATCTACATTGTTAGAAGCAATAAGGACTATTAGGTCCATCTTGTAAAAGGATTTACATAATAAAATGAAGTATGCACTCTATTAGGAGATTTAGCATAAGATCGTTAAGTCCACCTTGTTAGAGGACTTGATTGATGCACCTGTTAGGATGAACCAGTGGTTGATCTCTGCTCTATAACTCAGTTTGATGATTGAGATTCCTTTGATGTATAAATGGTCACCTTTTTGTGATAGATGACACTCTACTTTTCCTTATATTTCTTGTAGCCTTTACTCTTCAATTCACATTCGTACTTGTTACTCACTCACACACTTGGATATGACAAGATATCTTACATATATACCAATCCAAATAGTTACCTTATGAAGTTGGCTACAATACCTAATTCAACAATCTTCACTAAGTCAACTCAGTGCTAAAACTTAGATTGTGAAGACCACTGCGGTGATATTATGACACTCTACAACATAGTCAACTTGTCAAGCTCTGGCACTTAGTTAACACTAGTGCTTGGTCCACATTGATCACTCAAGAGTAGGCATGAACTAGATTAGCATTGATGACCCGGTGAACACTAGAGAATTCAGTTGACACTAAAGGGCTTGGTTGATACTACAGATCAGTCAACGCTACCTTCCTTCTACTTGGTTAACACGACTAGCTCGATAAACATTGTTAGCTCGGTTTACACTATTTTCTACTTGTGAAGCTCGATAGACTATGTGAAGCTTTGTAGTAATGTAATCAACCAAATGATTAAGTGTTTATCCACTAATTGACAAATGATTTGACCATAAGGTCAACATATTAAACTCTTGTCGATTGAGATCCATCATCTTTGAATGTAGGATTGTCTTGTCATCTTTGAGTAGAGTATCTCAACTCAAAGCACATTATCGCCTTATTTTAGTGTGTTGTATAATTTTCCTTGTGTTCATCCATCATAACTCAAGTAATATTTGTCTTCTTTGTCATTTTTATGTCTAGAGTTACCTTATTCCTTTAGTTTATCCATATCTTAACATATGTCAATCATGTTGAGTCTATCTCTCATTGTAGCATTTGATTCTTACATTTTCATCCATCCCTTTTCTAAGGTTGAAAGTTATCATTATCACATGCCCACAAAAACTAGAACACAATAAATAAGAGAAATCAAACATAATTAGGAACAAAATAAGGAACATGAAGAGGAAATTAGTTTAGAAATACTTGGATATGAATTATATGATACCTATAACAATGTAGAAATACCAAAAGAAATAGTAGAGGAAATCCTTTGTGTTGATTAGTTTCCTAAGGTATCCGCAAAAGTATCAAAATACAATCCTAAATACTATTTTAGAATGATTACTAATGAAGGAATATAGATACATTTTGAGTTTGATGCACGTCTTCTTAAAGTGGGTGGTAGAATTGGTTCTAGAGTTGTGTCTTGATGTATCCTATTAGACTAGCATAACTTTTCCCCTCCAATTGATAGACTATTAAATATGTCAAATTCAAGGGAGAGGGAGATCATAGAGACCACTTGAAGGAGTTTTGTGTCTTTGCGCTATAATTTTCAACTGAACTTATCTTAGGATACTTTTCCCTTGTAATCCCATGGAGAGTTCTATGTAATGGTTATTGAGACTGCTCTTGATTATCAAATAGTTTGAAGAACTAGTCAATGAGTTTGTCACACACTATGCTTACAATTAGGAACATGAGATTACTCTATGCAATATCATTTTCTTACAAAAATTGATACATTTAGCTCGTAAATATCTTTATAAAATCCTTAAAAATATTTTGTTAGGCTTTTTTGTCCAAAACTTGAATAGATAATTTGGCTTCAACTTCATGTCAAGTGCTTATAAAGTTTTGACACAATCATAGATGAAGGTTAAAAATTAAGCAAACACTTATTGATGGTGGAGTTAACAAGATCTACAAATACAAAGACAAAAAATGTTATGTTAGCTCTAGTGATAATGGAAAACCCGACTTTGTGACTTAGATACACCATTCAACACCTTGTTAAAAATAAAAGAAAATTATGATGGACAAAACTTCTTTAAATTCTGATCATGAGATGTTCAAGGATCCCTTCATCAAGCATGAGAAAGGAAAGGCTTCCAAACTTGAAAATTTTGTGAACCATACTAAGTCTAATTATGACCACACCATCAATCACACTATTAATGGAAACACTTGTGTTTCTACCTTTACAATCAAGAAAAAAACACCCAAATTTAACATTTTGAGATCTTGAGATACAATTACACTTTATTTGTCTATCTCTTATCCTCAGATTTCATCTTTTCAATGCAAACTTCTAGATCATTTTCAGAAATAGCCACACATGTATCAATCCTTAACATTTAAAATTCTTACCCAAGCATAAATCTATCCTTAAAAAAGCTATTTCTAAAGCAATGATACTTACAAATCTTTATGTGAACCATTTTCAAACCATGGCCAAACATATTTATTCCCCTCAAGCTCTTACCTACGTTGAGGATAACGACTCTTTTCTACAACAATTCATGTTGCACATGTACATAATTAATCTTTCATCCATAAAAAATAAGTCAAATGGGTTGTGATGGATGAGCAGTATGCCTAAACATTTGTACTTTGAAAGTTGGGTTATCACTTTGGGGTGCTCTAAAAATGATATGGATTTTAAGAAGAAAATAAAAATCAAGTCATTCAATAAAAAGAGTGTTTGTTGAAACAACATGTCATTTTTCTAATTAAGGTTGTACATGTAGTTAAAGATTTCATTCATCAAGTTCTTGACATTGTTTTCATATAAAACTCCTTTTGAGTCGATCATGGATTCTTAATATGCAAGTCATATGTCTACCTATCATGCTAATGTATCTGATTTCTTACAATGGAGCTAAAATTATCATACATAATGATTCTCAATTGTTTAGATATTGTGACAACATTCATCCCAAAATTGAGCCTACCATACCCAAATATCTCAAAGCAACTCCCGTGCATCTTATATTGACCCCAAATCACATAAATTCTCTACTTCATAGTCTACTAAAAATAAATCAAAGATCAACAAGTAAATAAATACAACCTTAGTTGGTCCTTATGTTTTAGACAATCACCTACTTCTAATGGGACTAATGGCAAACCTTAAACATCTCAAACTAGACCTACTAGAAATATAATTTGCAAGCCCATTATTTTTACCAACTGGGAATCCTTATGTGATGAAATGGAAGTGTAGACACCTATATCTTATTACACAGTTAAGTAATCTAATTTAGTTGTCTTCTAAGATATTATTAATCAAATATCAAATATTAATTTGATTTATGTCATCCCTCTAGTTAATTGATATAGTCCAATTAATTATCTAAATGACAACTCAGATTCTAATAATTAATTAAATTCCCCTTCCCTTATTAAATCAAATTAATGCACAATCTTATTTCAAATGCCCCTCTTGATTAAATAATTCCTATTTAATCAATCCTAACCATTTACTAAACCTAAGACCCATGGTTCAAACTTAGCCCAACCCATTCAACTATACTAAGCCTACTTAATTAATTAATTATACCTAATTAATTAAGTGACCCTCTCGCATTCTCCATATGCTCCCACTTGCACCTTAATCACATCCTAATCTAAACAAAAACTCGCCCTTATCATTTGCACAACCTTAATCACAAGGATTAATAAATCCTAAGCCAACCCAAGTCAACTTTCATGTAAAATCCTTTCACTCCCCTACCAAGTGCATTAGTTTCAATCTTGAATGCACTTACACATCCATTAAACCTTTTCCCCCTCTCGCATCTCCAAAAATGGTCACATTCCTCCATCTTCCCAAGCCTATCTCCTTGTGATACTTGTCACTCCAAGAGCCATTTGATAAATCACAATTCATGTTCTCTCTCTCAAATTCATCTCAGCCACTCTTAAGCCTTTTCCAAGAGTGCATCTCAATCATCCATTCCACCTCTCTTTGCCTATAAATTTCATCCTTCACAATTCATCCATCTCTTTATGCAAAGTTATAATACTAATTTGAAAGCATGGGAACTACCAAATTACAATGATTATGCCAAAATTCTTTCATAATTTCATAAGTCATAAATCCTCATTTGTACATTTTCATAATAAAACCCAACTAGAAAACATATATATTTCATGCTCATTTTTTCAAGTGTTCAATGATTAATATTGATTGGGGTATACAATCACATCCAAAATGTGACATATTGAAAGCCCATATGTACAATTTTTTCTACAACACCCAACTAGAACACATTACATGCTCATATTTCAAATGTTCAATGTTCAATGAGCTATAATTTCCACATCCAATCCTAGTCATAGTATTAACTTAACCATGTTTGATCTTAATAGATACTGTACATGTACTCAAAGCTCTCTAGAATAAATTTACATCTAATGTTGTCCGGTTATTTGAGCGCCTTTTAGCGGACACTAATTATGTTGTCATGAACGTATGTATGCATTTTGTTTTTACTATAGAATAACTTCCCTAGCATTTGAGAGGCAACGTTGAATGAATAGTTGTTATGGAGAGTTTTCATACCCCACAGGTGCAAATCTAGAGAAACTAATATAAAGATACCCCTGAAGTGTAGAAAGTCAGCGAAAAGATGTTGAGCTGAGTATGTTATGATAATAAATGCAAACATAGTAAGATAATAGAATTTGTGCATGGAGATTTGGTTTTTGGGTTAGGGTATGTTAATTTTTTATTTTTTAGAATTTACAGTTTTTAATTATTATTAAGTCAATTTATACTAGTTTATAATGTAAATATTAAGTGTATTTGTATTGTAAGATGTTAAATTTGTATATTTAAACATCTTTGATTAATTTTATTGATATATTAAAAATAAGTATATTTGTTAGAGATTTAATAATACAAATTATTTGAAATAATAATATGTTATGATTAATTTTTAAAAACAATTATATAATTTACATATTAAGTAATATAAGATATAAAATTTGTAGATTTAAATATTTTTATTATTAAATTTTATTTATATGTTAAATAATAATTCTATTTGCTATATATTTTACATATTGAAAATTATTAAGTATACAAATTATTTTAAATGTAAAAATTAAATTAAATAGTTCTATTTGAGAATTGAACAAGTAATAGATATTAATATTTAATATTTTGTAGGAGAGATAAGGAGATATTAAAGATACAAGAACAAAGAGCTCGCTCTCTCTCTCTCTCTCTCTCTCTCTCTCTCTCTCTCTCTCTCTCTCTCTCTCTCTCTTCCCTCTCCCCCCTTATCACTCTCTCATATATCTCTACTTCTCTCTCCTCTCTCTATTCTATCCATCCCTCTCCCTTACTTTCCATCTATTAATATATGTATTGATTTCTCTCTCTTTCTCACTTATATACATGCACTCCTTAATTTCCTCTATCTATCTGTATCTCTATGTTTTCTTCCTCTCAATCTCTATCTCCCCTCTCTCTATACCTTTTCTCTCTATAAGTACCTCCACTTAGTTAGGGATGGGTAGACTATTTTTATTTAAGGCTTGTTGCTTTATGTGTATTCTAGCCTTTCTAGTTTTTCTAATAACCCTTGGTATCTTTTCCAATAACCCTTGGTAGTTTTTCCAATAACCCTTAGTTGTAGGTTAGCATTCTATTTGGTAGGGTTTGAATTTTTCTTTAAAAAAATAGTCTATTTTCTAAGATTTGTAGATTAGTACCTCCATCTATGGGTTTTTGCCAATACTATTTTGTGTGTATGTTTATAGATTAGTACTTGATGTTGTAGTTGTAATATATCCTTCGCCCTAGTATTTGTGGATCTTGGGTGAATGATAAATCAACTACACTTACTATAATTATTCTTGCAGTGTCCTCTCCCCCTTTAGAGTATTGCAAATCTATATCATATCTTCTTTTTTAAGAAAAATCCGCTCAAGGCTCAGTTTCTCTTAGGGTATGATTTGAAGCATGTCACTCTAGTGAGTAATATGATATGAGGTGTGAGTTGACAGTAGCTAGAGCTCAATCTAGGTCCTCAAAGATTCAAAAATCAAGTTACGGGTTCCTAAGGGTAGTGGATTGATTGATTGAGAATCTACATAATTGACACCTAGTAGCATTCTTAGAGCCCTTATTGCATTGTTTTGGCCAATCTATCATTGTTATTGAATTGATGCAAGGGTATAAGATTCCATCCCAAATATTAATCAACATACACTCCCCTTAATAGGGTGGGAATCTCTTGGCTATAAGGTTTCTTTAGAAACTTCACATTGGGAACCACGATGAGAGAATGTCAATTGAGCTTATGCTACCAAGCTTGTGTCACCATACCTCTAGCCAACTATTATAGATGTTGTAATTTAGTGATTAAGCCTAATCCCGTAACTAGCCCTGTTGAATTTTAGTTGTACATGCTTATAAGTATTTTCATATATTTAACGTCCATTTATCGAATTTATCATTGGGCCTCCTTCTAGCATCCCCACACTAAATATCTATTTTTTTTAGACTCAAAGGACCAAATACAAGTGTTTGATATTGCTTCATGTGTGTATTTCTTTGTAGATTTATTACAAATAATTGAAATCCTAAAACACTTTAGAATCTAGAGAAAACTATCATATTATTGTAAATTGGTACCTTAGCTCTACAAATCAATGTCTATGATTTTTTAGTTCCTGGACTTTCACCTCAATTCTTATGTTCATTTGGACATCTATTCCAAAACATAATTAGAAATAAGTGTTGCTTTAAATAATAAGGCTCATTGTCTTTAGTTATAACATGAATATCTCTTTTACTAATCAATTACTAACCCTTATAGTTGCATTATCAATTTACAGGACATCTGCCAATCTTAGCAATCTTATAGTGTCAAAATTCTCAATTAACATCCTTCAGCACTTGGGCTCTACACATCAATACTTGTAGTCATCAATGCCTCTAACATCTACATTGGAATATATACTTGTCAAATATTTGTTTCATAAATTAGCAATCATTAAGGTTTATACAATTTAATTAATTAATATTATTCTAACATGACATTTCTTCCCTTGATCATTCAATCATGCATTCATCACATCTCTCATTCAATCATAGCTATTATATCTATCTTTTTGGACAATTTTTTCTTAGGTTACTCTTGGTCTAGATCATAACATTTTTCTAGATCCATCATCTTTGAATGTAGGATTGTCTTGTCATCTTTGATTAGAGTATCTCATCTCAAAGCACATTATCACCTTATTTTAGTGTGTTGTATATTTTTCCTTGCGTCTATCCATCATAACTCAAGTAATATTTGTCTTCTTTGTCATTTTTATATCTAGAGTTACCTTATTCCTTTAGTTTATCCATATCTTAACATATGTTAATCACATTGAGTTTATGTCCCATTGTAGCATTTGATTCTTACATTTTCATCCATCCCTTTTCTAAGGTTGAAAGTTATAACTATCACATGCACATAAAAACTAGAACATAATAAATAAGAGAAATCAAACATAATTAGGAACAAAATAAGGAACACAAAGAGGAAGTGTAGAAATACTTGGATATGAATTACATGATACCTATAACAATGTAGAAATACCAAAAGCAATAGTATAGGAAATCCTTTGTGTTTCCTAAGCTATTTGCAAAAGTATCAAAATACAGTCCTAAATACTATTTTAGAAATATTACTAGTGAAGGAATATAGATACATTTTGAGTTTGATGCATGCCTTCTTAAAGTGGGTGTTAGAGTTGGTTCTAGAGTTGTGTCTTCATGTGTCCTCTTAGACTAGCGTAACCTTCCCCACCAATTGATAGATTACTAAATATGTTGAATTCTTAATATGCAAGTCATATGTCTACCTATCATGCTAATGTATGAAATTTCCTAGAATGGAGCTAAAATTACCATATATAAAGATTCTTAATTGTTCAGATATTGTGACAAAATTCATCCCAAAATTGAGCCTACCATACCCAAATATCTCAAAGCAACCCCCCATGCATCTTATGTTGATCCCAAATCACTTAAATCCTCTACTTCATAGTCTACTGAAACTAATCAAGATCAATGAGTAAATAAATACAAACTCAGTTGGTCCCTATGTTTTAGACGATCACATACTTCTAATGGGACTAATGGAAAACTATAAACATCTTAAACTAGACCTACTAGAAATATAATTTGCAAGCCCATTATTTTTACCAAGTTGGAATTCTTATGCGATGAAATGGAAGTATAGACGCCTAGATCTTATTAAATAATTAAATAATCTAATTTAATTATCTTCTAAGATATTATTAATCAAATATTAAATATTAATTTGATTTATGTCATCCCTCTAGTTAATTAATATAGTCCAATTAATTATCTAAATGATAAGTCAGAGTCTAATAATTAATTAAATTCTCCTTCCTCTATTAAATCAAATTAATGCACAATCTTATTTTATTTAATTTCAAATCTTGCTCTTGATTGAATAATTCCTATTTAATCAATCCTAACCATTAACCAAACCTAAGACCCATGGTTCAAACTTAGCCCACACCATTCAACTATACTATGCCCACTTAATTAATTAATTAAACCTAATTAATTAAGATACCCTCTTGCATTCTCCATATGCTCCCACTTTCACCCTAATCACATCCCAATCTAAACAAAAACTCACCCTTATCATTTGCACAACCTTAATCATGAGGATTAATAAATCCTAAGCCAACCCAAGTCAACTCTCATGTCAAATCCTTTCACTCCCTGACCAAGTTCATTAATTTAAACTTGTTGGAATCCTTTAGAATAACTAAGAGGGGGGGAGAATCAGTTATTCAAGGTCTAGATGTCCAAACAAAACTTTTATAATTCAGTGAACCCATAAAACTTTCTTAACCATGCATGCAATCATTGTGAGTTAACCTAAACTGAAATGTTACTGTTAAACTATCATGCAGAAATGTAAAGCATAAAACATAACACATTCATCACCTACACATGACACAATGATTTAACATGGAAAACCAATTTGGGAAAAACTACCTATAACATGCTACTCCTTTCTCACTCTTCTAAAGTGATGCCTTGTTAAAGGCCAACCCTGTTAAAGGTTACAACAGACACTATTAAATGTGACCCGGTTAAGGGATTTCAATCACCCTATTAAAAGTGAGCCTTGTTAAAGGACTTTAGGCCATTCACTTAGAATGCCACCCTGTTAAAGGATTTTTCAATGACTGTTAAGTCAAGGTTTCAGCATAGGATTTACCCTAGTCTAATACAATTGTTAGAGCAATAGTAGAGTTTGATTTGTACAACTTACAACCTTACTTGCAAATTATAGATCACTATTTAGTCCTCAATTCTGCTTGGCTTCCAATCTTTTCAATTCTGATAGCTTGTTCACCCTTCAACATTCATCCTCATTAAACCTTCTTGCTTAGTTCGCCATTGCAAACTTCTTTACTTAGATCACTTGATGAAGCAAACCCTTCTTCTTTCTCCTTGTCAGATTTTGGCATCCAAATAACTTTCAGGCCTCTTTCTTAACCTTTTCTTCATGACCAGGTATCCCTAGATATAGGGAATTAGAACTCTTTTTCCCGCTCATTATCCATCTTAGCAATTAGGGTTTTCGATGGATTAGGTAGGATACAATGTATCTACCCCATATCTTGTCTTCTCTAGAAACTTCTCCTATAATCCATTTGAATTTGCCTCTAAAATGGTTTACATAAGATTCTGTACCTCCAGCTCATCAATCTTATCTTCCTCTTGATTCACAAGTTCCAAGAAAATAAACTTGTTGGTTTTTATTTGGCAAATCTTTGATCTTTTTCATAATGCAGTAGCTCGACATTATCAATTTACTAATGCTTGGCACATACTATGTTAATCAGCATCTATTGTAAAATCACTCGGCGTCAACTAGATTTTACTGGTGCTCAACACATACTTAAAATTACTCAACATCTACTAACTTGCTTGACACCTATTAGTTTGCTCCGCATCGACTAGAAAATGCTTTTACTTAGCTCTAACTGACTTTTGCTCGGCTTGCACTATCTTTACTTGGCACCTTCTATTAACTTGGTCAAGCTTAGCAAATGAACTTTGTTCAACCTTTTTCATCTGAACTTTCTAAGTGTAGCCAAACATTTTGTAACCCCAAGTAGATCATCAATACATTATGTTATTACCGTCTTAACTGATTCTTGCACTTCAATACATAATCATAACTCAACCTTTCCTCTAGGTACTTTTGTTACATCTTGTTGATCAAATCCTCTTCATCAATCAACTAAGTGATAGTGCTTGAAATATATAAGCAATTGTCTTACCAAAATATAGCAGGTTTGACATCAATGACAAAACCATGATTGAAAACACTTCTTACAGCAATGTTCTAGCTGAAATGATCTTTTCAATCATATATCAACAAAACCTTGAATGTACTTACACATCCATTAAACCTTTGTTGCCTCTCACATCTCCAAAAATAGTCACATTCCCCCCATCTTCCCAAGCCTATCTCCTTGTAATACTTGTCACTTTGAGAGCTATTTGATAAATCACAATCCATGTTCTATCTCTCAAATGCATCTCATCCACTCTTAAGCCTTTTCCAAGAGTGCATCTCAATCATCCATTTCACCTCTCTTTGCCTATAAATTTCACCCTTCACAATTCATCCATCTCTTTATGCAAAGTTATAATGCTAATTTGAGAGCATGAAAACTACCAAATTACAATGATTATGCCAAAATCCTTTCATAATCTTATAAGTCATAAATCCTCATTTGTACATTTTTATCCACTAAATCTTGAGCAACTCCCCACTCTGAGAACACACATATCCATATTTGGACAAATCCATTTTACAAAGGAGGATACCTCTTGTGTTTTCAAAGGTTTGCATTGTTCATTTCATGGTTTTTGGCCTTTCTTTTGTATTATAATTGTTGAGGTTTATGAAAGATCAACCCCACAACTCCCTATAATTATAACATGCAAACACTTGTCACAGAAAGAGAGGAGCAATGCTATGAAGACTCAAATTCAAAGATCCATAAAAGATGAGACATTCTTGATGTGCAAAAAAGAATTGCAAATTGTATTGAATGAATCAATGTAAAAAAGAGAAATCCTTATAAAAGGAGATCAAAACCCTAAAAGGTAACTAACCTAGGTTGCATGATAATAATTAATAAAATAATTAATTATTATATCCCCAAAGTTTAGATTAAGTAAACTAGAGATAATAAGAGACTTAATAATTAAATCAACATGATTTAATAAATAAGAAAACACTTTAATACTCTATCACCCCCCCCACCCCCCCCTCTTAACATAAACTTTGGGAGTAGTTGATAACCTAGAAACTACTACTGGAAGTAAAATTGGGTCCCAACACCAATGTTTGATTAGGTACCCAAGCACAACCAAATCTCTATAAAGAGGAGAAATAGAGAAAACCACATGGGAAAAACCCTACTCTAAGAAGAGATGGAAATAATGCTAAAAAGAACTAGTGAAGGAATGAATCAACCTCCAAACTACGGAATGCTTCAGAAGATAAGAACAAAAGGATGAATGTAGAACACCACTAAAGCATGTAGAAGCTATAAACTCTATCAAAAGTAACTTTTGATCTAAAGAAACTCCACTAAAATAGAACCTGAACAAGAAGAGAAGACCATAACCTGCATGAGTGCTCTCAAAAGAAACTACTCAAATAGGGAGGCATACAAAGGAAAATAATTGAAATCGAAGATAAAAATGGCGTGGAACACCAAAGCATGAAGAACTGATCAATTGAAATATGGAAGGTTACAACCAAAGTAGGAATGAAAAGAAGAGTGTCTATAAGGTAAATGACCCATCTCACCAAAATGTATAGGTACCCAGCCATTGCATCTGCCTAGTACATAAGAACAAATACTAAATACATAGCTCACTCCATCGAACTATGGAAGCAAGAGAAACAAAAGAAGAACCCCCCTAATATAGATAAGGATGAGGTGAGAGGAAATTAGAAAAGTGGGTCAATAGAACTATATGTCAAGGAACCACAATCAAGATGCACAAAAGATTACATATGTGTGTACCAAGGTGATAAATTTCAGACACGAAATGAGGCTAATGTCATAGAAGGGAAACTCACCAAACAAAGGAAGATGACAAAACTATTAGAAACATGAATGCTAATGATATTCCTATGGGGAAGTATTCTAGAAACATGATTAGATCATTGTCATGATGATATGTTACATTTATGACTATGTTTGTCATTGATGTCAACATAGCATTTTTTTTTGGTATCTAATAGAATAACAACAATAAAGATCAAGTTGGTATGGATAGATTATTGAGTACTTTCAGTAGCGAGGTTAAAGTGAGATTATACAATGTGTCTAGTATACACAGCTAACCTCGAAAGCATAAGATATTAAGTTTGGAAGAAGTTCTACAAGTTTTAGTGAAGACTATTCTGAGATACAGTTTACAGAGGTAGGTTTTGGTAAACTTGTTATATTTCTTAGTAGATTTTTTATTCTAATAAGCTAAAGTTAAAGATGTGAAGAATAAATGTTGGTGATGACATGGAGCTCGCTCAACATAATGTTATGTGTACGAAAAGTTATTCAAGTTGTAAGGTGAAAGATTAATGTTATCGCTAAGTGTAACATGTTCATAATGTGGTCCTATAAAAATTAATTGAGAAGGTGTAATAGCTAACTCAGGGAATTGTTTTATGGATTTGGTATAAAGGAAGGACATTTTCCTTTATCATGAGAGAAGCATGTATAGATGAATGTGAATGATTATAAGAAACAAAAAGAGTGGAATGCGAAGACAAGCAAAGCTGAGCAGAAGTGAAGGAAACTTCATTACCGAGGTTTTATTGTGTGATCCAAAGTTTGGTACTTGGATCCAAGGTTTGTGACTTGGTCTACAAGGTTTGATAGTGATTGATCCAGTTGATAGGATAGAGGAAAGAATGTAAAACTACAGTACACACAATTATTCTACATGGAATAGTTGAGAGATCAATTGGATAGTGCGTTTAGTGGTCTTACCCCTGAAGTTATTTGGACAGTGGGTCCTTCTATCTTCTACAACTCCTAATAAGGTTGGCACAATTCCTAACAGGGTTGGAATCTTCTAACAAGGATTCAAAATCTCCTAACAGGGACTCATACATACTAAATGTTGTAACAGACTCCTATCAGGGTCCATCCTCTAACAAGGAATATTTATATTAGTACATCATCTTGTGGGAATCATTCCCATCAGGGTTTTCCCTCTGATTAAGGGTTTCCCTAGTTAACATATCTGGTGTAATTGTCCATGTGCATCTTGTTATGGTTGTTGTTTACTTTGGTTAAAAGGATAAGATTGTTTAAGGTTGATAAATGTTTTAATTATTGGATAACGGATTCACCCTCCCCCTCCCCCCCCCCCCCCCCACCATTATCTTGGTGGACTATTGTTTCGAACAATTGGTATTAGAGCATCAAGTCCTTGAAGATAAAGTTTAACAACTTTGGGAGATCCATGGAAAACATGTTCAGGAAAGATAGTCTAAAGTTTGATTAAACAAATTATGACAGCTAGAAGGAAAAGATGAAGACACATTTTCTGTGTATGGGTCTAGGATATTGGATCTTGACAAAATCATCAAAGACAATCATTGCTAAAAGTAATTTGGAAATATCTACTGAGGAAGAGAGAGATTTTTTCATGTGCGACATGAGAGCTAGAGAAGCACTATTGTGTACACTTCTTGAAATTAAATACAATCAGGTAAAATCACTTGGTACTTCACATTTGATTTGGAAAGCTTTGGAAACTAGTTTTGAAGGTGATGAACATTCTAAGAATTTGAGGCTACAAAATTGGATTTGTGCATTTCAAGATGCTAAAATGATGGAAGATGAATCTATAAGAACATATGTAGGCAAGATATCAGAAATCACTACAGGTATTAGATCTCAAGGAGGAACCAAAGAAGATGATGAGGTTATATGGAAAATATTTAAGAGCTTAACACCACCATTTAAGTCAGTAGTTCAAATGATAAAGTTGTTGATATCTTGTACCAAATATTTTACAAAGGAGACATTTCTTGGGAGACTTGAAGCAGTTGAGAATGAGCTTAGACAGTCCAGAGAATTGACCAGAATAGAAACAACTTTTAGTGCCTTGAATATTTGACCTAGTTTATCAAGGAGCACAAGTGCTAGGAGACTTTGCTAGCACCAGCTAATCTAATGAAGACAAAAATATTGAAGGAGTATCCCTTCTGGTAAGAAGAGAAAAGGACGGTGAGAAAATCTTTAAATGTTGGACTTATAATGAATTTGGTCATAATGCATCTAAGTTTCCTAAAAGAGAGAAAAAAGTATAAAGGAAATTTCAAACCTAGAAGAGATAGAGAGTGTTTGTATGCAAATGAAGAAGATGAATCTGATGAACAAGCAATACGTGCTAGTGATGATGAAATAGGTTTTGTATCAATTAAAGAAGAAAGTTTAGAGAAAGTAGATTGGGTATCGCATGTCAAAAAGAAATCTAATTGGATAATTGACAGTGGTGGTTCACATCATATGACTGGTGATATGAATAAGTTTGTTGGCTTCAAAAGTCAGGATGAAGGCATTGTCAAAGTTGGAAACAATGCAACATGCCATGTTAAAGGTATTGGATCTATAAATCTTGATGCTAAAACTAACATTGAGGATGTGTATTTTGTTGATGGTTTGAAGTGCAATCTTTTGAGTGTTGGACAACTAGTGGGTAAAGGTTATCAGTTTTAGTTCACTTAAAAGACATGCATGATCAAAATCAGAGATGGAAAGATAATTAGAATAGGAAACAGATATAGAGGTAATGTATTTCAGTTGAATCCTATTGAAATGACATGTTTGGCTACAAAGGTAGATGACAGTTGGTTATGGTATAAGATATTTTGTCATATAAAATTTGACAACATTGTGAAGACTAGTAGTATGTTTGTAGTTAGAGATTTTCCTAAGAATATAAAGGCTACTAACACAATTTGCAAGGATTGTGTTTTGGCAAAGCATAACAAAACTTCTTTTCCTAGTAAGAAGTTTACTACTACAACAAAATTAGAGATTGTACATACAGATCTTAGTGATCCTAAAAAGACTAAAGGATTCTATGGTGAAAGGTATTTCATGATTTTAGTTGATGACTTTTCTAGAATGATGTGGGTTGCATTTCTTAAAGAAAGATTTGGGGCATTTGATAAGTTCAAGATATTCAAGAATAGAGTTGAGAATGATCAGGTATAAAGATTAAATGTTTTAGATCAAATAGAGGAGGAGAGTTTAATTCAAATGAGTTTAATATCTTTTGTGAAGCTAATGGAATCAAAAAACAAGTATCAACTCTGAGAACCCCTAAATAGAATGGTATAATAGAGAGAAGAAAAATGTCAGTAACAGAAGTAGCAAGAGCTATGTTAGTTGAGAATGATGTATCCTAGATGTTTTGGAGAGAAGTTGTGAATACAATAGTCTGCACTATGAACAAAGTGCAAGTCAGGAAAGACACAAACAAGACCCCTTATGAATTGTGATTTGGTCACTCACTTACAATTAAGTATTTCAGAATTTTTGGTAGTAAGTGTTATATCAAAAGAGATGATGATATTGGTAAGTTTGATGCTAGAAGTGATGAAGGTATATTTCTTGGTTATTCATTGAAAAGCAAGGATTTTAGATGTTATAATATGAGAACTAAGACTATTATGGAAAGTGCAAATGTAAGAGTTGATGAGAAATTTAGGATACAAGAAAGAGTAATTGATTACAATTTAGATGATGATATTGTTACTAAACCAAGGAATGATGAAGTATTATTTGAGATTAATAATGATTTACAAAATGAAGGAGAGCTAAGACAGGAACAAAGCTTGGAACATTCAACAGAGCTAAGAGTTGATATAACAACTCCTACTTTGAGTAAGAATATGACAAAGAATCATCCACCCAAGTAGATCATCAAAAGAAAAGATAAAGGTGTGATGACAAGAAGCAGAATCGATGAAGAACTATGTTTGATATCTCAACTTGAACCTAAGAATGTAGATGAAGCATGTAAAGATCACTGGTGAAAGCAAGCTACAAAAGAGGAATTGGATCATATAGTAAAGAATAAGACATGGAAATTGATCCCCAGACCAGCAAACAAGAATGTGATAGGAACAAAATGGGTATTCACGAACAAGATGAATGAACAAGGCAAAGTTGTAAGGAACAAGACAAGATTGGCATGTAAAGGTTACTCACAGCAAGAATGAATAGACTATGATGTAACCTATGCTCTTGTGGCAAGAATAGAAGTAGTAAGGTTATTCTTAGCATATGCAACATATAAAAAATTTAAAGTATATCAACGGATGTCAAGTTAGCATTTCTAAATGGAGAACTTGAAGAAGAGGTATATATAGAATAGCATGAAGGTTGTCCTTTAATAGATGACAAGGACATAGTATGCAGATTAAAGAAAGCATTATATGGCTTGAAACAAGCACCTAGAACTTGGTATGCAAGGTCAGACAAGCATTTGACAAAGCTTGGACATAGCAAAGCTATGGCATATAGTAATCTCTATTGGAAAGAAATTGATGATGGATAAATGATTTTGGTAATATTTGTTGATGATATCATATTTAGAGGAAATAATGATGAAAGTGACAAGTTTGCAGAAGAAATGAAGAAGGAATTTGAAATGAGCATGATAGGAGAAATGAAATATTTTATAGGATTACAAATTGTGTGGGTCAAAGAAGGAATCTTTATTTCTCAGACTAAGTAATTAAAAGATTTACTAAAAAGGTTTGGTTTGGAAACATTTAAACCCATTGGAACACCTATGGTAACTGGACACAAGTTATCTACAAAGGATGAGACACATATTTTTGAGCAGAAGAAGTACAAATATATGATTAGAGGATTGCAATATCTAACTCACACAAGGCCGAATATAGCAAATGCAATTGGAATTGTTGCAAGATTCTAAGCTAATACCAGAGAAGCACATTATGCAATAGTCAAAAGGATATTTAGATGCCTAAAAGGAACACTAGAGTTCAGATTGTGGTATGATAAATCTAATGATTTCACTTTATATGCTTATACTGATGCTGATTGGGTAGATAGTATGGATGACAGAAACAACACCAATGGTGGAGCCTTCTTTCTTGGAGGAAGATTGGTTTCTTAGCTAAGTAAAAAGTAAGATTGTGCCCCATAAAGTACAATAGAATCAAAATATGTTGTAGCAACAAATGATCATAATTAAGTTGTTTGGATGAAGCAAATACTAAAGGACGTAAGGATAGAATTCAGAGAACCTATTGTCATATATTGTGACAATACAAGCACAATATATATGTCTAAGAATCTAGTGTTGCATTCTAAGACCAAGCACATTTCTATCAAGTATCACATGTTGAGAGAGAAAGTTGCAGAAAAGGAAATTAGATTGGAGTATGTGAGCACTGAAGAGTAGATTGAAGATATTTTCATTGAGCCTCTTCCCAAAGAGACTTTTGAGTATTTGCGAGGTATGCTAGGGGTTATGCCCCTTCTTACATCAAAGTAGATGATGCAAGAGTGCATCAATCTTGTGTAACAGAGCACTATTGTTTATCTAGACTAAATGTTGATGCTTGTTGTATGGGGGAGTATTTTTGATGGACAGAGTCATCTAGGACTCTTGTTGGATGTTATTTTTGAACAGTGTCTTTGGACACTTGAGCTAGTAAGAATCAATTGTTGCAAAGCTTGATGGTTGTTGAAACCTTTGACATTGATGTCAGTGGGGGAGAAGTATAACATGAAAAAAAAAAAACATGGAAAACAATTTTGATGTAAAGCACATTGAGGTATATCAATGAGGAAGAATGATTGATGAAGATGATTTGAAAAGAAATCTTTTGTAGTTGGTATTCTTGGAACTAGATGTTTTTCATCTATGTTGCCATCAATACCAAAGGGGGAGATTGTTGGAAGCATGAATGTTGATGATATTCCTATGAGGGAGTATTATAGAAACATGATTTGATCATTATCATGATGATATGTTACACTCATGACTATGTTTGTCATTGATGTCAACATAGTAGTTTTCTATGGTATCTAATAGAAGAACATCAGTAAAGATCAAGTTGGTATGGATAGATCGTTGAGAACTTTCAGTAGTGAGGTTAAAGTGTGATTATACTATGTGTCTAGTATATGTAGGTAACCTCAAAAGCATCATATATTAAGTTTGGAAGAAGTTATGCAAGTTTTGGTGAAGACTATTCTGAGATAGAGTTTACGGAGGCATGTTCTGGTAAACTTGTTATATTTCTTAGCATAGTTGTTATTCTGATAAGCCAAAGTTAAAGATGTGAAGAAGACATGTTGGCGATGACATGGCCAAGATCGTTCATCATAATGTCACGTGTGCAGAAAGTTATTCAAGTTGCAAGGCAAAAGATTAATGTTATTGCTAAGTGTAACGCGTTCTTAATGTGGTTGTATAATAATTAATTGAGAAGGTGTAATAGTTGACTCAGGAAATTGTTTTATGGATTCAGTATAAAGGAAGGACATTTTCATTTATTATGAGAGAAGCATGTATGGATGAATGTGAATGATTGTAAGCAACACAAAGAGAGAAATGAAAAGATAAGCAGAGCTGAGTGGAAGTGAAGGAAACTTCATTACCAAGGTTTTATTGTGTGATCCAAAGTTTGATACTTGGATCCCAGGTTCATGACCTAGTCTACAAGGTGTGTCTGTAATTGGTCTAGTTGATAGGACATAGGAAATAAGGTAAAAGTACAATGCACATAATTATTCTACAAGGAATAGTTGAGAGATCAGTTGGACAATGAGTTTAGTGGTCTTTCCCGAGAAGTTGTTTGGACAGTAGGTCCTTCTGTCTTCTACAACTCCTAATAGGGTTGGAATCTTCTAACAAGGATTCAAAGTCTCCTAATAGGGCCTCATATGTACTAAATGTTGTAATAGACTCCTAATAGGGTCCATCCTCTAACAAGGAATATTTATATTAGTACATCATCTTGTGGGCATCATTCCCACTAGGGTTTTCCCTTTGATCAAGGGTTTCCCTAGTTAACATATCTAGTGTGATTGTCTATGTGCATCTTGTTATGGTTGTTGTTTAATTTGGTTGAATTGATAAGATTGTTTAAGGTTGATAAATATTTTAATTATTGGATAAATGATTTACCCCCCTCTCAGTTATCTTGGTGGAGTATTGTTTCTAACAAAAGAAGAACCCCCCTAACGTAGACAAGGAAGAGGTGAGAGGGAATTGGAAAAATGGGCCAATAGAACTATATGTCAAAGAACCACAATCAAGATGCACAAAAGATTACATATGTGTGTACCGAGGTGATAAATTTTAGACATGACATGAGGCTAATGTCATAGAAGGGAAACTCACGGGACAAAGGAAGATGAGAAAACATCAACCTCCCATGGAACTTTAATCAGAGTAGTGCATGTACAATAAGGCACGACAAATGGTAAATCCAAAGAATACAATAATTTGTACGAGTGTTCTTAGATGACACTGCTCGAATTAGAAGTCAAGACAAGGAAAAACAACTAAAATGAAATGACACATGAAATATGGAACTTTATCTCAGTGCATTTGCAAGAATGCATACAAATGATGTCTACAAAGACCAGAATAGGCATAAAAATGATACAATAGATAGTACAACCCAAGACAAATCATCTAAAGTAAAAAAAATTGATCCCCAAACCTAAACAGTCAAGATATCCACCAAAATGCAAAAATGAAAAAAAATTGAATAGAATTTTCCTAGAACTAGCATCATTAGAAAGAGCTTTGTAGGAACTTTCCAAAGATATAAAGAATTCCCAAATCGGAGATCAGATGCTCAAGATATGTCTTTCAAAGTACAAAATAGAATCCTTTGCTTTGACTCTATAAATAGGAAACTGAATAGAATAAAAATCCAAATAACCTACATCACCATGACCAACTCAAAAAGATATTTCCAACAATATAACATTTGTCAAAAAATATCTTCATATGATGAAGATATGACAATAAAACCACCACTAGGTCTCTAGGACAAAGAAAATTAAAGAAATGATAGTTTTAATGTTGTCAAATTTTGGCTCAATATTGATGACATCAACACTGATGTTGGTACTACATGTGCAGGCCTGAAAACACTTGCTAATGTTAGTGCATGTGTAGTACTAATAGTACTTGTTGATGTTAGTGCATTTGTAGACCTATCTTTTCAAAAGGAACAAGGTTATTTTTTTAGAAAAAGCATGCACTTCTCAAAGTGTTTTTTGAAATTTTTTTTTTAAAACATTTTTTTAAAAAAAGTGATTCTTTTTCACAACCTCTAGTAGCGTGCACAGAGTTAGGGGCAATTGTTTTTGCCTCATATTTCAATTGTGTCCAAATTGGACAAAATTTATATGGAAATAGGGGTTTTGGTGTGCTACAAATCCAACAGTGATGTTCGTTTGGGTTCAAAGTGAACCAAAAAAAGTGACCCCTAGATCGAATATAAAAAAAACTTGAAAAATAATAGATCTAAAAAACTAAATCCAAACCTCTCATGAAGAGAACAGGGGCATTAAAATCATAAGCTTTGATACCATGTTGAAGTTGATGAAAGATCAACCCCACAACTCCCTAGAATCACTACATGCGAACATCTATCATAGAAAGAGAGGAGCAAAGCTTTAAAGGCTCAAATTCAGAGATCCACAGAAGATGAAACATTCTTGATGTGCAAAAAAGAGTTGCAAATTGTATTGAATGAATTAATGTTACAAAGAGAGATCAATCCTTATAAAAGCAGATCAAAACCCTAAAAGGTAACTAACCTAGGTCGCATGATAATAATTAATAATAGAATTAATTATTATATGCCCAAAGTTTAGCTTAAGTAAACTAGAGACAGTAAGTGACTTAATAATTAAATCAATATGATTTAATTAATAAGAAAATACTTTATTACTCTAACAATAATCATAAGTATTATTTTGTTTATTTTGTTGAATGTTTAGCCTATATTCATATTCCCAACACTATAAAACATTGCATACATTTTGGCATGCCTGGTCAAACACACAACAAGGGTCCTTTTCCATCCTTTTCTATTATCTTCTACTTTGAAAAAATAACCATTTTTTATTATTTTGTGTCATTTGAGTGTATTGTAAGGTTTTATTGTGATTTTTTCTAGTTGGGGGCAAATTTATAGGTTAGGCTAACACTATTGCCGAGATTAAAATGTAAACAATATCAAAATATTTGTTAGATAATTAAGAGGGGCATGATGAATCAATTGTGTTTAGCTATCCTACAATCCCTTCAAACACTTCAGTGCCAAACAAAATTCATAAACATCATAAGCATTCACTTGGTATACACATTGAACTTATCAATTAACTAACTCAATCACTTAACTCCAAGCTATTCATTCACTGTTTTGTTATAACCGACTAATACTAATAAAACTTACTTATTATGGACCATTATCTTAGTTGTTACTAAGTTAGCAAAATGAAAATAACATATAAAACAACTTGAAACATAACAACAATCACAAATTTCACACCAAAATTTTTAATGTGGAAACCTTGTAAAGGGAAAACCTGTCTGGGACTGGAAACCCAAAATTTTCACTCTTATGAAGTGAGCTCTACTAGGAACTAACCTTGTTAAAGGTTTATATAAAAATTGTCACTCCTTGATCCTGTCACTCCTTGATATTGTCTAAAAAGTGGTCTACTCTAAAGGACTTATAAACACCACTAATCAATGTTACCATATAGGATTTCAAAGACTTGTTAGGTCAACTTAGTTAAGATATTTTTCGGCTACAATTATTAGAAAGTAACAATACAAATGATTTTTTAGTTATAACACTACCTTTCTTGTTCAAATTTCCTTTATGCTTGGTCTCCTTCTGGTCTCTAGCCTCGAATCACTTTACTTTATTTTCTTGATGAGTTGATTCACTCATTCTCTCTTTCTTCTTCTTTCAACTCTTCTTGATTCACTTGGCTCTACTTTCAATAATTTCACACTTTGATATTCTCCTTCCTCATCATTCGATCAATGATACAATCAACAACATTGGTAGCCAAAAAACTTGTCCAACTACTCCTTAAATAGTAATCTTTGTTCTTCTAGATTCTTCCAATTAATGTTGCTTGATCATAATCATTGATCTCAAATTCATACCAAATGAAATGAATCTAAACAATCAAAAAATATAACTTTTATAGATTTTTGTGTCCATCATTATTCTTCTTCAATCTCCATCAGTAGATTTTCCTTCCATTTTCCCAATCGTTGTTCTTGTAACAAACTTTGACTTGCACCTTTGAACATCTCAAACATTCTTTTTTTTCATCAAAATTCATCCTTTGATTACATATTTTCAAATTTATTCTTTACTATTACTTGAGGAACATAAAATTTCACTTGGGAAATATATCACTCAATCAATACTGAACTTACTCAGGTAATACTAAACTTTCAACTTTACTTTGCAAACTGCTTAGTGAATAGTGTAGTCACTTGATGATTATTGTCTTCCTTCTTTAACCTTGTCACTCAGTTTAGCTTGTGTAGCTCAATACATTACAATATAACATGATTGTAAAATAATCAAACCAACATTACATTATCATTGTCCAACTTATTCAAGTGCCTATTGAATACCATACTTATCAACTTTGTCTTCACCATACTTTCTTAAAATCCTCTTTATCAATCAAATTGATATGAAACTCTACTAAATTAGCATAATTTATTGCCAACTAAGACTTTGAAATCAATCACAACATAATAACCAATATGACTATTTTACATGTATTCATAATATCATCATTTACATTATTAGTTAGGGCTAATAATCTCCCCCTTTAGCATTGATGGCAACACATAACATATGATTTTACATTAAAAAATATTACATAAGATAGTTAAATGTAGGCATTGACAACAATACAATTACTTGGTTCTTTGACTTCATCAAGTTCTCTATAATTCAGTTTGTATTTTTGAGCAATTATTTTGCACAATGTCAATGACATAATTCCTTATAGAATTCTCTCTTGAAAAGGTGGTCAAATTGGCCAACTCCAAGATTATGAATGGTTTTTTTTCAATCCATTGGGTAGCTCAATTGAAGATAAATGTGAATATTTACAAGGAGGCCTTTGGTAGTACTTTAATTTGCAAAACTTCTATAGAGATAAAACCATGGACCAATGTATATTTCTTTGTATTTTCTAATTTTTATGATGAGTGCAAGTTCTAACAATGCAACTATATGAATTCCTATTCTAACCACATGTTCAAAAGCAAATACAGAGCTAGGGTAACAATAAATTGAAAGGAAATGGCTAAAAAAAGGAAATAAGTCATAGCCACAACACATCTATGAATTAAACATTCAAAAGAGATCAAGAATAAAACCAATGAAATTAGGAACAACACACCCTCAATCTCACTGATGAAATTGTCAAGGGAAACAATGAAAATTGTAGGATATTTCACAACTCATCAAATCACATAGCCATGAAAAGTGTGCTTACATGCGACAAATTACTATGCAAGAACTCAAAGGTGATCCTTTCTCCAATTTGTCACAACAGAGAAATTTTTTGGCAAATGATAAACACTAGAACCAATCGATTGCATAAGCATTAATATACGTACAATAGGGCTTTTTCCTTTAAAAAAGCATGTTAAACACACTATTTTAAAACAAATTGCATACAAACATACTCCTAACTAGGTGCTAAGTAGGCTTGCACTCTTTATTTTATTAATTACATGGTGCATGGACCTTTACATGACTCAAAAAATCCTAAAGAAGAAGAAGATAAGAAGAGTGAAGTTTGTAGACAATGTGGGAGTCTTTGGTAATTCTTTAGATGAAAACTTGGGCTATACTATATGTGTCTATCAGTTAAACTTATGCCAAAATGCATTTTCGATGCATAAAATGCTTTAAAAATGGAATTAGCAGTTGACTTTTGGTGCTACCAAAAATGATCCAAAATTGTCGATGCACATGTGCAAATTAAAAAAATGGCACACCTTCTCACTAGCACATTTGTGCACCTTAGAGGTGACATGACCAAAACTAACAAAATTTGTTTAAGTAATAAAATTTTAGTTTCCACAATCTAGGTTTTGTGACCCTTATACCAAATTGATGTGTGGATATGTCACCTTGAACTTTTGAATTATGGTATCAATTTCTAAGGTGTCAAACAAGCCTAAGGATTCATACTTTGTTCTCACCTCCTAATGATATTTGCTAACTTCTTGCCTGATCCCTACAAAATCCTCTAGTTTGGAGTCTAACTCTGTGAGTGCTTCCTCAATTTTGAAAATGTGATTGACATCATCTTCTGAGGATGTTATTTCAAATAAGGGTTGAAATTGTTGCACACCTACTTCACTTGAGCACAATTGAGTTCTAGAGTCATCTTCAAAAATCTCTAAACTAGTCGCACTATAGTATCTATCAACTTCTAGAATTTGATCGAGGGCCCTCTTATTCACATCTTGGATGTCTTCATACAACCCAATCATCACCCTATTACTAGCCACTATTTTCTCTATCCAATCATCCACTTTATCTAACTCCTTTGTCGAATATGTATCTATTAACATCAGGTATCTCTAGCCCTTAATTATCCACAATGCTTCCAAGTCGTTGGTCCAAGTGGTCACTTCATCCATTCCCAAAATTATGGTCTACTATAGTAACCAACCTATTACCATTCTTCTATATACCAAGCAATGAATTCATATTCAACTCAATAATATGTATATGTGTGCATCCAAAAATGAGTCACTTTATTTAGTGGTCGAAGCTTATTTGTTGAGGACAACTATTAGGGTGATCTAGAGATGGTCAGGGTCTAGCAGACTGACTATCTCTTTCACATAATCCCATAATAGATCATTCTATTTTCTTAATTTTAAATTTTTAGCCTCATCTTTGTCCAAGTGTTGGAACACTTGTTTAAGGCTTGTAGTAGTCAAGACTTTATGTATTTCAGGTGGCCTTCCCCAACACTACCTCCTTTACCTGATAATATTTTGGGGGTAATTTCCTCATTGTCTATATGGGGAGGAGGAATAACTATATGCATTATCAAATCATTTCTCTAGTTCCTCATGATGAAGGTCAGTTGCTTAAAATCACCCTAAATTTTTGTTGGTATTTTCATTATCTTTCTCAGTGCCTCTAATCCTTTCACCTCTATGTACTCCACATATATCCCTCAGCAAGTTAATACTTATCATTTCAACCGTGTTGGAGTAGTGCCCATGGGAGACATGTATTGGCCCAATGATGAGGTTGTTTTTGAAGTTGGCTTCTTTCCTTTATTACCCCTCTTTGGGGTCTTCTCCATTCTAGATGGCTCTGCCACTAGAGTAGTTGTTGTGGTCCTTGGAGGAGAGGTTCCTAACTCCTAAACAAATGGAATTTTATCTCTCTCTCTCTCTCTCTCTCTCTCTAGCAATCTACCCTTCCTTGAAGACTTCATTAGTGTGTATTTTCACAAATTCATCCTCTCATATTGCTTGGCTTCCAACTTTCATGATTGGTGTGGCAATAGGTGGCTTCCTATTATGATGGTGGTGGAGTAGGCGATGGTGGGATACTGTGTGGTAGAGGAGGTATGTCCACTAGCCCTTGCAAAAGTGGATGCAATTGGTTCCAATATTCACCCAATGATTGTCTACATGGAGTATCCTTTATTATCATGCCCTCCAAATGAGTCCCAGTAGGCATAAAAATTGAACTTTGAGACATCAAAGACATCAGAGTCATCTCCTTCCATAGACTCAACCCATCCCTTCTATTCCTAGTTCATAGACCCTTCAAGTAGAATCAGTTGTTCCTGAATGGAGGGAGGCATCTAAGCCTCTGTCTCTCCTCTTTCATGGCCCTTTTTGATCAATTTCTCTTATCAAGTGGGAGATATTCAATCTCTTCCCCTTTCTCTTCCTCTTCCCCTTTGAGTGTTGTTTCTAGGATTTAGGGAGATAGGTTGCTCTTCTTCTTTAACTTCCTCCTTTTCCCTCCTACCACCACTGTTTCAGTTCTTTCCCTCTTTGGTATTGATGAGGATGCCTCTATTTGAGCTAGGGCTTCTTCATGTTGAGTTTGGGCTTCCTCTTCCTAAGCTTGAGCTTCCTCTTCCTTAGCCTCTTCTAGTTGGGCTTCCTCTTCTTACACAACCTTCTTCCTCTTCTTCCCCTTGACCCTGTCACTATTGAAGTATGTCACTTCTTTCTCATGCTTGTACACAATCTCTGGTAATACTGTGGACTTCTCATGGGAGGTTGGAACTGTAACCTTAGTTCCTGTCCCCTTCTTGGGCCTTGTGGGTGCTTGTAGAGTTGGCACATTGGGAATTGGATCTAAGTAGAAATGTTTCTTTACCCAATCCTTCTTCAACTAAATGATGTGCCTTGCTCTATTTTTAATATCATCATTCTCTTCACTACCCATCTTTGCATTCATTATTAGGAACTCAGAGATCTTGTCTTTGTTGTAGAGAGGATCCAATCCATTGAGACTATCTTTACTCCATACTTTCAAAGGTATGCTCAAATTGAGTGCCCTCTCTACAAGTTGCAAACTCATCTTACAATAGTTCTTGATTCAAACATCATATACATCCACATAATTCATCTAATGATCTTCTATTGCAGCATTGGGTATTAACTACTTTCCTACGCGATGTTGGATCATCCCCATGTTGTCAAAGTAGGGGCATTGTATTGGGTAATCATCCAAGGGATACTAATACCATTTGATTTCATAGGTGGCTATATCCTTTTTTTTCTTGACCTCAAAATATCCAATTGTGATAGGCCACACCCATGTCTTCTTGTTTTGCTTTCACACTCTATCATAGGCTTATGCTAATTGCCTAGCTATCTCCAATAATATCAACTTATTTGATAGAAAGTGAAGAAGCTTATTTGGGCATGGGAGGGTCCCCACTACTCAAATATATGTAAATATGTTCAATTGAATGAAGTAAGCCCCTACCTGTGTCACTCTGGTGGTGACCTCCACAAACAACCTCTTGGCATAATCCCCTTCGAGGAAACAAATTATGAAAAAGATGAAATTGTCACTCACCAATCTATACTCTATGCTCTTGAATAGGAGTTTCTTCTATACCAACTAGGGGTACACTATTTAGGGCCAAGAATTAGCATCTTGCATGTTCAGACGAGGATGAGGACCTCTCTTTACAAACCCAGGATAGTTTGTTGGCCTTGCTACCAGAAGATATACAATGTATGAAGTCATGTAGAATTGTGAGTCTAACTTCATTGGGATGAGTTGTTCATCCACATTGTTGCTAATGATTGTAGCCCATTTAATCAACAAGTCTCCCCTCTCAATGTTCTCTATGAAGTAGACCATCCATGTTTCCAAGTGACCTATTGCAGGGAGCGCTATTGCTCTGCTCAGAAGGACTATACAATAACTAATGTCATTCACCATATATCCTCGAGTCATGTTTACCTTGTCATCTCTTCTATTAGGATGGTTTTGGACAAGGAGGTACTTATCTTGTATTGATTCTTTAGCCTCTCATTCATACTCTTTGTACCATCGATCTGTTATATCATAAGTTTTCTTTTGGTATTGATCTATATCTGGTAGGAGAAAGACCTTCTCTATGTTATCAAGGTAGATGTCTAAGACTATTTCCCTGCTGATGTTCTTCATACATTTCTCTTCAAGTACATAATAATGGGCTAGTGTCACGATCAATTATGAGGAATGGACACATACAGGATGCAACACTGCATTCACCAAGCCACTCTGAATCAATAATGAGATAATTTCTGATCTCTCCCTCAGTTTTTTGCATAAGACCAAGAACACATTCTAGTCAATATGTCCCAATTTCGTGTCACAAATTTCTGAGTGTTTATCCATGAATCATGACTACTTTGATGCACCTTGAAACTTGAAAGCTATTGGTTTTAGTGTGACCTTTGATGCCATGAAGGATGATGAAGATGCCATTTCAACTTATATAAGAGATAAATGTCAGTGTACTTGTGTGATAAAACCAAAATGATGCACTACAACTCAACCTAATTAGTCTAAATTGATAAAAATTCACAAAAAAAAACCAAAAGGATCAATAGATGCACATGTGCAAGGTGTGCATCATGACCTTATGGAAGCTTGACATGCACAAGGTGTGCATCATGACCTTATAGAAGCTTCACATGCACACATGAACATGCATTTTGGTGTGTTTCATTATGGGATGCCTTTGTTATGTGTTCAAATGGTGCACATATTGCACTATAGACACCTTGCAAGGGTACACATGTGCGCACCTCAATTTACCTTAGGTGCTCGAAGGAATCACAGGCATAACAAGTAGAGAACATGTGATAGTGCAACATTGGAGGTCTCAAAATGTAGAATGAATATATGCAAGGAAGTCTCATATTTATAGGTGTCTAGGGTGTTAAGGTGTACACCTAGTGCATGTCTAAGGGTGTACTTAGTGTGCATGTGCACATAGGTGCCCCTAGGGTTCATGATATTATGCACACATAGTGCACCCTTGAAGGGTACACATGTGTGCACCTACTTTTTGCCTTTCTAGCTTCCCAACCTCATTCAACGCTAACCTTCTAGACATCCTATACGCACCTAGACCCAAAGGGAGACCCACCCACTAAGGCACCCAACTAGATGGCCTATTTTGGAGAGTGGAATCCATTTTCCTAAAATCAAAAAAGGGGGTCACATTTTTTGAACCCACAACATGTATCAACAAAAATAATAATCTTCATCAATATTTCTCCCACTTTGTATATGATCCTCTTTTATTCAGCTTCACTTTGATTCTTTCAAAATTTCTCTCCCTTTGCACAACATTCTTTGATTCTTACTTATCACACCTCTCCCTTTGGGTCATCAGTTTTTTAAAAATATCCTCCCTTACTTATTCTCTTCATTAGTATACTTTGCTTCTTTACAAATTATTTGCTCCTTTTTGTATTCTTTTGATGATCTCCTTTGCTTAGTCTCTCCCCCTTTGGCATAATTCTCCCTTAGGTGTATATCTCTCCCTTTGATAGTAATGCCAAAGGTCATTATAAGTTCTAATGTGAAACTTACAAATGCTTGTAGCTATCCTTGTACCTTGAATGTATAGTATCCATCAATTTCATCTTAGTCTTCTTCACAACTTCACAAAACTCCTAAAGAGTGAACTGTTTGCATCAAATCCATAAAGATATTTCTATTCATCCATGAATTGATGCAACATGCATCTTCACCTAGTGAATTTTGGATAGGGGTAGGATCCTAGGTTTACCTCATAGAAACTCAATAATATCCTTAGGCAATGAATTAGTAAATATGTATGCAATTTTCTCTCTAGACTTCACATATTCAAGACTTACTTGTTTCTCTTGTACTTTCTTCCTTAAATAATGATACTTTATTGGTATATGTTTTTTTTTTCATGTATCACCAAATTCCTTGATATGCTCATTGCACTAGTGTTATCACAATAAATAGTAACAAGCTTGGTTATCTCTTCTTGCATACCTTCCAACAGTTGCTTAATTCATACAATATCTGAATAATTGATTATAACAGTAACTTACTCAACTTTAGTAGTAGATTGGGAAATACAATTATGTTTCTTACTTATCCATGTTATCAATCTTTCTCCTAAAAAGAAAGCTCCACTACTTGTGCTTTTTCTATCATCCACATTACCATCCCAATACACATTAGTGTAGACTTTAAGATTAAATTTGTCATCTTGTTTGCACCATATGCCATAATCTTCAGTTCTTTTCAAATATCTAAGTATCCTCTTTACATCAGTCATGTGTGTTTCCTTTGGATTAGATGAAAACCTTGCAACTATACCAACAACCTGTGCAATATCTTGTCTACTGTGTACAACATATTGTGGTTTTCCAGTCATGGATCCATATTGTGTTTCATTCACTTCTCTAGTAGTGTATTCCTTTGACAGTTTCACCCCAATCACCTTAGGTGTATCAACTAGCTTAGATTCGTCCATCCCAAAAGTCTTTAAGATTTCTTTCACATACTTAGGTTGAGTCACATATATACCTTTTCTTGTTTCATGGACTTGTAATCCAATAAAATAATTGATCTCACCAAACATTGACATCTCAAATTTTGTACTCATTTGATCGGCAAATGTCTTACATAACATGTTATTTCCTCTAAATATAATGTCACCCATAGATATTTCAGCAATCAACACCATATCATCATATTCACATTTCAAATATATATTATTGTTGTCACTTGTTCTAAAAAATCCAATTTTAATAAAATATGAATATAACCTTTCATACCATGCTCTTAGTGCTTGTTTCAGTCCATACAATACCTTGTTCAATTTGCAAACCATGTTCCTGTGATTAGGTTTAATGAATCATTTAAGTTGTTCAATATAGATTTCTCCTTCAAGTATTCCATTTAGAAATGTAGATTTGACATCCATTTGATAAACTTTGAACTTCTTATAGTTAAAACAAGGTAACAATGTTCTCACACCTTCCAAATTTTGGCATGAATGATGATGGCATTACTATGGAGGAGTATACTAGCAGTGCTAGAGACATGATTCAAAGGCTATTTATTGCATTCATGATAGAGTTTTTCATTGATATCAATATACTGGTTATTTTGTGAAGACTGTCAAAGAAACATATAGGGGTTAGCTTTGCATGGTTTGAGGATTGAAGATTAGTTTACGTGCACTTGGGAGAATGTTCTAGAGTATGTCTAGATGCTACAGCTAAGAACGTGTACAAAAATACAAAGACTAGACATAGTTATGATGGTTTTAGTGGAGGTAGCATTCAAAGAGATTTTCTAAAAAGTGGGTATTGTTGTTTGGATTGTATCTCCTAACAGAGATGAAATCTAGTTAAGCAAACTTGTAAATTGGTAGAAGACATGTTGAGGCTAATCATGGACATCCAAATGAGTAGTGAGCGAAGAGTTATGAATATTTTGAGTTGATAGATTTCTTGTAATATGAAATGATGTAATATTGTAATGTAATGTGTAAACATAATATCTTAAATTGGTCCTATATTATTGTTGTAAATTGAGAAAGCCTCAAGACCAACTCAATAACTTATTCTAGGACTTGGTATAAAGGAAATATGATTTCCTTGGTTGAAATCATCTAGTACGAATATTGTGTAATCAATGAGATATTGTGTTGTGCAAACTTACATGTGAATATCTTTTGGATCAAAGAAGGGATTGATGCATTCGAGACATGGTGAGATTACAAGGAAATGTATTTGGCAAATAAGTTATTTTTGGATAGTGTTGATGTACAATTGTATTATTCAATGAGAATAGTACTGAAGTTGTTTGGACAGTGGGTCCATTTATCTTCCATTCAACTCCTAACAGGGTTGGAATCTCCTAACAAGGATTCAAAGTGTCATAAAGGGGATTGATATGTATTTAATTGACTCATAATAGGGTCCATCCTTTCAAGGAACTTTTATATTAGTACATCATCTTGTGGGTAGCATCCCCATCGGGGTTTTGCCTCTGATACAATATTTCTCTAGTTAACAAATCTAGTGTTATTGTGTATGACTATCTTTTTTTGGTTGTTTCATCTATTATTTACATGTTTTGGAATTAATAAGAATATAGAGAGTTATTTTAATTGCATAATTGATTCACACCCCCCTACCCGACTCTCAGTTATCTAGTGAGCTTTACTTTCTAGAAAATTAGTATCAGAGATCAGGTCCTTGAAGGAAAAGTTTAAGAGCTTGAGAGCTTGAGAAGATCTATGGTGCATTTTTGGAAAGAAAGTATGAAGTTTGATGAAGTTAACTATGATAGTTGGAAGGAGAAGATGAAGACACATTTTCTATGCATGGGTATAGGTTAATGGTTGATTACTAAAATTCAAAAGGATGTGATTGAAGAAGATAAGTTTTAAGGTTACAAGGAAACTCAAAAATATGTATTCATGTTCAATATGATTACTAGAGAAGAACTATTATCAGCTCTTCCTAAATCTAAATTTTCTTAGGTAAAATCTTTAAGATTAGCTCATGAGATTTGGAAAGCTTTAGAAAGTATAGTTGAAGGTGATAATCATACTCAAAAGGTTATATTACAAAATTGGACATGCTTGTATCAAGATGCTAAAATGATAGAATAGAATATGTAAGAAGTTACTTTGGTAGGATATTAGAATGTTTTGCAAGAATTAAGACTTGTGGAGGAAAAAAATATGCAGATGAAGTTATATGGAAGATATTGAAGACTTTGACACAGGTATATATAGACAAACAACACAAATGATAGAACAAATTATTCCTTTATCATCTAATTTTTTAAGAGAGACCCTTCTTGGGAGAGTAAAATTAGTATAAAGGTGAATGAGAGAGACTAGAAAATTTCTTAAAGTTGAAACTACTCTTAGTACATTAAGTGTTTAGCATACGTTTAGAAGCAGTGCAAGTACAAGTGGAGATTATGCCAGTAGTAGCATAACAAAAGTTGAATAATAAGAATATTGAGGAAGGTCTTGTCTTGTTTATGAGGAGAGAACCCAAAGGTAAAAAAATATTTAAGTGTTGGATTTGTAATGAGCTTGGTCATTATTTTGCTACTGCTCTAAGAGAGTAAAGAATCATAAAAATACTATAAATCAAGAATACCCAAGGATTGCCTTTTTGTAAATGATGAAGAATTTCATGCTAGACTAGAAGAATTATTGAGTGAAAGTGATGATGAGAATGATGATATAGGATTTGTTGTTATTGAGGAAAAAATCCTTGAAAAAGTATAAGTTAGAGAAGAAAAAGAATTAGTATTGCAAGTTGAAAATAATTGGATTATTGATAGTGGTTGTTCCCATCACATGACTAGAATATGAAGAAGTTTGTTGAATTCAATAATTATGATGGAGGAATAGTTAGTGTGTGAAATAATGTAACTTGTCATATAAAAGGAAAAGGAACTATTACACTTGACGAAAATATTAACACTAATGATTTTTACTTTGTAGATGGTTTGAAATGTAATCTTTTGAGTGTTGGACAACTAGTGGATAAGGGATATCAGTTGTAGTTTACACATAATACTTGCATTATCAAAGATAAGGATGGTTTATTGATTGGTACTAGTACAAGAACAAGAGATAATGTATTTTAGTTGAATCCTATTGAGATGATATATTTAGTTTCCAAGGTTGATGATAGTTGGTTGTGGCATAAGAGGTTTTTTCATATCAACTTTGATAACATTATGAATGTCAGTACTATATTTGTAGTAAGAGATTTTCCTAAGATTGTGAGATCTACTAATGTAATGTGTAAAGAATGTGTAATGACAAAACAAAACAAAAGCTCATTTCAAAGAAATAAATTCCCTATATTAGTAAAGTTGGAAATTGTGCAAACATATTTGAGTGGTCATATAAAGACAATAGCATTATATGGTGAAAGTTATTTTATAATTATTGTTGATGATTTCACTAGAATGATGTGGGAAACATTTCTTAGAGATAAATCTGAAGCTTTTGAGAAATTCAAGATATTTAAGAGTAGATTGAGAATGAATCTAGTTTGAATATTAGATGTCTACAATCTAACAGGGGAGGAAAATTTACTTCAAATTTCTTTAACATTTTTTTTGAAGATAATGGTATAAAGAGATAGCTTTTAGCTCTTAAGAGACCTAAACAAAATGGGATAGCAAAAAGAAGGAGCAAAATAGTGACAAAGGTAGTAAGAGAAATGATGTTTGAGAACAATGTGTCTAAGATATTTTGAAGAGAAGTGGTGAATACAATAGTGTACACTATGAACAAACTACAAATTAGACAAGACACTGGTAAGACACCTTATGAACTTTGGTTTATACATACATCCTCAGTAAAATATTTTAGAATCTTTGGAAGTAAATGTTACATTAAGAGAGATGATGATATTGGAAAGTTTGATTCAAGGAGTGATGAAGGTATCTTTCTTGGATATTCGTTGAAAACTAAGGCATATATATGTTTTAATAAGAGAACTAAGACTTTTGCTGAGAGTGAAAATGTGAGAGTTCATGAAAAGTTTATAATTCAAGAAAGGATACTAGATTACAATTTTGATGAAGGGACTAATCCAAGGTCTAGTAGAGAAAATGTTGAACAAGAGTTATTTTATGAGACTGGCATTGATTTACAGAGCGAAATTCAAAGAGAATCATAGAGAGAACATCCAAGAGAAGAACCAAGATATGAACCTAAAACTAAAATTAGACTTGAAATGATGACACTTAATAGAAAATCAATCAAGAATCACCCTATTGAACAAATCATTGGAAGCAAAGACATAGGAGTTATGCCAAGAAATAAGGTACAAGAAGAACTATGTTTAATTTCTCAAGTTGAACCTAAAAATGCTGATGAAATTGGTAAAGATGCTTTCATGATTAAGGCTATGAAAGAAGAATTAGAGAAGATTGAGAAAAATAATACATGGAAATTAGTTTCTAGACCTAAGGATAAGAATCTTATTGGAACTAAATGGGTATCAAAAAACAAGATGAATGAACAAGGTGAGGTTGTAAGAAACAAAACAAGATTGGTATATAAAGGATATTCACAGCAAGAAGGAATTGATTTGAGGAAATATTTGCACTTGTTGTTAGAATAGAAGCATTAAGAATATTTTTTGGCATATGCAACTAATGAGAATTTTAAAGTTTATCAAATGGGTGTCAAATCAAATTTTCTAAATGGTGAACTAGAAGAGGAGGTATACATTGAGAAACCTAATGGCTTTACTTTGATATACAAAGAGGATATGGTTTGCAAATTGAAGAGAGCATTGTATGGATTAAAACAAGTACCTAGAGCCTAGTGTGCAAGATTGGATAAGTATTTAATAAGTTTGGGATTTATAAAAGGTAAAGTTGATAGTAACTTACATTTAAAGAAGACTGATAGTAGCTTACTAAATATTGAGGTATTTGTGGATGACATAATCTTTAGAGGAGATGAAGAAGCAAGTGAAGCATTTGTAGAAGAAGAGAGAGTTTGAAATGAGTATGATTTGTGAGATGAAGTATTTCTTGGGATTGCAGATTATTTAAAACAAAGACAATATTTTCATATTACAAGCTAAATACCATAAAGACCTATTAAAGAGATTTGGTTTAGAAAGTTGTAAACCTGTTGGAACACCTATGGTAAATGGATATAAGCTATCTAGCAAAGATGAATCCCCTACTATTAAGCATAAAAAGTATAAATCTATGATTGGTGGATTACTATATTTGGCACACACTAGACCTGATCTTGCTAATACAGTTGGAATTGTGGCAAGATTTCAAGCAAGTCCTAAAGAGTCACATTATGTAACAGCAAAGAGAATTTTTAGAAATTTGAAGGGTACACTTGATTATGGATTATGGCATGATAGATCAAATTATTTCACTCTATATGCATACATTGATGCAGATTAGGCAAGAAGTGTACATGATAGAAAAAGTACTAGTGGTGGAGCATTTTTCTTGGGAGGAAGATTATTTTCTTGGCTAAGCAAGAAATAGGTCTATATATCATAGAGCATGAAATAAGCAGAATATGTAGCAATATCAAATAGATGTAGTTATAGTATTTAGATTAAACAAATGTTGAAGGACATTAGAATTGAGTTTATAGAGCCTCTTATCATACATTGTGATAACACAAGTACAATGAGTATGTCAAAGAATCTAGTTTTACATTAAAAAAAAAATCTATTAAGTATCTCTTTTGGAGTGAGAAAGTTGTAGAGAAAGAGATCAAATTGGAGTAAATTAGCACAAAGGAGTAGATAGCATACATATTTAAAAAACCTTTGGTGAAGGACACTTTTGATTACTTGAGAGATATTCTTGGGGTTATGCCTCAACCTACTTTTGAGTAGTTGATATAGAGATTGCATCAGTCTAGTGGTAAGATACCACTATTTCTTTGCTGAGTTATCAAGGACTCTTGGTACTAATATTTAACATTGTCTTTAGACACTTGAGCTTATTGCAGATCTTATGAAGAGAATTGACATAATGATTTTTTTTATTGATGTCAATAGGGGAGAGTAATACATGAGAAACATCCATGTATATTGGTTAATATCAATGGGAGGGAGTAACACATGAAATATCCTTTAATACATATGTCTAGCAGAGAATAGCACATGATTATATGTTGATTGAAGTGAATGGGGGAGAGATGTTCCTAAAGGAGAGATATGATTGATGAAGATGATTTAAGATATGATTTATGAAGAAAATTTGAAAACATGATGATGTATGGAGGAGATTAACACCTTCCTTGTGTATGATGGTTACAATATAGTTGACATTAATGATCAACATGAATGGGGGAGTAGTTGCAACAGAGACATTTGGTATTCCTGGAGCTTAGATGTTTTTCATTTATGTTGTCATCACTGTCAAAGGGAAAGATTGTTAGCACGAATTATAATGGCATTCATATGGGGGAGTATCCTAGAAGTGTTGGAGACATGATTCAAAGGATGTGTGTTGCATCCTCAACATACTAGTTATTCTGTGAAGATTGGTAGACTGGTGAATAGGGTTTGACTTCATGTAGTTTGAGGATCAAAGATTAGCTTATGCGCACATGGGATTATTTTTTAGAGTATGTCTAGATGCTACAGTTAAGAGTGCATACAAAAATATGAAGACTGGACAAAGTTATGATGGTTTTAGTGAAGGAAGCATTTAGACAAAGTTCTGGAAAGTGGGTACTATTGTTTGGATTATATCTCCTAACATAGATGGAATCTAGTCAAGCAGACTTGGACAAAGATAGAAGACATTGTTAATCTCAGATTGGTTTTGACATATGAGTGACAATACACTTAAATCATTTACAAGATTAAACTTAGTTCATGTCAAACAAGTAATGAATGTCGAGCATAAGTTGTTAGATAGTATATGTTGAGTGAGATACAATATGTGTCGAGTAACTAGTAAGTATCGAGTCACTCAAGTGCTGAGAAAATAGTTGTTGTCGAGTGATTTAGATGTTGAGTGATCAATGGATGCCAAGTCATTCATAGGTCAAGTTACAACAATGAAGTAATAGTGGATGCCAAGCATCACTGACTTCAAGTGTTGAGTAAAACAGTTTTGGATATAGTTGTTGGTAATTGCACAAACTTCTATGTAAACCATTTTTGAGCTAACTTAAGGATTGTTTTGCAGTTCTAGATGACAAGGACAAATCTATATTGAGGATCCCTATGAGTACATGAAACCAATTAGTTAAAGGGATGGATTAAGCGACAAAATGTGTGAATCATAATCGTTGATTCATACCTAACCCTAAGTCACCTAGGTCTTCTTAAGGAAGTCAAACCCTAAACATTGTAATTTGTGGAGAGAGAAGTTTGCATGTGTAAAATAGAGAATTCATGGTGGATAAGGAGTTGTGAATAGAGTTATACATTGCATAATTAGTTTTAAGAGAATAGAGGAAAGAAAATAGAGGACATAAGTGATACATCTAATCAAAGAGGATCAAGTATGCATTAGAAAGAAGGTGATCTGTTATCTATCAGCAAAGTGCTAGCCATAGGATCATTACTGAGACATTCTAATAGGTGAATTAGTTAAATCTCTTAATAGAGTATTCCTAATAGGGTGTTTTAAATCCTTTAATAGTGTGCTTACTTCATTGTAAGTTTTAAGTTCTTTAATCAGGCACATAGGGTGTTGAACACCTTTAACATGGGAAGATCTAACAATCTTGTAAGCCTTTAATAGGGTAGACCTTTCACAGGGTAGATCATAATTTATGATCAAACATTTTAACCTTTATTGGATACACTTTACAACTGCAGTAGTGAAGATTTGTGGGTGCCATCCCCACCCTAGTTTCACCTTCTCATTGGAGGGTTTTTTGGTAACCAAATATCTTGTGTCATACACATGTTGAATAATATTTTCTTTCATGCTATGGATGAATATGTTTAGCTAGCTATTTTAGTTTACATGAAAATTGTGAGTTGGATGTGTGGTGAATTATTTTATGGTTTTTGAAGGACAAATTCACCCCCCACCCTCTTAGAGTTTACTTTTCCTATTGGATTTCCAACAATTGGTATCAGAGATTTGTTCTTTGGAAAAGAAAGCTTTGCAACTTTGAGGAAAGATCTTGAAGATAGAAGTCTACAAGTTGGGAAAGACTATTGAGAATCATAAGATTAAAATCTAGCTTGCCCTACATCAGCTGAATGAAGCAAGAGATGAGTTGAAGTGCTCATTAAAGAGAAGGAAAGAGATAGCTATTGAAGAGAATGACACACATTATCAAGAGATTGACATTATTGAATTGTTTGCATATGGAAACTCAAGTGAATTTGATGCAGTAGTTGTAGATTTGATGGAAAAGAATGATGCCCTAATTGAAGAGGTCAAAAATCTTAAGATAGAACAAGAAGTCCAATTAGTATTGCTATGTGAGGTGATTGAGCAGAAAAATAAAGCTGAAGAAAAAAAAGTCATGATTGAAGATGATAAAAGGATACTGACCAACAGATTGGAAGCAAAGACATCAGAGGTGAATAGGATTACTCACATGCAACTAGAAACATTGAATCAAATGATGATTGACAATAATGAATTGAATGGAAAGGATATTGAGATCACAACATTGAAGTTGCAAAATGAACTATTGAGAAATGATCTGAAAAGAGAAAAATAATTTGCTAAAAGTTTCAACAGACCTAGTAAAGTCATCAAGTATTTTGAGCAATTGATGAGATCTCCTAGATCTAACAGTGATACTGCTGGATTGGGTTACACTAGTACTAAAGAAGGAGAATCACCTAAAAGTGGTGAGAAAAGAAGCAACAAATGTAAGAACTAAAATCCTACTTGTCATAATTGTGGAAAGATAGGTCACACAACAAATTTTTGTAGGAGCAACAATACAAATCAGAACACCAAGAAGAAATTCATGGTTAACTACCACAAGTGCAACAATCAAGGATATTAGGCACATTAATGCAAGAGCAAGACATCAAGCACACAAATATTTGAAGGTTACTGCTACAACTGTAAGATGTATGGACATAGAGCATATGATTGTAGATCAAAGTCTAATTGGTCATCAAACAAGCAACCCAAGGTAAACCACATTGACAAATCCTACAATTGGGATTGCAATACAAGTTATAGTTCTCACTATTGTCAAGAGTATGGACATGTTACTAAAAATTACATTAGAACATATTTCAAAAGTGACTACAGTAGATGGTTGAGTCAAACTACATGTTTTAGCTGTTTGAAGACTGGTCACATTAGCAAAAATCGTCCAACAAGGTCAAAAGCACCTAGCAGTGAATTCAATAAAGGAAAAGGAAAGGTTGATGTTGAAGAAGTCAAAATGTAGATGAAAAAGACATGGAAGAAAAAGGAAGATTGAAGCACATTGACTTTATATAGGATCACTTCATCCAATGGATCAGGTGATCACACCACCCCCAACTAAGCAATCAAGAGGTATGTGTGGGAATGATATTTTAAAGCTCAATTTATACATTAGTTCTAAGGATTTAGTTATGAAAAGATCATATACACATAAATTAAGATGTAAAGTATTGGTTAGAACTTAGAAGAAATCTATAAGTTTTCATGTTAGTGCCGAGCATGAAAAGTTTCACTGTTGCTGCTAAGTGAAACTTTAGTTGTTGTTGAGATATCAAAGGTGATAGTGTTGGCTAAGCTTGCTGTGGTTTTTGAGTGTGGTAGGAATTACATGGGTGTCAAGTAAGTCAAAATTGCTACTAGAGTAGAGCTTACAACTATGTAAGCACTGAGCATTTATTACAAAGTTTCAAGGGCTATATGATCATTTTTGACTCATTTGCAATCATTCGAGACTAGAGAGAGCACAAAGAGCATAAGGTGAATTGGAGAAATTGATTCAAGTGTTTGGATACTAAATACAACTACTACTCAACACCAAACATCATATTTTTCAATGTATTTATCGTATCCTAAGCTACATTGTATGAATTTATGCAAACCCTAGTTAGTTGTTATGGCATCTAGCTCTTCTTTTGTTGTGGTTAAGGAAGGAAAGGTAGTTTTAATTATTCAATTGATTAGTAATGAGAATAAACAACCACATTTCTAGGAAATTCCTAACATTGCATATAAATGAGACCCGTCTGGTGTGTTATCTATGATACCACCACAAGTTTTAATGATACAAGATGTAAGGTGTTGCTACACATGTAGAGTAGGAAATATAGGAGACATGGAAATGAAAGACTTGTATTGTAAATTTTGTGAAAATGGAGTGTAGATAGAGGAAAACAAAATTGTAGAGAGAAAAGGGTTAACCTATGCCCTAGATTTTCCAAACGTATTCAAGACAAAGTGGATTAAGATTATTCTTAGCAGAATACATGACAACTCTGTATGGTTAGAAGATGGCCCTATCAATATCACAAAGATAATTATTTAAAGGGTAACAGGGTATCCTACCCTAGATAAAACAAAGACTATGAGAAGTGATGCAAAAGAGGAAATTGAAAAGAATATAGTAGTGTGGAACAAGAGAGGGATGACCATAGACAAAATCATTAATCCCCTAATTACATTTTTAGTTGGAGTCATTGCACATAAGTTCTTTCAATCTCATAGATTAAATAGTGTACCATGTATAATTGTGGATTTAGGCTATAAGATAGCAAAGAAGGACCACTCTTATGACCTTGCTGAGTTACAACTTCAACAATCATCAAAAAACTTGGGAGCCATAAGAAAGACAAAAATTGTACAATGCAAATTTAGTTGAATATTTTTTTGTATATTTTTCTATATGCAGAACACTTTTCTCTCATTTTGAAAAGTTTCTTGGAAGACCAATAGGTCTATTGTAGTGCAGATTGGAGAATACATAGAGCAACTTGGAGATAATTTTGAGACTATAATGACAAGTTATTTTGAAGACTTTAAGAAGTCAATGAAACAAAGACAAAGGATACTGGTATCACTACTAGAGAAACATTTCAATGATGTTTTATTTCTAGTTGATGTTGATTTCACTTACATTCAAGCTATTGTTCTAAGGGTGAAATTGCTCAAGTCATTGCCTTATGAAATGAATGTGGATGAGGCATTTGCAACCATCACTACTTTACTAGCAAAAGAAGTAGATAAAAATGCTACTACATTTGGAAATTATAATGTATCTATTTCTAAAATCATAATGGAATTAAAAGAGACAACTTCTATGATGAGGAGGAAGAAGAAGATTGTGAAAAAGCTCAAGGAACAATTTGGTGAAGAGGCAGAGGAGATAAAGAAGAAGAAGAAAATGAAGATGATGAAGATGCACCTATCCAAGCACCACTTGCTCTCACACAGGGTCAAGGTGAGGACTGAGGAGAAGATGAAGCAAAATTTGATGAAGGTGCTAAGGGAGAAGAAGCCATTGAAGCACCTATTGCTACATAAAAGAAGAAGAGAAAAGCAACAAAGCCAACAACAAGAAAACCAAATAAAGTTGTGAAATCTTCTCAAAAAAAGCCTACAGTTCCTGTCACTAGGGCTAGCACAAGAGCTATTGCTAAGAAGACTTAGGAAGTTGAGAGGCCTAAAGGGAAGACCTAGTACAAATACTAAGGAAGATGAACCTAAGCAAAGACAAAGGAGGAAATATATAGCTCCAGTTGAATCGGATGAGGAGAGGACCGAATCAGATGACAACAACTAGTTTAAAGTGGTAAGTCATAGTTCCTCTTCTAATTCAGACAACTTGTGTGATAATATCAAGAACAATGTTGATTTATCAAGGTTCAAACATGTTTAATTTGATAATTGTTGGAAGATAGAAATGAATAAAGTAAAAGAATCAATATATGCCATGATGGAAAATTTTAAGAAAACTCCAATTGAGATTGTCAACTCTTTACCCAAAAGTCTATTTGACAGAGTTGAGCAAAGGTGGCAATGTAGTCTCTCAACTGAAAGGAATATCAGAGAGACTACTCTAGCAAGAGTGCTGCCAAACTTGGACAAGTCTTCCATGAAAATGACCATTAATAAGTATAAGGGGAGCTTTTGTCCTAAATATAGAGCCTTTAACATTTTACAAAACAATATTGAAGACGTTGTCTAAAAGACCACCCAATTGTAGAAAGTGATATATGGGGTAACAATAGATGAGTCACACAAACATACACCGGTGGAAGTAGGTTAAGATAAAGAAGAACAAGAGAAAGTTGAGGTAACAAAAGATGAATATGTAATGGAAGGACGTGAGGAAGGCACTATAAAAGAAACAAATGTAGAGGCTACAATTGAGGAAGAGCAACAACAAGATCAGAATGTACCATGGGTACATATGTCGAGTGCCAGTCCACCTCATGTGGATAAAGAGGATCAACAAAAAAAAACAATAAAAATCAAGAATGTCCTTGACAATTCCACTTAGAAAATCAATCCCTTAATAGAGGAGGATATGAAGAAGATATTGGTTGATTCTGCTAAGGCAAAACTGTGCAACCATCCTGTATTGGTGAGTGTGGATGAGATTGAGAAGGCATAATTGGCATCTACAGTGAAGAAAACTCAAGAATTATCTAGTGCCCCTCCTTAATCTATAGAGGTGCAACCTACCATGCCTATGGTAGTATATCAAAGGAAGGACACAATGCCCTCACATGTTATGACATTAGTGCAAAATGGTTTTGCACATGTAGTTTCAACAGATACAAAAGATAGGAAACTAGTCCAAACAAGTCAGGAAGCTAGTCCTACACCTACAACACAAGAAAAAGGTGATGGAAAGGTCACAAAAAAGGAGAAGGATAGGATTGAAGATTCAGTCTTGACTATAAAACTAGAGGAAGTGATAGTAATTAAGACACTGGTTACCCTACTAGATACTACTACTCCTATTCCTAGTCAAGCACTTCATAGGCCAAGTATAGAAGCTACACCCTTGCAATCATCTAGGCCTACTCCTAGCACATCTAAGGTTGATGAGCTCACATATTATGGTGATATCAACCTAGATGAGGTGATTGAACTGCAAAATTTTGATCTTGCATCGATCACCATAGAGAAAGTGGGAATATTTCAGGATGCTCTAGCCAAAAAAAAACACCAAGAATTGGTCATAAGGGAGCCTAGGCAAAAACAAGCACTTCATGACATCAAGGACATATTTCTTGATGCATTCAGCCTACCTACACCTAATGAAGCCAAGCCAGTCATTGAGCAATTATCAAATATATTGGAGAAGATCAATGATGAAGGCCTAGACACAAATGTCTATTTGTTAGAATGGTTTGAGAATAAATTTCATGCCAATGTCACTGAAAAGATATCAATTGCCATTGCACTTAGTTAGTTTGAGTTAGCAACCAAAATTGATGGTGTGAAGAAAGTATTGGAGAATATTTTCTCTCCTTACACCAAGTTGTGTGATGTACCCCTATTTACATAAGAAGTACAAAGACACATTAACCACTTGGAGGGAGATTTGAAGAAAACATGTACCATCCTACAACAATCTCTTGGTCAAAGTTAGTCTCATTTTAGAATTTTTCTATCAGCACAAGGTCATTAGCAACTTTTCAAGCTCAAGATGCCAACATTCAGGGTACACTAATCAACATCTAGTCCATGTTGACCCCTTACATGGAGGTGTTACACAAGGAACTAGCCTATGTAGAAGCATTTATGAAGAAAAATCCCTATCTTTCTACTCATGAAGGGCTAATTAACCTTGCTGCCGAGATAGCTATTCAAATCAAATATCTAGAGGTAGTGTGTGACAATTGGGATGCAACACTAAAGATAATACTGGAGGTCCATAAATCATTCTTGGAAAAACACACTATCCACATACCACCCATGACATAAGTGTCCAAAAAGGGGGAGAATGAGAAAAAGGGGGAGAATGAGATACAAAGGGGAGAATGTATAAATTTTGGGGGTGACCAAAAAAAAGGGGTTAGTACAGAGAAACAAAGTCAGTACAATTGATCTACTCAAAAGGAGTATTCAGATTTAGAAAAGAACAATCAACTTAGGGGGAGTTAATGAATTTTGAGGTATGACTAATAAGTCACCAATTTTGCAAAATTTTGTATGTAAGTTGAATACTGAATAGAGATTATTTGGGTTATGCTCATAAGTTAAGGATATTCATGCATGACCAAGTGTTTTTTCCACTCATGTCAAAGGGGAAGATTGTTAATCTAAGATTGGTTTTGACATATGAGTGACAATACACTTAATTAATTTACAAGATATAACTTAGTTCATGCCGAACAAGTAATGAATGTCTAGCATAAGTTAGATAGTATATGTCAAGTGAGATATATAATATGTGCCAAGTAACTAGTAAGTACCAAGTCCCTCAAGTGTTGAGCAGATAGTTGATGCCGAGTGATTTAGATGTCGAGTGATCAATGGATGTCGAGTCATTCAAAAGTTGAGTTACAACATTAAAGATATAGTGGATGCCAAGCATCACTGACTTCAAGTGCTGAGTAAAATAGTTTTGGACATAGTTGTTTGTAATGGCACAAACTTCTATACAAACCACTTTTGAGCCAACTTAAGGATTGTTTTGCAATTCTAGATGATAAGGACAAATATATATTGAGGATCCCTATGTAGTACATGCAACCAATTAGTTAAAGGGATGGATTAAGTGATAAAATAGATTAATCACAATTGTTGATTCATACCTAACCCTAACTCACTTAGGTCTTCGTAAGGAAGGAAAACCCTAAACATTGCAATGTGTGGAGAGAGAAGTTTGCATGCATAAAACAAAGCATTCATGGTGGCTAAGGAATTGTGAATAGAGTTATACATTGTAGAATCTGTTAAAGGAGAATAGAGGAAAGAAATTAGAGGACATAAGTGATACATTTGATTAGAGAGGATCAAGTACACATCAGGAAGGAGGTGATCTATTATCTAGCAGTAGAGTGCTAACCACAAGATCATTGCTAAGATATTCTAACAGGTGAATCAGTTAAATCTCTTAACAGAGTAGTCCTAACAGGCCATTGTAAATCCTTTAACAAGGTGCTTACTTCATTGTAAATTTTAAGTCCTTTAATTAGACACACTTCTTATAGGGTGTTGAAATCATTTAACATGGTAAGATCTAACAATCTTGTAAGCCTTTAACAGGGAAAACCTTTCATAGGGTAGATCATAGTTTACGATCAAACATTGTAACCTTCATTGGATACACTTTACAATTATAGTAGTGAAGATTTGTGGGTGTCATCCCCACCCTAGTTTTACTTTCTCACTGGAGGGTTTCTAGGTAACCAAATATCTTGTGTCATATATATGTTGAATTTTATTTTCTTTCATGTTATGGATGAATATGTTTAGCTAGCTATTGTAATTTATATGCAAATTGTGAGATGGATGTGTGGTGAATTATTTTATGGTTAAAGTTTTGAAGGACTGATTCACCCCCTCTCCCAGAGTTTACTTTCCCTATTGTATTTCCAACAAACATGTTGAGGTTATTGTGGTTAATCAAATACATCCAGATGAGCAACGAGTGAAGAGTTATGAAGACTGTGAGCCAATAAATTACTTCTAATTGTGAAATGATGTAGTATTATAATGTAATGTGTAAATGTAATATCTTAAGTGGGTCCTGTATTATTATTGTAAAAATGATGACTCAATAACTTATTTTAGAACTTGGTATAGGGGAAATATGATTTCCTTGGTTAAAATCATCTAGTGTGGATATTGTGTAATCAATGAGATATTGTGTTGTGCAAACTTACATGTGAATATCTTTCAGTTCAGAGAAGGGATTAGTGTAGTTAAGGCACAAGAATCTTACAAGGAATTGTATTTAGCAAAGAAGTTGTTGTTGGAGAATGTTGATGTACAATTGTATTATTCATTGAGAAAATTACGAAGTTGTTTGGATAGTAGATCCATCTAGCTTCCATTCAATTCCTAATAGGGTTGGCACAACTCCTAATAGGGTTGGAATCTCCTAACAGGGATTCAAATTCTTCTAACATGGACATATATGTATTGAATGTATTTAATTGACTTCTAAAAGGGTCCATCCTTTCACAAGGAACTTTTATATTAGTACATCATCTTGTGGGTATCATCCCCACTGGGGTTTTCTGTTTGATCAAGGGTTTTCCTACTTAACATATTTGGTGTTATTATGTACAATTATCTTTCTATGGTTGTTGTATCTACTATTTACATGTTTTGTAATCAGTTGGGATATTGAGAATTATTTTAATTGCATATCTAATTCACCACCCCCCACCACTCAGTTATCTCATTGGACTATACTTTTTGACACCAATCTTTCTACAAGTGTAAAAGTCTCACCATAATCTATTCCTTCTTCTTGAGCATGACCTTTGCAAACTATTCTTGCCTTGTTTCTTAACACTTCTCCATTTTCATTCAACTGGTTCCCAAAAATCCATTTGGTTCTAATCACATTCTTGTCTATAAATCTCAGTACTAATGTCCATGTATTTTTTTTCTCCATATGATCAATCTATTCATTCATAGCATTTATCCAATCCTCATTATTCAATGTAACCTTTACTATTCTTGGTTCAAAATCAATAATCAATCATGTACTATCTCTTAACTTACTTCTTGTCTATATTTCAATGCATCTATGACCAATAATTTATTCAAGGGAATGATTCTATTGAAACACTTCTCAGGTTTTGTAAATTGTAGCTTTGTAGATTCAAGTTCAGATGTCACCTTGGTAAGTTTGGACTTCATGTTTGCATTCTCATATCCTAAATCAGATTGGCTTTTCTTCTCATCTTCCATCAAATTCATCTTAAGATTTGTGATCTCAAGCTCATGTTTTAGAATATCATTATCCTTCTTAAGCTTAGAACCTGCATCACTATCCCTGATTTGATCGTTCAACTCCTTCTTCTTGGATTTTTAAGATTCAATATGCTCTTTCAACTTCTGAATGAAATCTTGTGCACCTTCAAGTTTTATCTTTAGGCTGTCTCTTTCTTTTGTGATTACATCAAGTCCCTCTAGAGCTTCCTCCAAGTTCTTCTACAACAGATCCATATCCATAGAGATCTCACTCAAGTTTTTAGACCTTCTCTAAGTAACTATGCTCTAATACCAATTCTTAGAAATAGGTAATAATGAGCTATGGGGAGGGGGAGGGTGAATCAATATTCCACAAACTTTTACAATATTTAAACATGAATCTCTAATAAAACTACAAAGTAAATATAACATCAATACAATGCAATTCATAAAACCATTATTTTTTAACTAGGGAAACCCTAGTCAAGGGAAAACCCAAGTGGGGATGGTACCCACAAAATGATCCACTAATCAAACGTGTTGTGTGAAAGATATTGACCATGTTAGGATTCTATTACATCTGTATAATGTATCTATCCTTGTTATAGGACTAGGCCTTGTTAGAAGCCTCAATCCTATTAGGAATTGGTATTACAATTTAAAAAGTAGTAAGATGAGCCCACTTCTCCAAACATGCATATACAATGACATATTTTGTATACAAAAAGCATAGATACAAAATCCTTTTTGATAGTGTTGATATCTTCAATATCTGATTTGTTCTTTGTAGCTCTATTCTCAAAAATAATCATGCATCTATAGTGTATTGTTCTAACATCAAGTTTGCATCAATACTAATCATACAAAGTGTGCATTACAACATTATAACATTACATTACAATGTCACACTTTGTCTAAACAAAAGGTGTCTTTGTTATACCCAACTGCTTAAACAATCAGCCTTCATTCGTTTGCATGTTTCCCAACATTCAAAATTACTTTTTTTCTAAGTGAGGGTTAACATCTAGTATGTTTTACCTACCTTGTTAAGTCATTATTTTGGTTAAAAAAATCCCTTAACCAAAAATGTTTTTACTTTGTTATCTTCTCTGTTCTACCTGTATAACATGTACCTATAAAACTCATTATATCTCTGACCGTACATTGAATAATATTTAGGGCTTTGAGAAATGTTCTTATACATCATAACCTTGCTTCCTTAAATTGAACATAACCTCATCTACTTCTAGTAAACCACACTAAACCAAAATTCATAATTGTTCATTGTTTTCCTAAATTTCTTAGACAATTTTCTAAGTTTAATCATTCAAAACTTAATATGATATTTTTCCTTCTTCATAATAGGTATATGTTGTGATAAATGAAAACCCCATATAATCCTTACATATTATTCTAGCCAAATTTCCAAAAATATGTAGTCCTTGGGGGGTCTTGAATCCTCCATCCATCCACACATCATGTGTGTTTTCATCTCTCTTTTGGGGGAGAGTTTTCTCCATGAGATTTTCTCTCTTTCTCCACTTTATGAGAGATTACATTTCATGTATTACTTTTCATATTGTACATGAGTATCTAACATGGCATAGTAGCTAAGACCCATTTTTCATTATGAGTTTAAATGTAGTAAAATATTCACTAATTACACTTTACTTAAACTTACTTTAGGTAATGCATTAGATAGTATCTTGCATATTAGACACCTAGGAATTTGCATCCATATTAAACACATGGTATAGAATTCTAGTATAGGTGGTGACTATTATTATCTCATTCTACTTTATGTATGAGATCCACGTTTAGTGCACATATCATCATATTATCATCCTCAACACATGAGACATATCATTTTATAAAGAAGAATGATCCACATTTGGTGGACATGTGATCCCACCTTGTATAGATGATAACTTGTTATCTCCATATCAAAGTATCTTATTACCTTATAACACGACCAATTATACACAATCAATAATGTACCTATCCATTATCAATAATCTCATTCTTGCATCTTAATGCAACTATCTTGTCATTCTCTTGTGGAAGTTATCTTGATCTTTCATTTGATCACGAGGTGTTGTAGATTCACTTAAAGCTTTAACAATTACAAATAATTTTCCTCTAATATTATGCAATTTTTAATTATCAAGGAAGATAATGGATTGATCATTAATGAAGTGGTCACCATCCCCATCCTTGAGTAAGCTTCATCATCATGAGATTATTCTTCTTTATGTGTTTATATGCAACATTTTTTTCTCATGTTGATCAATATAATATGTAAATAAGAAATTTTAATAACAACAAGCATGCTCATAGTTTTTTATTTTTATTTTTTTAAGTACATTTTATTAAGGCATAAAAATGACCTAGATGAGAGTTATCACACATATCTATGAATGTTCCATCGATATGAAACATCTGTGATTATTGAGTTCACCCCAAAGATAAACCACCCGAGTTTAAAAAACTAAAATTATTATAGAAGAATACTTTGGATAATACAATATCAATAGCATCATGCAATGGTGAATATAAGTTATGTTGATCAAGTAAGTGTCACTAAGCTTGTTGCTAGACAACCATTAAGAGACAATGAATCTAGGATATAGAGGAGGGACCATCACAAATTGAACAATGGATATCTTCACCACTAGGTATAACAATAACATATTATGGTAAGCAATAGTAAGAAAGTGCTTCATTAGGATATGTAGCATGGACAATTTTTGGAGTGTCCCTTATAGGTTAAAGAGAAGGGTACTAGGGGATTGAGATTTGAGTCTGAGATAAATAAAAATGATAAAAAAAAAAACTATGGGATATTAGAGAGCTTATTAAGAAATGAGAAAGATATCAATTTTAATTACTAAGGTATCACAATAAATAAATTAAAATGAGATTGTTGACTAAAGGATTATGGAAAAATAATCTAAATCTTTAAAGGCTTAAGATAATATTGGGTTGAGATATAGTCCAAGGATGAGATAATATTTAAGGATGCCATCAAAAGTGCAATCTAGTCCACTACATAATGTAAGCTCTAGGATCTTTTAAATTTGTTCACTATTACTCATACCTAAATTTGACCAAAAGCATAAGAGACAACATGACTTAACAGGTTTAATGACACCATTTCCAATAGGTTAACATGAAATATTATTATAATGATGTGATGATTAACACCTATCTATAAGGCAAAACAATACTTGTCAAATCCTTCACTTCTCCTTTTATATATTCTTGTGATTTCATCCTTTTACTTTTAGAATACAATGATATGTGTGTGTGTGTGTATGTCTATATATATATATATATATATAATTGAAATTTCATAATTAATATAAGCCACCATTTCTCATGAAGTGATGATTCCAACATGTTCAATTTCACCTATGAATTTCTTTTGTGGCATAATTTTCTCGTGTCTCCTTTATAGTCTCTTCAATTTAAATCCATCATTCATGTTTTCATTCCTAACATCCTCTTTGATGAACATAACTCTTTTTTTTTTTTTGCCATTTTGGTATTGAAGTTATGCAAAGAAAACAATTCCAAAAGTGGGGTATAGTCAAAAAATTGTAAAACAAAGAACCATCAAGGTATTAAAGGCTACCCAAACAACATATCAAGCCCTCAAACATGTTTTAATTACTCAACACATCTTTTTGTTGAAGATATTCATTTTTCCAAAGATATTATCAAGTAAACATTTGACCACACATTTGTCAATATCAAACTATTCATTGCAATTTTTTTTTATATCTTTCAACAACCTAAAATTAAAACACAAATTGAAATTATGAATGGTCAACAATACTTAACATATTATTCAATTCTACCATTCATTGTTGACCAACTAAACACTCCAAATGAATAATTTGACATTATAAAAAGTTAAAAAAATAAAATCAAAGGATATTTGTTGAACTTGTAGAAACATGCAAGCAACCCCTTTGCCTATTTTACCCCTTAATTAATCTCATTCCTTTTTCTTAGAAACCACCAACTTACATAAAGTAACACAATCTAATTTCAACTACCCACTTAATCATTATCATTACCTTTGAATAACCTTATCAACCACCTTTATCCAAATAATAACTACTCACACAATATTCATTTGAGAATTGAGAATGGAACTTGATTTGACCTAAAGAATTGTATTGATTTTTCATACAAAATATTTACCTTTAAAAGAATGATATTAAGAAATCTATATGAGCATATTGAAGGATTTGAGCAATACACAATACAAATCCACAAAGCCCTCGAATACTTGCATGTAAGTACCAGTCACAGAGAATAAAAAGACAAGAAGAGGTGAGGGTTTGCTCTAAAAAGATGCAAATGTATTCTCAGAAGTGAAAAAGATGCAAGATAATTACAAATGATCTATCCTTATAGAAGGAGATCAAAACCTGAAAAGGGTAACCTAAAAAGTAAATGCTATTTAATAATTACTAATTAATTATTAAATATGAATGCAAAAGGTGCATAAAGCGAAATCTTAAGAAGGAAGAAAAGGTAATTTAATTAATGAAATCAAATTAAGTTTTTTCTCTAACACCCCCCTTTAAGATGAGCAACAATGTATCTACAAACATGCAATACTAAAAGAAAACTTGGGTCTCAACAACAAGGCCTGATGAGGTACCCAATCACAATCAAATCTTTATGAAACAAAGAAATAGAGAAAACCCAGTGGGAAAAACTCTACTCCAAAAGAGATAGAAAAAGGATGCACAAATGAAACATATTAAGAGAATCTCTCAAGACCATAAGTACAATGAAAGCCTCCATGATAGAAGCTTGAGACTCCATAGCCCCCCCAAAAATTATAGAACTCCTATGTCGATGAACATACTAGTGTGGATTCAATGTGAAGGAAACAAAGGTATTGGACAAGGATGATAAAACCAATGTATGTAAGGTGTAGCTAGAAGTCATAACTGATGCTCAAAGAAGAAAGCATGAGAAGCCTAAAATGGAATCTCCAATGGAGGTGGAATAATAGGTGTGTTGAATTTGTCATCTAAGAGGAGATGTGTGTCATTTGATATATCCTCAACAACTATCATAGGTAGCTCAATGGCTAGAGCTACAATAGTAGGCAATGCTAAAGAGTAATCCTGTATAAGAGATGGAATCTAAATAGGAGGTGGAGGTGCAAAAGTCACAACACTGGTCTTAGGAACAACACATAAGTTAAAGTGACCTGACTTCACCTCAGTAGACTCTCATGAAAAAAGAGAGCGAGTCTTCGATAGTGGAGATGGTGGACCAAAATGTGAGAAGGAATGTAGGCGGGAAGCATGATCAACAATCCTTGTAGCAATATATTTCTTATCTCATTGAAACTTGTTTGGCATAGATATCTAAATTCTTCTTATAGAAAAGTGCTTCATCATGATTAGGCTTATTACAATAAGCACACTTTGGTCTTTTTGGCTTTGATTTACCCCCCTTAAGATGAGGTGGCCCCGATGAAATGTGAGTGCTAGAATCAATCTCAGACTCTATTGAATGATATTTTTGAGTCTTCTCCTTCATCCCTAAAGATGTCTAAGCTACCAATGCATTAGTCTATGAGCTTGTGAGAGAATCAAACTGAGAGAGCTTATCTTGCTGTTGAGTCAAATGATCACAAAAAACTTCAAAGGATGGCATGGTAAATCTATTTCCCAAAGCATCTTTGGTGGAATAGAAGGTAGAAGGAAAAATTTGAAAGTTTCCACGAAGCTTCGAAAGAATCAAGTAGATACACTTAGTGTCAATCTTCATTTTCCCATAACCCTACAATAAAGATCTCAGTTGTTTGAATTTCATCAAGAAGTCATCAATGGAGGGAAAAGAATTTGATATAAGTAAGGTAAGCTTGGCCTCAATGTAAAGTGCAATGAACTCATTCATTGTACCAAACAAGCCTCCAAGCTTGGTCCACATAGCTAGAGGAGTATTGCACCCAATAAGATGAAACTATAGACTGTTGGAGACCAATAAAGAAATCAATCCTATTGCCTCATACATCTTGTTCCTATGTTGCATGACCTCAAAAGGCCTCTGTAAAACTAGCTGCATTGCATCTAAACAAGACTACAACCCTTTTTACTGAAGAAGTCGTGTCATCAAGGTCTTCCCTGTGTGATAATTATGAGGGGTCAAAAGTTCTAGAGAAGAAGAGGTCTCAACCATTGTTTTAGAAGGGTTTTTTTGAGTTTTTTGATATGTTGATATAATAATAGAAAGTAATATAAAAACACCCCCACAATGCAAATAACCAAACCCTAGCTTATTAAAGGAATGTGTAAATGAGAGAAGAGAAAAAAACTTTAGCTATGAATCATAAATACCTCATACCAAATACTAGTGAAATGATAGAGAATCTGGAAAGTTCTTGAGAAGATCTTTCTGACACTTTTTTTGGATCAGAAAATGGAGCTATAATGAAGAAGTTATGCCCCCTAGAAGATAGAAGTCATCAACAAACTTAAAATGCAAAAATAGGTACCAAATTGGAAAAAAATCCCAAAAATTCCTACTCCATCATCTTCATCTTAGAATCATCTTTTTGGTGCTTTTTTCGAAATGAAAAAATAACCCTCTATGCTCAAGATATCGTGAAAAAACTACAGGGCCCCTAAATGAGTATCAAAAAATGAATTTATTAAAAAAAAAAAACATCAACCACCCTAAGTAGAGCAGTGGTGGCAGCCCAGTGGTGAGTGGCGGTGGCACTATAGTGGTGCATTGGTAGATGTAGTAGGTGTTTTGATGATGGGTTGAAGTCTGACGGTGGCGGCAAGGAAATTATAGACCAGCTTCCAGGAAACAATAGACAATGCCAGGAAATAATGATTGCATTGGAATTTTATTGCCAAGGGCCAAAAATGGCAGCGGTGCCGAAAAATAGCTATGGTGTCAGGAAATAACACTGCGATCATTTTTTCAATTTTTAATTTTCTTTAAATACCTCGTAATGCATGCAAGAGGTCATATGACCCTACTAGGAAAAAAATTGCCTCACAGATCAATGTTGTCCAAAATGGATGAACTTTATATGAAAACGGGGGCTTTGATGCCTTCTAAATCCAACCACGAGGTTTATTTTACCTCAAACTGCTCCAAAAATTAGTGACCCCTCTATTTTCATAAGAAATACCCAAAAAACACCAAATCTAATTTGTTAAACCCTCATTCTCCCTTTTCTCCAAGTACCGAACAAGATACAACAAATCTAGCTCTGATATCATGAAGGATTTGATTAATATGCAATACAAACACTCAAAGCCCTCAAATATCTGCATGTAAAAACCTATCATAGAGAAGAAAAAGACAAGAAGAAGTGAGGGTTCACTCTAAAAATATGCAAATGTATTCTCATAAATGAAAAAGATGCAAGGTAATTACAAATGATGTATCCTTATAGAAGGAGATCAAAACCTGAAAAGGGTAACCTAAAAGGTAAGTGTTATTTAATAATAGCTAATTAATTATTAAATATGAATGCAAAAGGTGCATAAAGTAAAATCTTAAGAAGGGAGAAAATTTAATTTAATTAATGAAATTAAATTAACCTTTTTCTCTAACACATCATTTAAATATATATTTTTTACTTTTAAAAATAAATAAATTTCATAAGATAAGTTGAGATTCAGATCCAGCTACTAGTTCAAGGTAGTTTCAAAATATTATTATTAAAATACTAATATACCCCAAGCAATTTCTTCACCCTAATTGCAAAATATTATTATTATCAAAACACTAATTTACCCCAAACAAGTACCCAAAAATATGAAGAGTTTGATCGGGAAAACAATGATCATATAATCTAAAATCAATATTTTTAATTGCCAAACAAAAACCAAATGATTTTAATCAGTCGAGGAAGTTTCTTTTTTGTTGTTGTTTATTTTTTGGATGAATTAAGAAAAAAATTGTGGAAAGAAAAAACTCATGTGGAAAAGTGAAACAAAACTAACTTGAGGTTAAGTGGCCTGCTGTGGGAGGTTGACATCAACACCATTCCCAAGATTTGTAAAATTGAAGATTTATAAAAGTGGATCATTTCTCAAATGAATCTTATAAAAACTATAGTCATTTTTTAAACAACAGTCATTCTCAGATGCACCTCATAAGCATTACACTATTAACCTCACAGTGTGCTGGGATAATGTTAGGAACCTGTGTGTTCCTTCTGTTTATTTTGTTAGAGTAGTGTTGTTGGACGCATATGCTTTGTAAGTCGTCCCGTGAGTATATTTTATTATCCCACATGCATAGGTAGTATTACTTTTCTAGATCGTACTCAGTATATAAGAATAGGTTGAGGCCCTTGATGGGCACAGACGAATTTATTGTATTGAGCTTGCTCAAAGGAGGTTACCCCCTCGAAGTGGCCTGCGATCAGTAGATTCATTTTGAGTTCTGCTATCACTTTGTATTCTGTTATTTCGAGCATTCTCACGATATTGCTATAAGGAGGTTCTTCACATCTGGTATCAGAGCACTCTCTTGGGCTCGCTGGGTGGAAATTACATCAAATTTTTTTTCTGTCGTGGCCTTCAGGTTCCTCTCACTTCTAATATCTCTTGTTATTGCAATAACTCTTTTCAGTTGTTCTGTCTGTGCGTGAATTTTTCTAAGTCGACCGTTCAAAAAAAAAAAAAAAAAAAAAAAAAAAAAAAAAAAAAACCTTGCTTTATGGTTGTTACGCGTACAGGAGCAAAAATCATGGAAGAAGAAATGGCATCCCTCAAAACCAAACTTCAAGATCTGGATGACAAAATTCTGGGTCTTAACTTTCAGCAGTCCGCCATGAGCCGAAACCATTCAGGAGATACTGGGTCCTCTTCTGGCAATTTCTGTGGACCAAAGCTTGATTTTCCACGCTTCGATGGTTCTGATCCGACTGGATGGATCTATAGGGCAGAGCAGTATTTCAGCTTGCATAATACTTTGGATAACCACAAAGTCCCCCTTGCATCTTTTCATTTGGAACATGAAGCTCTTCAATGGTTCCGTTGGTACATCAAGGCTAATGTAGGCCCAACGTGGAGAGAATTATGCACCCTCATTTTGGAGCGCTTTGGCCCTAGTTCCTTTGATGATTTCACAGGAGCACTCACTAAACTGCGTCAAACAGGCACTGTAAGAGAATACCAGACAGAGTTTGAAAAATTAGCTAATCACACAGAGGGCTTGTCTGATGAATTCTTCCGTAGTTGTTTTGTCAGTGGTCTGAAGGATGCACTTCGCTCCGAAGTCAAAATGTTTCGACCTACTACAATGATGGAAGCCCTTGGGTTGGCTAAGTTAGCAGAAGACAAGATTAGTGCTCTACAACGCTCCAGATCTAATTTTGTTCCATTCAGAAATACAGGTTCTCACAACCCTCCAGTCATACCAGCTCCCAGAACTACTCCGATCAAGCACTTGTCTGAAACAGAGATGCGAGTCAGGCGAGACAAAGGGCTTTGTTATAATTGTGATGAGAAATGGTCTTGGGGCCATAGATGTTTTCAGCAAAAGCTCTATCTCTTGGATGTGGATTCTCCACCGGAACTGGAAGAATATGTAGATGCTCAGGAAACAGTGGATGATGAGGTTGAGCCTCACCAGCCTGAACCTCCTTCACCAGAAGCTCCACCAGAGATATCTGTCCATGCTTTGGCAGGAGTCACTACTCCACAAACCATGCGGGTCCAGGGTTTCTTCAAGAAGATCCCTCTTACTATACTCATTGATTCTGGTAGCACTCATAACTTCATTGATCCACGAATAGCCAAACAGGCTGATTGCTTTATCCATCCCTGCTCTAGCTTTGAAGTCATGATTGCCAATGGGGGCACTTTACCTTGTAAAGGGAAATGTTGCAATGTGCGTCTCTCTATTGGCGATTATAACATGCGCTCTGACATGTTTGCCTTACCCTTAGGTGGCTGTGATGTGGTTTTGGGTGCCCAATGGTTACGCACTCTTGGCCCCATTCTCTGGGATTTTGCTGAACTTTGGATGCAGTTTTCAGCCGAGGGGCACCAACACACTTTGAAAGGCTTACAACCAGGGTCTCTCAGCATCATCAGTTCACACCGTATGGAAAAACTTCTTAAGAAGAATTCACATGGTGTCATCGCTCAGCTCCATTCCATTCAGATGCAGCCATCAGCAGTCTCTAGCACTCCTGCCGATCTCCAACACATTTTGGACAAGTATTCTGGTGTATTTGCTGAACCTGTGGGATTACCTCCTTCTCGTCCAGAGGACCACCGTATTCAGCTCCTTCCTGGCAGTGTTCCACCCAACATCAGGCCCTACCGCTACCCATTTCATCAGAAGACCGAAATCGAGATACTTGTCCGTGACTTACTGAAGCAAGGTATTATTCGCCCTAGTACCAGTTCCTTTTCTTCTCCAGTTCTGCTTGTTCGCAAAAAAGATGGGTCATGGCGACTCTGCATTGATTTCCGAGCACTTAATCATCTCACTATAAAGGACAAGTTTCCCATTCCAGTTGTTGATGAACTTCTTGGGGCTCATTTTTTCTCCAAGTTAGATCTTCGTTCTGGGTATCATCAAATTCGGGTTAATGAGGAGGATATACCTAAAACTGCCTTCCGCACACATGATGGTCACTATGAATTTTTAGTCATGCCCTTTGGCCTCACGAATGCTCCTTCAACATTTCAGGCAGTGATGAATAACATATTTCGACCATACCTCCGGAAATTCATTCTGGTCTTCTTTGATGATATCCTCATATATAGCAAAACTTGGGCTGAGCATCTCCATCATCTGGAGCTTGTCTTGCAACTTCTCTCTGATCATCAACTCTGTGCAAAACTATCTAAATTTGTGTTTGGCCAGGAGGAAGTGGAGTATCTCGGGCATATTGTTGCACACCATGGAGTGCGGGTGGATCCTACAAAAATAGATGCCATGAAAACTTGGCCGCATCCTAAAACTCTCAAGAGCCTTCAGGGTTTTTTGGGGTTGACTGGCTACTACCGCAAGTTTGTCAAAGATTACGAGAAAATTGCAGCACCATTGACAGCTCTGTTAAAAAAGGATGCCTTCTCCTGGACCCCTGTTGCTGAGACTGCATTTGAACAACTGAAACAGGCTATGTGCCGTACACCTGTTCTCGCAATGCCAGATTTTTCCAAACCCTTCACTCTTGAGAGTGATGCTTGCGGCAATGGATTGGGTGCTGTTCTCCTGCAAGATGACCATCCTATTGCGTTCACTAGCAAAGCCCTCTCTGGTAAGAATCTAGCCCTCTCTACTTATGAAAAAGAAATGATGGCTATTTTGCATGTTGTACAGAAGTGGCGGCCATACCTCTTAGGGAGTCATTTTTGCATCAGAACCGATCACCAAAGTCTGAAATACTTTCTGGAACAACGAGTATCCTCTCCTACACAACAGAAATGGGTCAGCAAACTCATGGGGTATGATTATGAGATCACCTACAAGAAGGGTGAGGAGAATATTGTGGCAGATGCTCTTTCTCGCACATTTGATAATCAAGCTTCCCTTTCCGCTATTTCTATGCCCATTCCCAATTGGTTAGCGTCTGTTCAGCAGGGCTATGACAGTGACTCTTCTTTATCTCAAATCATTCACCAGCTAACCAATAATCCTTCTGCTATACCACATTACTCTTGGGATGGTGCTTCTCTTCGATACAAGGGTCGGCTAGTGCTTCCTCAGAACCCAGCTCTACATCAGGCTATTTTTTATGAACTCCATGCTTCTCCTTCAGCAGGGCACTCAGGCTTCCTCAAAACTTATGAGCGAGCAAGGAGAAACTTCTTTTGGAAAGGGATGAAACAGACGATTCAACAGATGGTGGCTGAATGTGATACTTGCCAACGCCACAAGGGTGAAACGACCCTCCTTCCTGGCTTGCTCGAACCATTGCCCATCCCTACACGGATTTGGACTGATATTTCTATGGATTTCATTGAAGGGCTTCCTAAATCCGGTGGCAAGACAGTGATCTTGGTTGTGGTTGATCGTCTCTCGAAATATAGTCATTTTTGTGCCCTCAGCCACCCCTATACTGCCTCCTTTGTTGCACAAATCTTCATGGACCAGATATTTCGTCTTCATGGACTCCCTTCTTCCATTGTCTCTGATCGTGATGCAACTTTTACCAGTCATTTTTGGACTGAACTATTTCAGAAAACTGGCACCAAACTGAAGATGAGTTCGGGCTATCACCCACAAACTGATGGTCAAACTAAAATTGTCAATAAATGCTTGGAAACTTATCTTCGTTGCTTCACTTCCGAACAGCAACATCAGTGGGCCAAGTGGCTCCCTTTAGCTGAATGGTGGTACAACACCTCTTACCACACTGCCTCTAAAATGACTCCATATGAAGCAGTCTATGGTCAGGCACCTCCAGTGCTCCTTCCCTACACTCCCAACAGCTCACCAGTCCAGGCAGTTGACATAGTTCTCTGCAGCAGGGATCAGATTCTTCGTACCTTACAGGATAATCTTCACATGGCCCGTAATCGGATGAAACAACAAGCAGATCAACACCGTTCTGAGCGCTCATTTCAAGTTGGGGATATGGTTTTTCTTCGTCTACAGCCATACAAACAATCCTCCCTAAAGCTGAAAGGGCGTCATAAACTGGCCCCAAAATTTTATGGGCCTTATAAGGTTCTGCAGAAGATTGGTTCAGTTGCTTATAAACTGGAACTTCCTCCTTCTTCCCGCATTCATCCAGTCTTTCATGTTTCTTGTCTAAAGAAAGTTCTGGGTACCACTGTCAGAGCACAAACTACTCTCCCTGAAATGGATACGGAAGGATCCATTATCCTGGAGCCGGTGGCAATCATTGACCAGCGCACTCACCAGCTTCGCTCTCGCTCCATCTCTGAGGTCTTGATTCAGTGGCATGGCATGCAACCAGAGGATGCTACCTGGGAACCCCTTCTTCAGATTCAACAACAATTTCCACACCTTAAGCTTTGAGGACAAAGCTTTTTTCTAAGGGAGAGGGGATGTTAGGAACCTGTGTGTTCCTTCTGTTTATTTTGTTAGAGTAGTGTTGTTGGACGCATATGCTTTGTAAGTCGTCCCGTGAGTATATTTTATTATCCCACATGCATAGGTAGTATTACTTTTCTAGATCGTACTCAGTATATAAGAATAGGTTGAGGCCCTTGATGGGCACGGACGAATTTATTGTATTGAGCTTGCTCAAAGGAGGTTACCCCCTCGAAGTGGCCTGCGATCAGTAGATTCATTCTGAGTTCTGCTATCACTTTGTATTCTGTTATTTCGAGCATTCTCACGATATTGCTATAAGGAGGTTCTTCACAGATAATGGCCTACCTTTTATAGTTGGTAGATTTGAACTTGGGTCACACTATTGGGGAGTGTGTCTCATTAGAATCACACCATAGCCCTATGACTGGTAACACTATTTTTGTAACTCTGATGTGTGTGGTACTTTCCTTTTGAACTTCTTGGCAAGTCTTTAGTGTGTCAATATCAAAACCACATTGACATAACCCTAGAGTCATTTCTTTGGGGGACTTTTTCTTAGTTACCACATTATAGGTGTGAAATTCTATTATTTGGATTGGAAAAGTGTATATTTTAATTATTTTATTTTTCCTATTTTGTAAATTTTGTACGCTTGTGAAGTTGCATTTAGTTTTTTGATGGGTAAATCAATAAGCATCAGCTTGCACATGATATCATTAAGACATAGCTCAATCAACATAGTTGATTACTTTTGAGATACCTTAAGTCCAGTTATCTTAGGTCATTTTATGTATGGGCTCCTTTACATTCAATATATATTAAAATAGCCATTCCACAAGACTGGAGGCATTCTTGAGGATTGCTGAACAAATTTAAGCATTCTTAACCTTCTGATGCTGCATAAACTTTAACTACTCAAATTAAACTCGAGTCCATCACAACCTCAACTTTTGAATATTTATTACAAAAGACATAAGTTGAAGTAACTAAGAGATATAAAAATAATAAAATCATTGCAGTTAGTTCTAGTTATTTTGTTTGGGAGTTGTACACCTTGCAAATTTGATTAGAACATTTATTATTAAATATCATAATGTTGTGAAAATAATATGATCACTTGAAAAAATAGTCATCCCACATGGAGTGACACTCTTTTCCACTTGTAAAATGTATTGTGACATGTTTTCATGGCATCTATGTCATGTAAGATGTGTTAGAGATTGTATGACATTGAAAGATGCAAAAGATATTGATGACGTGAAAGTGTATGTAAGAGTTAGATGAAAAGTGGACTTGGAAAAGTTGGAAGTCTTCTTGACCAAGTTATGATGTGTAAGAGCATTTTGTAAAAAGATAAAATAGCCCAAAATAGAGCAGATAAGTTTGGTGGATGAATATGGAACATAACGAGTTACATTTTTAATTGAACTTTCCTATATATTAGATCTTGGAATGGAGGTACCATAAAACTTATATTTTGCATGGGATTATGTTGCTACATTTTATCTAGAAACATGATGAAGGTCTTGATTGAGGGGGCTACTACTTTGTATTGTATTATAGTCTTCTTGGTGAAGATGATACATGAGTGCTCCTTTGATGTTGGATTTTTCCTAGGGTATACATTATGTTGTGTGATCCTTTTTGTGTGTTGCATGTTGTTGCATAGTCTTTAATCTTACATTCATGTTGTCACAAAAAAGTTGGTTATTTTTGTTGAAATTGTTAGATCTTTTTTAATTCAACATCCTCTTCTCTTTTGGTTAAGTAGGAATATCATAGTTTTTATCTTTTTTATGTGTTGCATGTTGTTGCATAGTCTTTAATCTTACATTCATGTTGTTGCAGGAAAGTTCCATGCTGGTTATTTTTGTTGAAATTGTTAGATCTTTTTTAATTTACCATCCTCTTCTCTTTTGGTCAAGTAGGAATTTTATAGTTTTAACTTTTACCTAGCTTCCTTTCACTAATGCAAATGTTTATTTTATGTTGGCTTTCCAAGACATCTTCTATTTAGTGTTGAACTTTGATTACATCATGCCTTGGATCTAACAAGTTATTGAAGACCCAAATAATGTTCTTCCAATTTTGTAGTTCACTATAATATTCTTTTGCATGTCATATTAACAATAATGTTGAGCTATTCATCTTATAGTAGCTACAAATGGGGGGTACCTCCTTGCCAATATTTTAATACTTTATCAATACTCTTATTTTAATATCTCTTCTATTCCCATGCAAGATCAACATTTATTGTATTTCAAGTGATTACTTGGATTTGTACTTTATTGGTATCCACACATAATACAATTTACAAAGATGGAACTAGGATGCACCGTTTTATCCTAACTAAGTCATCTTAAGGAATAACTAAAACTAATAAATGAAACCACTAAAGTTAAGCATGGCACTTCCATATTATACTTACAGTTAGGAATATAGAATGTTTGGATCGTAAGTATTAAAAATGAGAGCTTAACACACATTGATGACATCATTAATCATAAAGAAACACTTAGAGAGTTGTCAGTCATGAGCTCCAACTAAATAGAAACTAATCAAATCAAGCTTCAAAAGAAGTAAGGCCCATGACCTCTTTACATCAGCTAAATTTTTTGTGCTTGCTAGTTTTGGCAGAAAATTTGCAACATTCTCTAAAGTGTTTACTTTCTATAACATGAATCTACCATGGGTTTTGTCTAAGCATGATATTTAATGGATATTGTAATGTTTATTTAATCATTTTCTTAGTTAATCTTTAGCTTATGAGGTAGTTTCTATTTTTATCTTTAGTTTACAAATGTTCTTTTTAGAAACACCATTTATGTAAATTTATATAAGGAGTTTTCATCTATTAAAGGTAATTCAATGTTGTTAGTGGCACGATTGAGGATAGGATCTCATCACCTCAGGTGTGAGATAAGTAGATGAAAGAGGCCCAAAGAGGCCTAAGAGGAGAGAACTTGGATGTTTTGTAGGATGAGAGAAATTGAAACAGAATGTCATTTTCTCTTAGAATGCACAATACAACAACATCCAAACATATAATGATATTATCCTAAAGGAGGACAACATGCATAACTTATTTGAAGTTGACTAGATCAAGAAAGATGGATTTTTTGGTTAAGATCCATATTAGAAGATTGGAAATGGAAAGGAATATGGAAATTGCTAAGTACTGCAATCCTTTGGTCCTATAGATTGCTTTGGTCTTGTGTACATAATTAAAATCATTCATTCATTCATCTCCTCTATTTAATACAAAAACATTGATTTACCATAACATGGTGTCAAAGTAGGTTGATGGGGTTTCATAAAATATGGTGAGCTTTTTAAGAAAAAAATTGAGCCTCTTCCAATGTGGAAATTATTTCCAAAATTTGTTTTTCAAAATTTTAAAACAAAATTCATTGGAGGTATTTTATGAAATTTTTTTGCTTTGTCTTAGAAGGTTTTTGCTGAAAATTACAAGCATGGTTGAGGGTTTTGATTGTGCGATTTCCTAGTTTGAGAAAAAGTCATTGATTTTGAAGGTTGCATGTGCATTTTGTAAGTTGTATATACTTGCATATACCTTTTGTGAGTTGCATGTTCTTGCATGTGTTGTCTTATGATGCGAAGTATCTTATTTTGCCCCATGCATGTTTCTCTGTTGGGTCTATAATTTTTTCCTCAAAAATTATTTAGTGGGTTTATAATTTAGGAAAAATTTATTTGATAGCTTTATAATTTTTTTCCTCAAAAAAATTATTTATTGGGTTTTACCATTTTTTCCTAAAAAATGAAGCCTTGTATTCTGTAAACTGTGTCTTAGATTTTGTTATTTGCCTTTGATAAAATTTTTGCTTAAAAAATTGTGTCTTGATTTTCTCCTTATAAATCATGGCTTTTTGCAGTTTGGTTTGAAACATAGCATGTTGAAAGCAATTGGTTAATTGTATATTGTCTTTGATGTTACACAAAAAGTCATATCTTTACCAATTAGTGTATGTCGAGCTCACTCGAGCAATGAAGACAATTTCCTGTGTCTATCAAGCATTCTAGTGTTTGCCAAGTTTAGAAGGTAGTGTCTATTGAGTTCACTTGGATGTCAAAGAGAAGTTCGCAAAATTTGAGTGTTAACCAAGCTCACTCAGGTAACAAAGGAAATTTCATTAGAACCAGTGTTAACCGAGATCACTTGGTTACCAAAGGAAGTTTATGAAGATGCAGTGTTAATCGAGTTCACTTGGTTAACACAGGAAAATCATTTCTGAGTTAGTGTCTACCGAGCAGGGTTGGCTAACAAAGAATTTTCTTGTTTTGGCATATTCAGTTTATTGGATTTGTTTATTGGTTCTAGCCGACTGAGGAGATGAATATTAATTATTCTAAGTTGTATTCAAGTTGACTTGATAATGCATAAGGTATAAATATAAGATCAAGTTGAGGATTGAATGTGAAAAAGTAAGTATATGGAAGAATAAAAAATACTTATAGGAAGCAAATTATAAGGATAAGAAGAATATCCTTGAGGAGCTATAAAGATACATTCAATTAGGAAGGATCAAGTATTCAAGCCAGAATTGAGATTTGAAATCAGCAATGTGATTATATCAGAAATCAGGTCATCTCATTATTACTTTCTAACCATTGTAGCAGTGATCTAAATCTCTTAATAGAGTTGGCTTAACAACTATTTGTAAATCCTTTAACAAGGTGGCATTTCTATATTGAAGTGTCTAAAGACCTCCAACAAGGTCACTCCTAATAGGGTGATCAAATCCTCTAATAGGGTCACACCTTATATTGTGTTTTGTAACCTTTAATAGGGTTGGATCCTAATAGGGCTCACTTTAGAAGAGTGAAAAATAGTAACTAGTTGTAATTGGTGGTTTTTCCCAAATTAGGTTTCCACATTAAATCTTAGTGTCACTTGTGTTCATGCTATTTCTCTCATGTGTATGCAACTAAGTTAATTAAGGTTAATTATAGATAATATCCTAATATTTACATGTTATGCATTTATCAAGTTACAGTTGTTATTTCAGTGGTTACTGAGTTACAACATATTATCAGTATTAACTGAGTGCCTATGTGTTTGTCGAGCTAGAGTATTTTTGTAGAGTTTATGTTCTGTGTTGATATCTAAGGGATCTGAGATTTATTTTAGTGGTAATTGATTCACCCCTCCCCTCTTAGTTACTCCTCTTATATTTCCAACAATTGGTATCAGAGCTTTTGGTGCTTGCAGAAAAGGTTTCAAGGACCTAAGCTAAAAGATCAGGATGTCATACAAAAGAAGGATTCCCAAGCTAAAAAGAGATAACTTCGAAGCATGGTAGGAAATTATGAAGTTGCGCTTGGAAACCATCAATGATTCAGGTTTGGAATATTTAGAAAATGATTACAAGGCTCCTATTGGAATATTGACTATGGAGGAAATTGCCAAAAAGAAAAATCATAACATTATGATGATTGGCATTGCATCAACTCTTAACTATGCTGAATTTGATGAGGTCAAAGGATGTGCTACTACTCATGGCATGTGGACCAAACTGAAGGATATATATGGAGGCAATGATAATGTGAAAAGAGCCAAAATAGAAAGCTTGAGAGGTTAGTTTGATCAGATGAAGATGAGAGAGGATGAAGACATTGCAAAATATGTTGAGAGAATCAAAGAAAATGTTAGTGCAATCAAAGCCTCTTGAGGGACAATTGAAGATGTAATAGTGGTAAGCAAGGTACTCAGAACCCTTCTTCTTATCTATGCAATTAGATTGTCTGCTATTCAAGAGATGATATGAGATCTAGATAACAAGATAAATTTGGATGTTCTAGTTGGAAGATTGACTATATTTGAGCTAGATAACTATGATAATTATACTCCTAGTTCTAGCAATCTTGAGTTTGCATTTGAAGCTAAGTTATCACTCAAGAAAAAAGATAAAAATTCTAAAGGAAAATAATCTAAAATTGAAGAGGAAGACAGTTCTAACAATGATCTTGAAGCCATTGAAGCATTGCTTGCAAGGAGGTATCCCAAAGGCAAAGGAAAGTATAAAGGTAAAGTTCCTTTAATCTTTTTTTCTTGTAAAGAAGTTGATCACAATTTTGCAAGGTGTCTAAATAGAGAAGACAAAGATGAAAAGAAGCACATCAAGTACAAAGGCAAGAACGATTTCAAGAACTAAAAAGATAGAGGTAAGAAATCTTGTTTTATGGCTAAAGATTCAGATAGTAGTGATGATGATGAAATGGTCTATATTGCTGCAAAAGATGAATCTGATGATGAAGAAGATAAAATGGCACTTATCTCTCTTGTTAGAAAAAATGATACATGGATTATTGATAGCGGTTGCTCACATCATATTATTGGTGATAAAACAAATTTTGAACATATGGAACATTATGATAGTGGAAGTGTAAGATTTGGAAATAATGAACCATGTTGCATAAAGGGAAAAGGCTGTAGCTCACTAACTAATGAACTTAGATGTGATAATGCTTATTGGGTTGAAGGAGTAAAGCATAATCTACCAAGTGTGGCACAATTAAATGACATTGCATTCAAGGTAGAATTCATGAATGGGAAGGCCAAGCTACTAGATGGAAAAGGAAATCTAGTTGGGTTTGGTAACCAAAAAAAAGGTAACTAATTCTACCTAGATCTTAGTGAAAGTTCATGTTTCATTGCTCAAGTAGAAAGTTGGTTATGGAATAAAACATTATGTCATGTGAACTTTGATAATATGATCAAGATAAGAAAAAAAAAAGGAGTGAGAGGTATTCCTAGTTTGAGGAAACCTGATATGGGCCTATGCAAAAATTGTCAAATTAGTAAGATGGGCCTATGCAAAAATTGATATGGGAACTATCATTTTGAAGAAGTCTTGGAGCTGGTTCATATTGACTTATGTGGACCTATTAGAATTGAGAGCTATAGTGGAGATAATTACTTTCTTCTTTTTGTTGATGATTATTCTAGAATAATGACTGTAATGTACCTAAAAGTTAAGTCTCAAGCTTTTCAAAAGTTTAAGTGGTATCTGACAAGAGTAGAGAAGGAAACATGAAAGAAGCTAAAGTGTTTGGGATGAGATAGAGGTGTTGAAATTCATCTCCAATGAATTATACATTGAAAGATGAATCAAAAGACAAGTGTCAGCCCCTAGTACACCACACCACAATTGTATAGCTAAAAGAAGGAACATGTCCATCATGGATTGTGCAAGAACCTTGATGATAGAAAAGAATGTTGCAATCAAATACTGGAAGGAAGCAATCAGTATTGTAGTGCATACCTTGAATAGAGTACAATTGGAGAAAGACTCAAATCAAACTCCTTATGAACTATGGTATGGCTACAAACCTAATGTAAGTTACTCGAAAGTATTTGGTAGCAAATGTTATATTCTAAAAGAGACTAGGAAAGGTAAATTTGATGTCAAAGGTTATGGAGGGATATTCCTAGTATACTCCAGTAGAAGTAAAGCATATAACTGTTTGAATTTTCCTACTCATAAGATCATAGAAAGTGCACATGTGAGAACTAGTACATTTGACCCCATTTTTAGACCAAATTTTTTGACCATCTATTAAAATGGGGTCAAATTGGTCAGAATATGCAATGAAAAATATTTTTTTTTGAAAATCCATGCTCGTGTTGGTCGAAATTTGGACCAACACAAGCTTAAAATATGAAAAAAATTAAAAAGTTTCTTCATTGTTTCATTGAGCATGCAAGTAAATAGGGTTTCATTTTCACAGAGCACGAGGGAGCACAGGCATAAAGAAGCAGGAGTGAGAGTATTCTATTGATTAAATCTTTTAGTATCTTGTTCAAGGCATGCCCAATATAAAAATCTCCATTGGCATAAGGCGAGACCATCATGAACAGTAAAAATATCCCCCATGTTCTTGTTTGCAACTATTTCTCATCCCATAGCTTCTTTATTTCTAGTTCACATGTTGTTAAATTGGCTCAGAATTGTTTGCTTCAGGTGAGTTCTATTATACACTTTGGTGAATCTTTTAATTGGGAAACTTTGTTGATTCTAATCTTTCTATTCTATTACTAGTTCAGGAATTTTTTTGGATGTTTTCTTCCTTCTTCTTTTCGTTTTGAGTTGGGGGTTTGGATTTTTGATTGTGGGGCTTAAAATTGATGGGGGTTAAGGTTTGTCATTTGTATAAATGCTTTTGACTTTGCAAAGAAATGCCTTTCAGTAAATTGTTCATGTTGTAATTTGTGGAGGGAATGGGTGTTTAAAGGTTTGGCCGAGATTGATTGAATGGACATTTGGCTTCTAAAATTGTTGGAGTTATTCCATACCCCAAGAAAATTTGGACTTTAGAAGGGTTGTTGGTTCAGTAATACACCCGAGTTTTAATGGGGGTTTTAGAGGGTTTGAAGGCTGCTCCAGTTTTCCATTTTGATTCCATTGAAATCTATTTTACGTACTACATTTCTGGAAAATCATTGAAGAACAAGATTGTGTAAATTGGTATTCATAAGACATGAGTTAGTATTGACCAAATCATTTCTTATGAGTACCAATTGATAATCATAACAAATAAAGTGTAAATCATTCAGTTGGTGTAAATTAATAATCATAAGTAATATGAAATAATGCAAAATAATGCAAACTATGATCCTCACAGAATATGATAAATGGAAATCATTATAGTGTAAATCACTTCTCATAAAATGAGTCAGTGTGAATCAATAACAATAAGAAATGAGGTGATGTAAACCATTTTTCATACAATATGATCGATAACAAGGCGGGGTAAATCAGTTTAAAAAAATACATTTTATGAATCAATAGTCATGAAAAAATGCAAATCATTTCTCATAAAATATGTTAAACCATTAATATGAATCAATAGCAACCATAAGAAATGTAATCTAAATCATATCTCTCATAAAATATAAGATATCATAAATCATATAAGCTATTAGAATGGCCATAAGAAATATTTCCCAATAAGATATGAATCATTAATCAAGAAGAAATAGTATAAATCATTCCTCATAAGAATTGTGTATGGTGAATCAATAATGATCATGATAGAAGTTAGATAATGTAAATCATTTCTTATTAGATATTAGTGTAAATGAATAATCAATGAAAAGTGAGGTAGTGCATGTAAATCATTCCTAATATGAATCAATAATCAAGAAGACATAGTGTAAATTCTTCCTCATAAATTTTGAGTCAATGTGAATCAATAATCATAAGAAAACTACTGATTGAAGTGATAACTGAGTGTAGATCATACAATGCTGAGCTACTTCAGAAAATGATATCTTTTTTAGTATGTAGCTAGAGAAGCTTCATAAATAAAGGGAAGAGAATAGTAGAACTTACATTTATTTGGGTATTCTCATTGTCTTCAAGGCGATATTCATGCATAATCCATTCTATTTTCTAGCCATGAAGGGATCTCCCAGTGTAGAAGACCAAGGTCTTTCTCATTCCAATCCTCTTGAAGTTCATATAAATGGCCTTATCATAGCCAATTTCCTTCCAAAACCCTGCAGTTGTTGCTTTGTTTGTGCAGGTGCCTATTGGGTACTTCTTGTCTTTATGACTGAAAAAGTACCAATTATTTTGTGGAGTAGAACCTATCTTGCATCTCTTTGGTTCATTTCAAAACAATAATTAGGGGAAAAAGTCACAAAGATAACAAGTCTTAAAGAAAATTCTATTAAGAAAAAATCAATCCATTGTTGGAATAATCAAATGGGAATAATACTTCTGAGGGGGGGTGGGGGTGAATAAGAAGTATCACACTTTAACCTTAAAAAAATTTAACTGAAAATAAACTTCATGCATGTAAACATTTCAAACAACCATTAAAAAAACACATGCATCACAACACATAACACCAAATTTTGGTAACCCAGAAACCCTCCAAAATGAGAAGGTAAAATTGGGGTGGGGATGATACCCACAAAATCACTGCAGCAATAATGTTTGACCACTTCTGATGGTCTGCCCTATTAAAGGCCTACCCTGTTAAAGGCTTTACACTATATCAATAGTGACTTGTTTAAAGGATTTACAAACACTTTACATGAAGTGTCACCCTGTTAAAGGATTTTATCACCTTTTCAAAGGATCTACAATCTAGCTGTTAAGCTAACCAATCAACATAGGATTCTCTTTCTAATACAATTGCTAGAGAGTATTAGACTAATAAACTTGATAGCTTACAATTCTTGATTGCTAAATTCAGGCACTTGATTTGCTCTCTTTGATCTTGATCCTCTGAGATCTGATATCTTATTCGATGCCATTGCTCTGTTCTGATCAACTGAATACTGTAATGTTGCTCTGTTCCTCTAAGTCTTTTCACACTTCTCTCTAAATTTCACTATAGTTTACCCATACATTGCTCTCTTCCATGCATACAATGGGGTTTCATCCTCCTTTTAAGATTTTCGAAGACTTAGGGTTAGGTATGGATCTATGATCCATATTGAATCTTTAATTCCCACTCATTCCTTGCACTTTTCTTATTGGTTGCATGTCTTCTCCATTTTTCTTATTAGTTGCATGCTGATTGCATAAGAAATATAAAAGATACATTCTTATCCTTATTATCCTTTGAGATTCTTCTATGTCGGCCCAAAAAAAATAGTTTACATATGAGTTTGTGAAGGCACAAACTCATATGCTGATTCTATGTTACTCAACACATACTGGATTACTGGTGCTCGACACATATATGATTCTGGTTTTCTCTAAACCTATTGCATTTTGGCTTGCTCGACATCAACTATTTCACTCAGCACCTATATATCACTCGGCTCATATGTTTCACTTGGCACTTGAAGTCACTCAGCACCTATATCATGCTCGGCACTTGATCTTCACTCGGCACCTGAAGATCACTCAGAACCTATTGGAATTCTAACTCAACACATACTATGGATCAACATATATAGTGTACTTGGATTCTATATTAAATTTGGTTAAGTATGTTGACACTCAATTGTCAAAACCATTCTGAGACCAACATCCATACCATTGAGGTCCCCAGGTTCTAACTTGTTAAGATCAACATCTCTGATAACATCAAGGTCAATGATCTCATAGGACACCTTTTTCTTCAACTAATAGTATAAAAGTTCTTTATCTATTGGATGAAACCTGAACCCTAGTGGTATGCATGAGGATTGCCCATTTGTTGATAAACCCATCCCTGTAGTACAAGAAAACATATATATGTACATCAATCATACACTTTATTTCACCTCCAAGAGTTATAACAATTAGCAATACCAAGAAGGAAAATATAAGAATCAAGAAGTCCATTCATATGATAGAAGGACATATATATCATCTTCTCAAACTGCTTAGTGTTCTTTTTTCATAAGTCCTACCATGAAAAAAGATAAAATTCTCAGAACTATTTTGAAATGAACAATATAAATTCATCTTGCTTATCTTGGTCTAATGGAGTATGATATAGAATATCCTAAAATATAATTCAAGATATCAAAAGTATCATGAAATATAATCCAAAAGATATTGAAATATATTCTAAATATCATGAAATATGATCCAAAATCCTCAATATTCTAAAGAATTATCTAAATAGATATACCAACTGAAGTTATCATGGACAGTAAAAATGCCATATTAGGGTCTACTATGTTTGGTAGCACCTACACCCACTTCTACTACAAGAGTTAGGTAGCTCACATACTAGTAGACCACCAAACACACTAGGATGCTATAACATATTACACATATATAGCAATAGCAAACTCTACACTCTGCTATATGTTTTCTTCTTGGAAGAGGAAAGAAACTACTACAATCTTTTTAGAAAGACAAAAGAATGGTACATCAAGCAAACAGAGCTTGATTGCATAATAAGCTTATAGTTCTAAAGCAGTCCCCAGAAGGACAAGCCTCTTCCAAACCAACATAAAGACCCTAGAACAGGTGTTATACAAAAATTAGCTACTCACAAGCACCAGATGCTTGAAAGAAACACAACCATGTGGTCTGAAGATGAAAAACTAAAATCAATTTCCAAACACAAAATTCTACAAGTTTCAATCTTTCTTCTACATAATTCCATGCCCATGTTTCTAATCCTACAAATTCATATCAAAACCAATTCCACTAACCCCAAATTCATGCTCATATATAATCAACACTTAAACGCAAATCCAACCCCTACAAATACAAACATCTCAACTCTACAAAACATGAAATCTACTTATAAATCTTGATGACTACCTACAAAGTTTTAGTTTTCTCAACTCTATACACTTTGAATATATCAGATCAGCATGTGGGTATCAGCCAAAAGTGGTGAATTTGAGCTCCTCCCTCTGGATTCTCTGTATCAAGAAACCCAATCAATCTAAATCCATCTAGTCAACAATAGAGTGGAGTCTTTTAGACCTTTTTGAAGAAGAAAAAAGGCCACAAGACTACAAGATCAACACATGAGGGTTGCAAGGTGCTGTAGATTGTGTAGAAAAATGAATGTTATAAAAATCTAGCACATTTAAAAATGAAAATAGAGCTATTAAAACTAAACCCTATGGTTGCAAGATTTAGATTTTTAGAAGATGAATGATCGAGATAATAAAATTACTGTTAGGCTGCCATAGCTACTTTAGGACTTGCTGAATCAATATTTGAGATCACTTTGTCACATCACTCACAAAGTGTGGGATGATCCATAAATGAGCGAATTGCTTGAGAGTAGATCCAACATCTTTTGCATTTGGCACCATCTGCATGAGATACCCCAATCCATAATTCACCTACTCCTTGTGAAGAATACATTCCAGTGTAAGCTACACCAGTACTAGATGCGTGTTCCATTGAAGCTAGAACTTCGACCTGAGAAGTTATACAAATCCTATGTAACTTGTCTGCATCATCACCTAGCATAGACATCTCATGGAATCTTTGAAGCAGGTTTACATTAGAGCTGCATAAATAAACCTTAGCATCTAAACTTGCATGTATCAAATTTGCACCTTGTTAGGATAAACCACAGATAGAAATATAAACTACATGCAAATATAACCAATAACAGAAAATAATAGATCACATAGAAATGAACACAAGGCACCAAGATTTAACATGGTTCACCCAATCCCTAGGCTATGTCCACCAAACAGCAAGTCCAATATTATTACAATCTAGTGATTACAACCTAATTACAATCCGTAATCCCTTACAACTCAATACCACTGCAAGAAGCAATTTCACATCACAACATAATGAAAATACCCAACCCTAAACCCTTTTATACAAGTATTAAACCGCTTTAGGGTTATAACATGTCGGCCATAAATTAGCCAAAACCTTTAGTGACGAATCTACAAATGGCAAATCTACGAATAGTACCCAAAAAATAAAATTCGGGGCGATCACCATGAAGAAAGGCTGTTTTAACATCCAACTACTCTAAATGCAAATCTTTAGTAGCCACAAGACTTAAAATAGTACAGATAGAAGTCATTTTAACAAAAGGAGAAAATATCTCATCAAAATCAATTCCCTTTTTCTGTGCAAATCCTTTTACAACTAAATTGGCCTTAAATCTTGTCTTACCTCCTTCCTCTTCTTTCAACCTATAAACCCACTTATTCTGTAAAGCCTTTTTACTTGCAGGCAACTTGCATAGATCCCAGGTCTTATTCTTCAGCAAAGAGTCCATTTCATCTTTCATGGCAGACTCCCACTAAATCTTAGTATCCACCTGCACAGCTTCATCATAACTTTCTGGTTCACTAGCATCAGTAAGTAAAATAGAATACAAAGAGGGAGAAAATCTTTGTGGAGGTCTAATTTGCCTCGTTGACCATCTAACATTCACTGGTGTGTGTGGTATTTGTTGTTGTGGTTGTTGCACATCACGAGGAATGGCTAGAACATTAGCTTTTGAAGTATCATCCAGCACTACATAATCATCTTCTTTCTTCTCATGTTGTTGCAACAGATCTTTGTACAACACTTTCTCATTGAATATGACATCCCGACTTCTAACAATTTTATGATTTTCAAAATCCCAAAGCTTATAACCAAATTCATTAATGACATATCCAACAAAGACACATTTCTTTGATTTAGCTTCTAGCTTGGTTCTATTTTCAGAGTCTATATGAGTAAAAGCTTCACAACCGAAGGTCTTGAGAAAAGAATAACTCACCTTCTTACCAGTCCATGCCTCCTCTAGAATACCATAGCCCAAAGGAGTAGAGGGATCTCTATTAATCAAATATACTACAATATTGACAGCCTCCGTCCACATGTGTAAGGGCAACCCATCATGCAACCTCATGCTCCTTGCGCGTTAAATTATAGTCCTGTTCATGCATTTAGCCACTCCATTTTCCTGTGGAGTCTTTGGAATAGTTTTCTATCTATGAATACCATTAGTGGAGCAATAATATTCAAATTCATGACTGCAATACTCACCACCATTATCAGATCTAAGACATTTTAATTTCTTACCAGTCTCATTTTCAACCAAGCATTTCCATTTCTTAAAAGTTTGAAATAAATCATATTTCTATCTAAGGAAATAAACCCATATTTTTCTAGTTGCGTCATCAATAAATGTAACATAATAATGAGAGCCACCAAAGGAAAATACCTGAGCTGGTCCCCATACATCTGTATGCACAAGCTCTAATTTCTCCTTTTTGTTTTCCTTCCCAGTCTTTACAAAACTCACTCTCTTTTGTTTTCCATACACAAAACTTTCACAGAAATCCATATTAACACATTTCAGACCTAGTAAAACTTTCTTTGAATGAAGTAATTTCATACCTTTCTCACTCATGTGCCCAAGTCTGTTGTGCCACAGTGCTATATCAGAATCTACAGTAGCTATTTGTTCTCCCTGCTCAACTGTAGCAATTGTTCCTGAACATTCATTTTTTTCTAAAACAATCAAAGTAGAAGGAACAATATGACCTGTACAAAGATATAAGGTGCCTACTTTCACACCTTTTGCTACTACTAGGGAACCTTTTGAAACCTGCCAATTTTTATCATTAAAAGTAACTACACAACCTCATCACTGAGTTGCCCCGCTGACATTTGTTGGTGTAAATAAGTATTTACATATTACACTTACTTAAGTTTACTTAGGTTTATGCGTTATTTAATTATTTTGCATTATTTAATTATTTTTATTTGTGAGACACTTAAGAGTTTGCACACCTTTTGAGTTGTCATGTAGACAACACAGGAGTACGCAACTCTATTTTAGCACATGGTGTCTACAACATTGATTTGCGTGTCACACCCTTGTAGGCTTATCCTCTCATCACCGCACTTACTTTCGTGATTAATGGAGGATAACCCAAACCTGGTGGACATGTGCTTGGTTGTATGACACATCATGATGCTGATTACAAGACATTCTAGATGTATCTCAGAGGCCTTAATAAACAGGCACTCCTAGTGTACTCTCATGAACCAATTATTGAATACATTATTATTTTGATCATACTCTGTTTACTTTGGTCTACAATGTGCTTGTGTTTGAGTTCTTAGTTCATGGGTGAATTTTTCCCTTAGGCAAATTCTTACATGGTATCAGAGCATAGAAATTTTCTCATCACATAGCCACTCGAGACCTCTTGCTTGCTTCATCACCTCAGCCCGAATCTGAAGTTCTGCAAAAATTGAGAGTGTCCATCGATAGATCTGACCTCACCATTGCATCCAGAATGCTGAACCAATGAAAATTGACTATAAACTCAGGTACCTTGGCCCAAAGTCAACTGTGAGGCAATTTTTTTTTGCAAATCGAAACCCAGAGGCCTCGATTTGTAGTATGGGTATGGTCATTTATTTTCAGATCTATGATTTAATTTTTCGGATCTGAATTTCTCTGTTAATTTTTAGAATTATTTTTTCCGTCATATTTCTGTGCAAATTTTTGAAATATATTTCCGAGCAGAGAATTTTTTTTTTTTTGTCATATTTCTGTGCAACTTTTCAGAATATATTTCCCACCAGAGAAATTTTTTTAGCAGACCCGGGCAATGACACCCCAGATCTGCCTTTTTTTGGAGGGTTTATTATTTTTTTGCAGGGCATATTCACAATTAAGTCCGCGGGCCTCCCTCATAGACATGGTCGTATTGTGGATCTATAATAGTCGACCAACTGCCCGACGCAACCTTCTTTTTATTGAAGTATGGTGAAGTTTGGTATATAAAACGTCCAAACTCCCATTGCACAATGCATGTGGGATTATTGAATCCCACTCCCGACGTAGGATATTCTGGGTGCAAATCGCATATTCTACAGACTAATCTACGGCTCGATTTGGCAAATTCTTGGCGAGATCCGCTTTCTTCCGGGGACAACTCTTTTTCAAATTTTTGACGATCGCTGCATCCAGTGCCGAATTACATTTCCAGGCGCCCACAGACTTGTCCTGCCGATTCGCGCTAAGTTAAAGTTTTTTGACAATTTTTTGGGAGCAGCGGTGAAGGTTTTCGGCAAAGCAGATTGTCCTCCCGCCTGTGATTTAGATTCATGCCCTCGTGCATTTGGTATTTCAGACATCTGACCTGCACTTTTTTGGTGTGAATCCCAGCAATGCTGCAGACATTTTTGGCCCCTGTGCATTCCTTATTTTTGGCAGTCGCAATTTTTTTTCCCAGCAATGCGTTTTAAATCCTTCCCACCCGTGTAGTTTCTCCGGCCGCTGGATAACCTATTTTCGACGACACGTAGATAGATTTAACCCGCGACCTCAGCCGCTTTGATCCAAGACTGCCACATCGCCCATAGAAGTTGCTGGAGTGACACATCAGCGTATAAAAAATTGCCAAGTGGTATTTTTGTACAGTACGAAACACTGAGTCATCATCCAGTCAGCTGCCACGTCACCTAGGGCATTGATTTTTTTGCTGACGCCAACAAAACACTGGGTTAAATTTGACACCCGTCTAAACATCATTCCTGAGTGTTTTAGAACTTCTTTGACAACTATTTGACTGTCAATTTAGACTTGCAGTTTCTCCTCTAGACCCCTCTCTAGATTGCTTTTCAGTTTGGCAGCTTGACTTTGCGAGCTCGTATCTTGGACATCCAGACTCTGATTCAAGTGCAATTTTTTTTGAAATCAGGTAGAATTTTCTAAATTTTCTAGTGGTGGTGTTGTTTTTTGGTTTTAGTGCATATATTTTGCACAAATTGTTGTATAATCCTGCGTTTTGCAACTTCAGAAGCTCCATACGAGAACATCTGGTCACTTTTTTAAGTTTTATTTTTTTTGAAAGTGTATATTTTTTCATCTACTTTCTAGATCTAAAGTCAAATTCTAAGGTTGTGTGGACCAATTTTTCACTTTCAGAATTAGGCCTTCTTTGGCATTGTAAAGCTTTCATTCTTTTTTAGAATTGTTGTAAAACTAAGCTACGGTGCTTAAGTGATAGATTTAAGCCTTATAAGACAGTTGTAAAAGCAAAATCAAAAAATCCACTTTGTTCATTTTGACAAGTGGCCCATTGTAAACGCACTACTTATAAAGTGCCAACAACATCTCTTTTGGGGGGGTCTATTGATTGAGTGAAAAGGGTGGGTGTGTACTGTGTTTTTGTGTCTCTCTATTGTGCTCTTTTCATTTCTGCATCATGGGTTTTAAATGTCCTCCTTTAACTTCATGCAACTATTCTACATGGAAAGATATTACATGAAGTAGATTAATGGAAAAAGGATATAGTCTTTATGTTGATGGTACAATTACCAAACCTACTGATGCTAAAGAACTCATTAATTGGCAAAGACAAGACCGAAAAGCTTTAGGTGTAATTAGGAGTTATGTACATGGGGATCTTCTCTTTCACATTAAAAGTTGTTTAGAATCTAAAGAAGCTTGGGATAAACTTGAATAGTTGAATGGTAAAGTGGATGAAGAAAAGGGATTTCAGATTGAAGATGATCTACTTCTCTTAGATCCTAAGAATTATGACACAATTCAAGATTATATCTTCAAAGTCAATGAGTATAGGACACTTCTTAAAATTGTGGAAATCCCATGAAGGATGATAGGTTGATTCATCACATCCTGAAGAAGCTACCCTCTAAGTACGCCAACTTTGTTTCAATTTTTAATACTCACAAGTTAACCATGGGATCTGCTTACTAGAAGCCTTCCTTTGATGGATTTACAGACATGTTGATTGTTGAACAATCTCACTTGGTGGATTTTGGACTTATCAAGTATCTAAGACCAAAGCTTTGGTGGCTAGTGATGATCACAAATCTAGTCAAGGAGGAAAAAGCAACAAGAAGAAGAAGCAGTGGAAGCAGAAAACACAATCTGAGACACAACAATCCTCCTCTCAACAAGGTGGTTCTTCTTCGAACAAGAAGGGAAGTAATGAAAAGAAGGACAAACTCTTTTGTGCATATTGCAAAAAGCCAAATCATGACGAGCATCATTGCAAGACAAAAAGAGTCGATGAGTAAGAAAATCTACTCAAGAAGAACAAGATTCAAGTGCCAGGTCCTTCCAAGGATACAACTCCTACCTCTTCAAAAGGTAAAGGTCAAGCACTTATGGAAAACACAAGTTCTTCAGAATGGATACTTGACTCAGGTGCCTCTTACCACATGGGTTCTTCAAAGGAAGACTTTTCTTCATTGAAGCAGTCAAAGGTACCACACATCTTCATGGGAGATGATACTAAGATGGAAGTTGAAGGGAAAGGACATGTGAAAATGGAAGATGGGGAATTCAAAGATGTTCTCTATGTTCCAAATCTAAGTTCCAATCTCCTATCAGTTTACCAAATCACTCACCTAGGAGATGGTCATAAGGTTGAGTTCCTTCCAGATTCAGTAATGGTGTGAAGTCTCAAAGATGATTCATTGGTAGCAGTGGGGAAAGTCAATGATGACAAGAGGTTATACTCCTTCTCCCACTTTGTCCCTAAGAGTCATTCTCAAGCCTTGTTAACTCACTCTACTTCAAACATCAATTTATGTCATGAGTGGTTTGGTCACCTTGACTTTCGCTCTCTTTAGCAACTTTGCTCAAAACACATGGTCAAAGGTCTACCTAATATCAACTTTTCTAAGGGAGAATGTTCATCTTGTTCAGTGGATATGAATCTTAGGGAGAAGTATGATAAAGGGAAGTCTTCTCGAGCTCCAGTTGTTCTTCAGCTAGTTCACATGGTATTAGCAGGACCCTTTGCAGTGACTTCAGTCAGCCAAGGCCACTCCATACTCACACTTGTTGATGAATTTTCAAGATTCACTTGGGTCTTCTTCCTTCATCATAAGAATGAATTGGTTCATGAGCTTCATGACTTCAAGACTCATGTTGAACACAAGTCAAGGAAAGCCATAAAAGTATTAAGGGTGGACAATGAGAACAAATATGTTGACAAAAGACTTAAGAACTTTTGCAAAATTGAGGGGATTGATCTTCAGAACTCACCAACATTCAGTCTACACAAGACAAATGTTGCAGCTATGAGGATTAGGACTCTCAAGACCATGGCAAGTTGCATGATAAAGGCCAAGTCTCTCAATCCTACACTTGAAGTTGAAGCCATTAACAGTGCTACTCACATACTTAATAGGTCTCCTCATCCAACCTTAGATGACAAGACTCCTTTTGAGGCATGGTGTGGCAAAAAACTAGTTATGAGTCACCTTAGAGTCTTCGGTTGTCCAGCATGGGCAAACCTTTCTTCCAAGAGTTGCAAGGCATTGACACCTATGCCTTGTATCTTTATCAGTAATGAAGATAATGCAAAGGCTTACAGACTGATGGATCCAAAGACACATGAGATTTTTGTGGAGAAGGATGTTCACTTTGAGGAAAGCTCTCCCAACTTGTCCTCTACTCCTCGCTGGACATCATACATAGTGGAAACTTATAGTGACACCATTGATAGTGCTTCAACAGGTTTAGACACATGGGGTTCTATTAACCATTGTAGTGAGAGGTCATCAGTCCAGTCTACGTGCTTATATTGCCACAGTGAAAGGTCCAACATAGCATGGTACATCTCATCTTCTAGCTCTAGCTTCAGTTGACTTAGGAGATAGACTTGAGGACTTAGATCTTCTCATTGATGATGATACTTCTATAGTTGTTGTGAGGGCTCACTCTGACCCTCATGTCCATTCTCTACATGCTCAGTCTGAATAGGTTGGTGTGATTGTGGATCCTTATGAACAACAATTAGTGGAGGTCTCTTTGTTAGTTGAGGAGATAGATGGTTTAGTGGAACAAGTTCAACAAACATCCTTGACAGATCTGCATTCATTCTTTTCAGCACAGTTGGAAGGGGTGAACCTCAGCATCAGTACAGGGATATTTGAGTAGGTTTCAGGGCCAACACACATCTTTAGGATTGTACCTTTGGCATTGTTTCTTCCTAAGGGGAGGAACACCATTTTGCATTCTTGTACCAACTTCTTCATCGGAGCGGCTTTCACTTGTTGGCATTCTTCTTTTTTTTGGGGGGGGGGGGTGGGGGGGGGGGGGGGGGGGGGGGGCGCTATTCTATCTCTCTTCCTTCTTTCATTATCTTATGTATATACTAGATGTATGTCATAATGGGGAGGTCTTGATTACTCCATCCATCAATGCATCCATATTTATCTCTCTTTTTGGGGGAGGGTTTTTCCCATGAGGTTTTCCCTCTTTCCCCACTTTATGGGAGATTGCATTTTCATTATGTACATGGGTACCTAATATGGCCTAGTAGCTAGGACCCATTATGCATCTTCATCCTAGTTCGTAAGCTTAAGGACATTCCCCTAAGTTGCACTTAAGGGGGGGGGTGTTGGTGTAAATAAGTATTTACTTATTACACTTAAGTTTACTTAGGTTTATGCATTATTTAATTATTTTGCATTATTTTATTATTTTTATTTGTGAGACACTTAGGAGTTTGCACACCTTTTGAGTTGTCATGTAGACAACATAGGAGTACACAACTCTATTTTAGCACATGGTGTCTACAATACTGATTTGAGTGTCACACCCTTGTAGGCTTATCCTCTCATCACCGCACTTACTTCTGTACTTAATGGAGGATAACCCATATCTGGTGGACATGTGCTTGGTTGTATGACACATTATGATGCTAATTATGAGACATTCTAGATGTATCTTAGAGGCCTTTATATACAGGCACTCCTAGTGTACTCTCACGAACTAGTTATTAAATACATTGTTATTCTGATCATACTCTGTTTACTTTGGTCTATTGTGTGCTTGTGTTTGAGTTTTTAGTTCCTACGTGAATTTTTCCCTTAGGAAAATTCTTACAAAATTAAATTCCTACTCAGCCTTGGAACATGTCTTACCTCATGTAGTAGCCAATGATTCCCGTTCTGCAACTTAATCTTAATTTTTCACTTTCCAACAATTTGACAGGGTTCATTATCCCCCAAATAAACAAGCCCAAAATCCCCTTGGACATAATCAATGAAATAACCTCTATGAGGTGTAGCATGAAATGAAGCACCAGAATCTAAAACCCATGAATCATCAATACTTTCTAAAGACAGAAGCAAAGCATCCTCTTCGAATTTTTTACTTACCACATTTGCCTCCTTGTCTCCATCTGATTTATCTCCTTCATTTTTCTTTCGATTCCAACAATCTTTCTTTCTGTGCCCTGGTTTCCCATAGTACCAGCAATCATTTGGTCCTCTTGATTGAGACATCTTCTCCTTTGACTTTCCTCTTGATTTCCCATGATTTCCAAAGTTACTTCCTCTCTCAGTCATTCTGCCCCTGCTTTGTGCCTTCAAAGCACTTCCTGATGTAGATCCACCTGAGGATTTCCTATGAGTTTCCTCACTCAAAACAACACCGATCACATCATCATATTTTAGGGTACTAGATCCAGGAACAAAATTACTCACCGCCATTACCAAGTCATTCCAGCTTTCAGGCAAAGAACACAAAATCAAGAGAGCCCTAATTTCTTCATCAAAATTGATACCCACAAAAGATAACTGACTAGTAATAGTATTAAACTCATTTAAATGATCTGCAATAGATCCACCTTCTGCCATTTTCATATTAAATAAACACTTCATGAGAAATGCCTTGTTTGAAGCGGAGGGCTTTTCTTACAGTGTCGCTAGGGTTTTCATCAAATCTTTTGTCATCTTTGCTTTTGTAATATTAAATGCCATCGATGGTGCCAAGCATAACCGAATGCTTCCAAGTGCCTTTCTATCCAAAAGATCTCATTTAGCATCTGACATAGTTCCCTGATTCTTGGCTTTGCCTTCCAATGGCTTCCATAAATCCTTCTGATATAGATAGTCTTCTATTTGCATCTTCCATAACTGGAAGTTCTGCCCATTAAACCTATCAACCCTCAGCTTACCCTCATCTGCCATCACTCCCACTCAACCGTGACACTTTCCTGTAGAGGATAACTAAAAGACAACCACGCTTTGATACCACTTATTAGGATACACCACGGATAGAAATAAAAACTACATGAAAATATAACCAATAACAGAAAATAATAGATCACACAGAAATGAACACAAGGCACCAAGATTTAATGTGGTTCACCCAATCCTTGGGCTACATCCACCAAACAACAAGTCCAATATTATTACAATCCAGTGATTACAACTTGATTACAATCTATAATCCCTTACAACTCAATACCGCTGCAAGAAGCAATTTCACATCACAACATAATGAAAATACCCAACCCTAAACCCTTTTATACAAGTATTAAACCACTTTAGGGTTATAACATGTTGGCCATAAATTAGCCATAACTTTAGTGGTGAATCTACGAATGGTGAATCTATAAATAGTACCCAAAAAAAAAAAAATCGAGGCGATGCCCCAAACCCCACTAATTATGAAGTATGTACAGTACTTTCCTGATCAGTCACCACAATCTAACACACCTCTGGCCATCTCCAAGACTTTGTTTACTTCTGTTCTCATCTCAAGGACCTTTTCCCAGTACTCAACATTAGGTTTCATCAGCATTAGCCATTCATAATTAATCCTTGGCCATTATGCTTCAAAAAAAAACTCTACTGTTGAGCCATCTTCCTTGAAATGTGTAAATGACATATGCTGCCATGCATCCTTGGCCATGTGAGGTAGAATTGGAGCTATAGCCTACATAATGCAAAGTAGATGAGCTACATGAATAGTTTGACCACTCCTCCTTGTTTGGCTATTTCTACCACCAACATAAAGTTGATCTTTGGCAACATCAAAGTAAACATTTGATAAGTCTACACTTGCAAAACATTGAATAGTTTGGGAAATCTTATAGAACTGATAGCTCCCATAGCTATGTTTGATGTTGTTGATAATATTGGCTATTTGGTATAGTGCATACTTATCAATCATTGGAAGATCCTTATAAACAATAGAATTTTCTAGCTTCCAATCATGAAGATTTGAAAGAAGATATCTCAATGTTCCATGCAATTTTTTGTATATATCAGACATTTGCTTGATGATTTGTGGACCAATCATTACATCACCAGAATAATCCACACTTGAAACCCAAAGTCTTAGGACATTAGCTCCATACTCGGGAGCCTCCTTTTTATTCTTGGCACCTTCAATTACAACTTGCAAATCTATCACTTTTCCTAGTGATTTACTCATTTTTAGACCCCTCTCATCCAAGACAAACCCATGAGTTAGAACACTCTTGTATGGTGCTTGTCCTAAATGATTTCCTTTGAGCATCAACAATTTTCTTGGAAAATTGAGTAGCTTTCTTTCTTAGTTTCAATAGTGTGAGTGTTGAAGTTTCACATTTGTCAAAGTAATTATCAAATTATACGTACCTATGTGCATATATATACATATGCATATAAGCATATGCTCGCACACACACACACACACAAGTATCTGAGTTTTTATGTTTGCCTTCGATTCATATTGGGTTGGCTAAATGACACTTGCTGCTATAATGATCAGGGATCATGTTCTTAATCACTAATCTTGCTATGTCTTATTGTGCAAGCATTTGATATTGAATTGGGCTGTATATTATCTCAAAAAAAGTTTGATGATGATTTTTGTGCATATTGAATGGTTATACAATGTTTTGTATTACTCTCGATAAGTATTGGGCATATTGCTTTGTCTAAACACCCAATATATATCAGTGTTGTTATCTATTAACTAATTAAAGCTTGCGATATGATCATGACCCCATAGGGTCATGACCCTATGTGGCCTTTGGCTACGTAGAGTCATGCCCCTATGGGGCGACATGACTCTTCCATGTATTATATATGCTCATCGAACTTGGAGACAATGCAACATATCAAGTACAAACATATATTGCAGTCCCAAGATTGATTTAGCCTGAAGGTTCATAATACACATTATCAGCAATTGCCATTGAAGAATAAATTTGAAGATCCATACATCAGCACTAAGAAAGGTAAGATTGTAATTATCTTTATTAGTATTTCTATCAGAGATCCTGTATGCAATAACAGTGAGCTCTTTCCTTGTCTCTTGGTCTATGGACTGCAGAACTTTGAGCTCAAGTAGCTTATATCAGTTTTATCTTGAGATATTTTATGCACTCTTGCCATGACGGAAACCTTCTCTCCAAATGAAGAATTGCCCAGTCCATAGCCCACAACAAAGATGAAGATCATCAGTCTGTGGTGCAAGTTAATCACTGTTAATCACTAGTGCAAGTTAATCTCTAATATATATATATATATATATTATATATATATATATATATATATATATATATATATATATATATATATATATATATATATATATATATATATATATATATATATATATATATATATATATATATATATATATATATATATATATATATATCTATATATATATACAAACTATCTCCCATAAGTATATATACCTGTATATGTTTATATATATGCAGATCTGAATCATTCATACACTCTCCTCTGTATATGTATATTTCTATTTGTGACCAAAGCTAGAAGTGTAAGGTGCTAAATAGTTTTATGGATTCCTATTTTGAGAATAGGTGACTTGTCGGATATTTGTTTTAGGGGGGTAAGACCTATTAATCCCTTACCCCCCTTCTTTTCATTGCCATGGAATATATATTTTTTTATTGTAGTTTATTCAAGGATTACAACATTTACCTCCAATGTCCACCATTTCTTTAACTAGACCAAAGATCTCCTCAAAATTTTGTCCCTCCAATTTCCTCCAACATTAATATTTATAAACCTCTCATCCGTTGTTATTTGTAATCCCCAATATGTTGGGAAGGGAATCTAGCTGAGACGGATTTTGATCCAACCTTGTATTTGTTTTTGGAGGTTCTTCTATCAGAAATCCTCCCCTTGTATAAAAGGAGGCATACCTTCTTAAAGACCCTTATAAAGGGCATCTGTAATGTATACAGGACTCCGGTCCCGGGCTATACCGAGGGTTTTCTTTGCCCTGTTCTTTTTCCCCTTGTGCCTGCAGTTGAATAGGGCAAAACTTTTGTAAAATCTTCTAATAATATAATATAAAGTCTTGATTACTATTGCATATTAATGAATTTTATATCATATTAATAAATGTTATGTGATTGTATTGACTGAATGTTATAGTTCATAAATGGATGAATGAAATGAATGAAGTATGTAATTAGATGTTAATGGGTAATTTAGATTGATGTTGGGGGGCAGGGCTGAGGCCAGATGAGCTTCCACCTTTACGTGGTTGGCCTTGTTAAGTAGAGAATATTATAGTATTCTTCAAACCAAGTGAAGCTCAAACTAACATACCAAGGAGTCATAGAAGCAAGGGCTACCCCCAAAGTTGTAGCAGCTTTTGCTAACAAAAGGGAGTTTGATAAAATACTTATTTACTCTAAATAGGTACACCTTGGATTTGTTCACTTGTCATTTATGATGGAAGATAGGGCTTGTCTATGCTTAAAATAACTATAAAAATATATTTTTCTTGGAAGCATTTGTTTCTTTTAGTTCAACATTCTCTTTGTTGTGTTTAATGCTTATAGCTTTATAGATTGTGAATGAGGCATAACATATGGCACTCATGAATTTTGTAGGTTGGGTACACTCCAGATTACTTGTTTCTCCAAAAAAATTTGCGCTCTGATCCCCAGGTATTATCAATTTATAAAAATATATTTCTGATAGTGAATCTGAAGATGTTTTAAAGAAAGAGGTCTTATTTGTTGAAAATTATTTATAGGGCACTGTTAATTTTGCACTAATGATGTCTAAAATGGAGGGGGGTTGTCCTATTGACAACAATGTCATCACAAATCTTTTTCTTTAGGTATATGCTTTCTAGATGTTGTAAGTTCACATATTTTCTTCCTATTTATAAATAACTTTTGGATTTTGATGTTGAAGTCAGTAGTTGAGGTGACTATCAAACAATTGCTCTTATTGCAATTTGAGGTTGACCTAATTAGTTAAATTCAATTGAATATATCGATGATTATAGAATATATAAGGGGTCAAGTTTGCATCTAATATATTCATGTCAAATCATTTAATTTATATGCCAATGGGATGCCAAGTTTGGGATAAACGTAGCCTCCTCATCTTGGTGTCATTATAATATTCATCAACATGTTTAGTTCATTTTGTTTTAAAATTATAATATTCTTAAATTCACTATTCTATTTGATGTCCCTGCCACCATTAAATATAAGCTTGATTTCTGCCTTTGTCAAGGAAAAGTCAGCCCATTTATATCATTTACATTTTTCAACATATAAATAGTTGCCTTGTATCCTCAACTCTAATTGTTGTGTCCTTTAATGATCTTAATTAGTAGCTGTCTTGTTGTTGTTTATCACATTTTATTAATGTATTTTATAATCACATAATTACTAACAATCATCTCTATTTCTTGGGCTATAACATGTCTTTATCTTGATAAACGATAGTGAAGTCAGACTCACCAGTTTAAGAGTTAGCCAGCATAAGCAACATAACATTATATTACAAAGATATCTCTGGAAGAAAGTGCCTCTTTGAAGGTTAGTTGGCCATCATCATAGACTCTATCTTGCATAAATCAAATGTCAATATGACATAACTAAACTTTCCTTGAGTGAGGAGATCTAAAGCTGATTTGGATTGGCCTTTGGACTGTGATTAGTGGTCGTTATTGATTGTGTTCATACACCTTTGACATCAAGACAATTATTGCCAACAATCTCAGACAACAAATTCCTCTTGACACCAATGACAACAATATTTCCAACATGAATCACATACTCAACAAAACTACAAACATGTTTGAGCCTTGTGACATTAGCAAGAAGGATTGTGATATGTTGTTTGTGCTAGCAATAGAGATGCCATATTTTTTTATGCAAGTCCTTCTATATGAATATATATGCTTTGTGCAAAGTGATGTTGTGACTACAATAATACAAATCTCAAAAAATTATTACATCGATATGGTTGAGAGATTTCCCCAGGGCTTATATGCTGAACCCAAACATCTAGAACATTCTGGGTATGGGCATCAAGAGAAGCTAACTCTTCAGAATAAGAGGCATATAGAACAATAGACATTTACTTTTTTTTGACATTTCAACAGAATTGAGAATATTTAACAATGATACAAGAACATGAATATCAATAGATCTCAGTAGGGTAGCAGAGCCAAGCCTAACTAATACCATGTAGCATGATGCAATAAAAAGCTAAGTGGAACTCCAAATCTAATCCAGACGAGATAAGCTATAGTGAAAAATTAATCACATTGAAAAACTTCTAATATATCTAGCTAAGTTATTTATTAAATGCTTTATTTAATTTTTTCCCCTCTATATTTTTATTTTATGATTTATTTATTTCATTAACCTAGATATTTTTATTTTGTGTGAGTGTTTTATTTTCCCTTACAAAGAGATTCACATATATGTCCAAATGAACGTGCGTGTGTAAATTGTAAGGGTGAAAATTGAATAATTTTTCATCTCCAATTTGGCCTCAATTTGATATGCGTGCCTCAAATAATTCACACACCTTGTCTATGCTTCCACAGTTTGCAGTTTTATCTACCAGAGAAGTTCCAACTACAACATCAAAAAATTCATTTATTCTTGTACTTTGATGGATATCTATAACCTATTCCAAAGCTCCCACTTCAGCATATGCAAGCAGTATGCTGGTAAAGGTTGTGGAATTTTCCTTTGAATGTGTCTAGAGGCTTTTTGTCAAATCTAATTTATGCATAGCTTGAAAATTATTGTAAGCAATGATAGCATTTCTTTGAGGCATCAAATCAAAAAGACAACATACCTTGTGTATGCTTTGAGGGATGTTCATGCCCTTTTCCAAAATTCCCATTTTGGCACAGGCAAGTAGAATGCTAGCAAGGGTTGAAAATTTATTACACCTCCCAGCTGAATTTTCTCAAATATAAAAGTATGCATGCATATGTCCATGCATCTATCTGTATTTTCAAAAAATCCATGTTATTCATATTCTTCAATCATGGCTTACCATGAGACCACAAAATTTTCAGGCTTTATGTAAAATAGTTCACATACCTTGTCTATACCTCCCATTTTGCATGCCTGTCTACCAGGGCAATTGTAACTAAAACATATATACATCAACAAATCTATTTTGTGCATTTACTGTAATCTTTGCAAGCCATGACCATAATTCTTTTAGGCATTCTGTCAAGTAGTTCTTACGCCTTGTCTATGCTCCAATTTTGTAAGTGTGCCTACCAGGGAAATTGCAATTACAACATCTAACATAATTCCTTTATGCTTTAATGAATGCACGTATCCTATTCCAAAGCTCCCATTTTGGCACAGGCAAATAGTATGCTGGCAAAAGTTTTAGAATACATACATACACACGTGCACATAGATATGCATACACAAATGCTATACATATGTGCATGCATACATGTATCTATGTTATAGGGCACATTTATGCATATGTATGTATGCACATTATACATATATAAATAAGCATGCATGAAAATATACATACATACACACATGCATGCATATACACATACACACAAACTTGGAGACAATGCAACATATCAAGTACAAACATATATTGCAGTCCCAAGATCGATTTAACCTGTAGGTTCATAATACACATTATCAACAATTGCCATTGAAGAATAAATTTGAAGATCCATACATAAACACCAAGAAATGTAAGATTGTAATTATCTTTATCAGTATTTCTATCAGAGATCCTGTATGCAATAATAGTGAGCTCTTTCCTAGCCTCTTGGTCTATGGACTGTAGAACTTTGAGCTCAATGGGCAGTCCATGGCAATAACAACCAGACACATAATGCACCTTATACCCTTCAAGCAACTTATATCTATTGAAAAAATCTTTCAGTATCTTGTTCAAGGCATGCCCAATATGCAAATCTGCAATGGCATAAGGGGGACTCAACATATGACCGTCCCTTAATTTTTTGACTAGCATGAAATATAAGCTTCTAATACTATATCCTATAGATGACAATGGCAAGTTTACTGAAGAAACTAGGCAGCTTATTGGTTTGGATGTCTTGGGTGATGGAAATGTGGCAGTTGTCGAGATCTTGGATGAACACTCATGTCTTATCATGGAAGAAGTGTACAAACATAAATACCCTTGATCTTAGATGAACACTCATGTCTTATCACGGAAGAATCGTACAAACATAAATATCCTTAAGGATATTTATGTTTGTACGATTCTTCCGTGATAAGACATGAGTGTTCATCTAAGATCTTGACAACTGCCACATTTCCATCATATTTATGTTTGTATGCTTCTTCCATGATAAGACACGAGTGTTCATCTAAGATCTTGACAATTGCCACATTTCCATCACCATAGACATCCAAACCAACAAGCTGCTCAGTTTCTTTAGTAAACTTGCCATTGTCATCTATAGGATACAGTACTAGATGCTTATATTTCATGCTAGTCAAAGAAAATTTGCACCCAGGTGTTGGTGGAAATTTCCACCAACACCTGGCAGTTTTACCAATGCCTAGGAGTTTTCAATCATTATTCGTCGAAATTAAATTGTCAGGCGTTGGTGGAAATTTCCACCAAGACCTGGGTGCAAATTGCACAATGGCACCATAGACTTTTCGTCCAATGGGTTGGTCAAAATTTTGACCAAATTTCAACCAACCTAATTTTGGTCAAAATTTGGACCAAAAAAATTGTGACCAAATGGTTGGTCGAATTTGGTCAAAGTTTGGTAAAAAATTGGGTCAAAATTTCAACCAATAATGGTCAAAAAATGACCTCAAATGTAGTAGTGGAGGATTGTCGAGTTTGTAGAAAAAAGTGAAGAAGAGACCAACAAAGTACCTGAGGATTACATAAAGTTTATTTACTTTGAACCTTGTACATTTACAAATCCAATTGGAACTCAACAAACTTCACCTCCTAAGTCCCCAAAATCTCTAGAAGCACCCAAGTTGCATCCAGTACAACCCAAGTCACAGTTTGAAGGACCTGAGTCATAGTCAAATGCTACCAAGTTACAACTAGAGAAAATTGAGTTGGAAGGACCCGAGTCACAAATAGTGAGACCTAAGCTTGATACAAAAGATCATGGTGAGGCTAGTGGAACAAGTTCTAAATCCAAATTACTTGTGTTGGAAAGATATGTTAGAAGGCACCATGAACCTGATCTAATCATTGGAGACAAGTCAGATGGTACAATGGCAAGAAACAAATTGAAAGGTACATATTTTCTAACTGAATTTGAACCTAGATCAATTAAAGATGCTTTGGATAATGAAAGTTGAATTGAAGAAATGAATGAAGAGATAGAATAGATAGAAATGAATAAGACTTGGACTCTTGTTCCTAGACCCAAGGATAAAAATGTAATTGGCACAAACTGGATTTTTAGAAATAAGTTGAATGAAGATGGAGAAGTTTCAAGAAACAAAGCAAGGTTAGTATGCAAAGGTTATTCTCAAGAAGAAGGTATCGATTATGGTGAAATTATTTCTCTTGTTGCAATATTGGAAGGTGTTAGAGCTTTACTCTCTTATGTTGCATATAAAGGATTTAAAGTTTATCAAATGGATGTGAAATCTTCATTCTTGAATGGAATTCTTAAAGAGGAAGTTTACATTGAACAACCTAAAGATTTTGTAGATCCTAGCAAAAAGGATATGGTTTGTAAACTACACAAAGCATTATATGGTTTTAAGCAAGCTCCTAGAGCTTGGTATGAAATAATTCATAACTATTTGATGAAAATTGGTTTTCAAAGGACATATGATAACATTAGCCTATATATCAAAGAAGGACCAGACAAGAAGATTGTGTTAGCAAAAATCTTTGTGGATGACACATTGTTTTCTGGAAATGATGACTTGTGCAAAGCTTTTAAAGAGGAAATGACTAAAGAATTTGAGATTTCCATGTTTGTAGAGATAAAATTCTTTGTTGGATTGTAGATTTAGTGGAAGAAAGGTGCTATCTACACTTCTCAATCCAAATATATCAAGGAGATATTAAATAAATTTGGAATTGGGGATTCAAGACTAGTTGGAACACTTATGTCTACTGGACATAAGCTTTCCAAGAATGATGATTCCAAGGAAGTAGATTAGACCACATATAGATCAATGATTGGAAAATTGTAATATGTAGTGCATACAAGGCCTAATATTGCATTAGCAATTGGTATGGTGGCAATATTTTTAGCAAATCCTAAAGAAAATCATATGATGGAAATCAAGAGAATCATGAGATATATGAAGGGTACTAAAGACTATAGATTATGGTACAAGAAAGGGGGCACTTTAGATTTGAAAGCCTTTACTGATGTTGATTGGGTAGGAAGTGTTGATGACAGGAAGAGCACTAGCGTTGGAGCATTCTTTCTTAGTAAAAGACTAATGTCTTGGACAAGCAAGAAGCAAAATTGTATTTCTCAGTCTACAACAAAAGCAGAGTATGTTGCATCAGCAGATAATTGTTCGAATATTATTTGGTTCAAGTAATTGTTGGTAGGTATGAAGGTAGAAATCAAGGATCCAATGGTTATCTTCTATGATAACACCAATGCAATAAATATATCAAAGAATCATGTGATTTGTACCAAGACTGAGGACATTATAAAAAAATTCACTTTCTAAGATAATTGGTACAAGATAAAGAGGTAAGATTGGAATATATGAATACTAAAGAACAAATTATAGACATATTCACTAAGCCATTACCTAAGGATGCATTTTTTTATCTAAGAGGTAAGTTAGGGGTCATTCCCCTATTTGAAGCTCACTAAATAAAGTTTAGTGATGCAACAACCAGTGCATGTTGAAGATCAATCAAGTTGATGTAATATTGAAAAGGAAAAATTGCATATGAATTAGTACATGAGGTACATTGATATTCACTGAATATTATCTTTGGCATAAGATGTCAAAGAGGGAGAGTTTGCTATCATAGTCACATAAATTTTATAAAGGAGAGTTTTGTGATGAGGGAGAATTTGTAGAGATGTCAAAGAGGAATGAGGGAGAATTTGCAAAGATGTTAAAGAGGAAGAACTTGGTCTAAAATATTTAGAGCTAATATCAAAGAAGGAAAGTTTGCTATCAGAAGAAGATGGTGAAGACAAAGTTTGCTGACAGAGGGAGAAACTAAAGGCAGAGGGAGTTTACACTGATAGAGGGATTTCTCATGGATGAGAATCATAATGAAACTAAGGATAATTTATTTACTATTATTTTTCTCTAAAATTTCATTGTATTATGACATGGTGTGTTGTCATCAATGCCAAAGAGGGAGATTGTTGAAAACAATTGGTTAATTGTGTATTGTATTTGATGTTACACAAAATGTCATATCTTTACCAGTCAGTGTATGTTGAGCTCACTCAAGCAATGAAGATAGTTTCCTATGTCTATTGAGCATTCCAATGTTTTCCAAGTTCAGAAGGCAATGTCTACCAATTTCAGTCGGGCATTGAAGAGAAGTTCGCAAAAGTTGAGTGTTAACTGACTCACTCGGGTAACAAAGGAAAGTTGGATGGAACTAGTGTCAACTGAGCTCACTTGGTTACCAAAGGAAGTTTGTGAAGATGTAGCATTAACCAAGTTCACTTGATTAACACAGGAAAATCATTTTTGAGTTAGTGTCTACCGAGCAAGGTCAACTAACAAAGGATTTTCTTCTTTTGGCATATTGAGTTCATTGGATTTGTCTGTTGGTTATAGCCAACTGGGGAGATGAATATTAATTATTCTAAGTTGTATTCAAGCTAACTTGACAATGCATAAGGTATAAATATAAGCTCAAGTTAAGGATTGAATGTGAAAAAGTAAGTATATGGAAGAATAGAAGATGCTCAGAGGAAGTGAATTAGAAGGATAAGCAAAATATCCTTGAGGAGATGCAAAGATACATTTGATTAGGAAGGATCAAGTATTAGAGCCATAATTGAGATTTGAAATCAGCAATATAGTTGCATCAGAAATTAGGTTATCTCATTGTTACTCTCTAACCATTGTAGCAGTGATCTAAATCTCTTAACAGAGTTGGCTTAACCACTATTTGTAAATCCTCTAACAAGGTGGAATTTCTATATTGAAGTGTCTAAAGACCTCTAACAAGGCCACTCCTAATAGGGTGGTTAAATCCTCTAATAGGGTCACACCTAATAGTGTGGTTTGTAACCTTTAACAAGGTTGGCTCCTAATAGGGCTTACTTTAGAAGAGTGAAAAACAATAACTAGTTGCAATTGGTGGTTTTTCCCAAATTGGGTTTCCATGTTAAATCTTAGTGTCACTTGTGTTCATGCTATTTCTTTCTTGTGTATGAAACTAAGTTAATTAAGGTTAATCACATATAATATCCTAAGATTTTCATGTTAAGCATTTGCTAAGTTATAGTTGTTATTTCAGTGGTTACTGAGTTACAACATATTATTAGTTTTAACCGAGTGCCTGTGTGTTTGCCGAGCTATAATATTTTTGTAGAGTTTATGTTCTATGCTAAAATCTAAGGGATTTAGGATTTATTTTAGTGGTAACTGATTCACCCCTCCCCTCTTAGTTACTCTTATATTTCCAACATAGTGCTCATCTGTAAAAGATCTTGGTGAATCTTGTAGTCTATTTTGCAGTGTAGTGCTCATTTATAAAAAAGGTTTGACAATTTTACTCTAAATCATGGTTGCGATTTCATCTCTGTGTCCTTGGCTACTGGAAGTAATACCTATGACTTGGTCATTAACATTTTGTAGATCCTTGCAAGGTCTCAACAACAACATAATGTTGTGAAGAACTAATGACTAAAATAAAACAATTAAATGATGACCATTAAAGGAGGATATTGGAATATTGTAATGTTCCATTAATGGTCATCTTAGTTAATCTTTAGTTTTATAAGGCAGTTTCTATTTTCATCTTTAGTATATGATTGTTTCTTTTAGAAACATCCTATTTGTAAAACTCTATAAGGAATTTTCATTTCATATATTTGATACAACAACACCAACATCAATTTATCATAACAAAATTGGGGTTTTAGCCAAATAAATGGCACTTTGACAATGACATTTGATTCTTACTTGTCTGTATTGAAAGTCAATACCTGAAAATAATCTCTCTAACTACACTGCCTCCTTACAAGCATGTGTCATAGCCATTTACTCTACTACTACAATGAACAATGCAACTATATTATTTTAGATAGCTTACTGCCAATTAGATAAGGAATACTAATTGGTTGAAATCATGCATGGAAAAACACTACCAAATAGTGTTAACATACTTCTTTTTGACTTAGCTATAATTTCCTAGAAACCCAATCCGTATTGATTTCCATACTTGATACACTTTGCAACCCCTAATTCTTTTATATCAAATGTACTAGATGAATAACTCTAAAGCTCCCTAATTAATCACTTATCATTTCCAATGGGTCACATATCATCAATAAAAAGGACAAAAATTAGTATTTGATCATTAATTAATTTGAAATAAACACAATGCTCTTCTCCCCTTAACATGATTTAATGCAAAAGTACAAAATCCTAATACCATATTCTTGATTTGTCACTTCAAAACATATAAAGATCTATTTAACTTGCAAACGAAGTGTTCTATTTAACATGAAAATGAGCCTCGCCCCAAAAACTCTAAAATGAGAAGTTGATAGTCATTTACCTGCCCATACCTCATAGGGAGTTTTATTAATGATGATAGAAGTAGGTGAAATATTGAAATGGGCAACAAGTAGTGTGAACTGTTTGAGCTCAAAAATGCTTTTCAAAATTTTCATTACTTCTAAACATGCTTTTAGATATATCCATTAAATTCACATCCTTAGAATATACCATTTTTATTGCTATAGGATCCTAAAGCTTATAACCTTTAATGTTCTTGCCATAACCCACAAAAATACACTTGTTAGCTCTCAAATCAAGCTTAGAACATTTTTCTTTAGGAACAAGAACATAAGCCTCATTCCAAAAACTTTTACAAATGAGAAGCTGATGGTCATTTCTTTACCCATACCTCACTGGGAGTTTTATCTACAAGACCAGAGACAGGTGAACTATTAAAATAGGTAATAAGCAGTGTGTGAACTGCTTTAGTGCAAAATGACATTCAAAATTTGCACTAGTCAACATGTATCCATTAAAGTTCTATTCATCCTCTATGTCACACCAATTTGTTGTTGGGTATATGGAGTTGTTTTCTGCCTTATAATTCTTGAATGCTTATAATAGCCATCAAAAATCTTAGAGCAAAACTCACCACTATTATCTATTCTTAAAGCCTTTTACTTTTATATATGTTTGGTTCTTAACAAGTGCTTTCATTTTTTTTAAATATAGTGAAAAAATACATGGTACATTCATAGGAACAAAGAAATTACTATCAATAACCTCCAAAACTTGTTTAACTCTTGTACTTCCATATTTAAAAGAAATGGTACACTATTTTGATGTTGATGTCAAATCAACATTCAATTTGGACATATTAGTCAGATCATAAATAGAGACCAAAAAACATAAGCCAACTATACATAATCAAGTTCTATATCTTATTGATTGAATTCATGCATAATAATCAAATTTCCAAATCATGGTGTTGAGTTTGTGGTTTTTTAACTAGATATGATCTGCATAATAATTAGTGTTGCAATTTATGTTTAAAATCTTGGAATGGCTTGTTTTGTATATGCCAAAAAAATAGTGTTGGTGATTGTTGTAAAAATACTTGAAATGTCTAGATTTAGAATATATGTTTTTGCTTCAGAATTTATAGTTTTCTTTTCATTATCAGGCTGTAAAGAATTTTTTTTTATGGAATGATCCACCTACATCATTTGTTTGGGATCATTTTTTTTATTAGGTTGTATACCCTTGATCAAAAGTTTTTCTTCAAATTGATCATTGTATATGTATAAGCATTCAATAGTTTGAACTGTTATTAACTTCAAAAAGGAGTTTGATTGCTTAGTTAAGAATCAAGATTCATAGAGCCATGATGACAATACTCGAGTGGTAATTCATAAGCCATATTGGTAGAAGTATAAGATTTTTGGTTGGGTAGTTGTTAGTTACAATTTCTTTAAAATATTTTCAACTTTAAATTTCAATACATTCTCTATATACTGTTTCATTTGATTAGTTTGATAGAGGTGTGTGTGAAAATGAAGTATTGAATAGAAGTTCTACAAACTTGATGAAAGAACTCAGTGGGTGCATGTAAAATTAGAGACATCATATGGGTCAAAGCACAAACCTGTGTCACCCTTTTGTAAAAGAAAAGGCTAACAAAAGTATAACTGTTCAACTTCAATGATATAAGATTGGTATTATTATTTAGAATTTGAAATTGAAGTAAACTAATGAAATATGTAGAAATTGATCAAGTTTAGGATTATAATTATGAACAATTATTTGGAATAAGAATTGATATATTTTCATAAATTTGAAGACAATTTTTAAGTTGCTAAAAAATGCTAAAAATTAGGGGTCTAGTTCCCACCACAAAACTATATGGAAATAAACTTATTTCCCTTTGATCTCGGACTATATTATAGATAACATATATATCTAGAACATTCAAATATAAAAATTGGCTTTAGACTTATATTTTTACTTTTATAATCATTCAAAGTTCAACTCACCTAAAATTGATAGTTTCCATCTCCCATCACATTTTTCAAAAAAAAATCTATTCTAACCAGAATAAAACATATACATTCTATAAGAGGACTTTCTCCTATAGAACATCATATAAGTTTTAATTTTTTGTTATATGATTTTATATTTTTTTCTTTCACAAAATTGACATCTTTTCGAGTGTTAAAATATGTGCTTGTAGATTTTTTAATTATAATATACTATATCTAATTAAAACACTATAAACTCTATATGATAATATTCTTGAATTTGAGCACTATAAACTGGTGTTTATAAGTTGTTAAAAATGTATCATAAAAAATAGTAAGAGTTATTGAAACATCAGTTTTCTAAAATAATTATATATTTTTAGTAATTGGATATAAACTAGTATAAAACATGCATTTAATAGACATTTCCAATTGGAAAAGTGTGATACCATATATAACTTAGCTAGAATGAATTTATCTAGATCATATATTTGAACAAAATTGATTTTTAGATAGAAATACTCAAATTCAGTCATTCTAATAAGTCGACCTAAAAGTTGACAAAGCTTTGTACTTTTACCCATATAAGTTGATGAAAGGTGTGTGAAAGAAATGTGATTGAATCGAATAGAGTTGGAATATGAGAACAATTTTTGTTTTGTTGTAAGTAACATACAATAGCTATAAAGAACATAGTTGTATCTGTGTCAACTGAAGGAGATATCAAATCAATGAAAAAGAGTTCTTCTCAACACAGTTTGTGTTAGGAGTATTAAAGAATTTTGAAAACTATGGGAACGAGTTGGGTAGGAAAAGAACATTAGACTGTAAGTTTTGCAGGTACTGATTTGAAGATTCTGAGAAGTTTAACAATGTCATTTATATGATTACATTCATGCAGATATAATAGTAAATTAAATAGGTCAATACATGTTAGAATTTGTTTTTATGGAAATATTTGTGATATTTATGACGTATAATATGATTTGAAAAATTGTATTTTGTATATTCTTAATATTGTTAATGGTTAGCTTGCAAGAGTTGGTGCTTTGTTTGGTGTCTCCTTGGGGTTGGTGCCCTTATATATTGTAATTGAATCATTCACAAGGCTAATTTAGGTCATTACATTTAGGGACATTTCTCACTTGGGTTTTTCCCATCTTGAGATCCCTTGTAAAACTTGTGCATTGTTTCCTTGTGTAGTTTCATCAATTTTCGGATCTTTCAATATTTAGATTGATGTTTGATAAATTCCATTCTAAGTTCATATCTACCACTGATTCATGCCCACTTTCTCTCTCATTAGTAGAATTTTGCTTTACAAGATTCTCTATGTTGATTTTCGTACATCATGTACTCAAATAATCAAAATTGCCAAAGGAACTAGACAATTATCAACCATCTTTTATTTATGAGAGTTCTGGGATCCTTTTCAGCAATATTTGTTTAAGAGACAAAAAATAAATTTCTAGCTAAACTAGGGACATGCGACACATTTGTAAGGGTTTTAACCTTTTCATCATGGGAAATCAATTTTACCCCCCTTTAGCCTACAATTTTTTGTGTGCTTTATCTATAAGGTGAACTTGCCCACCCCCATATGTTGAATATGTTGAAAATCACTCCTTATGAGAAGTCATGTGGTAGGATACACTTGATTCTAGTAACTAAAATTGTTAAAAATGGATTTGATTTTATCAACTACACTCTTAAATAGGGTTTATAAAAATTATCAAAAAGTGTTAAGTAAAAAGAGAAGTTGTCTAAATAGAGACAATGTCTAGAAATAGAACAGATTAGGAAAACTAATAATAAAGCCTAAATGACCATTAACTAAGGTTTTAGAAGAACAAGCTAAATTTAGGAAATCCTTAGGAAACTAAAAATAAACTAATAGACCTTAGGATTCTAAAAATAAACCAATAGCCTCTCTTGATGACCATTCTACTAACTATCCTACAAAAGAAAATACATGTTTTGTAGTTACAAATCCTTCATAACATATTGTTGCTAGTGATGCCTTCCTTGGATCTATAGAAATATCAATGATCAAAAGTAGCAAGAAAAATAGAGAAGACTATCCTCTTCTCTGAAATGATCTGCAACAAGAGACAGGAGTTTGCCCCTTAGATGAATATTTTACGAACTCTCTCAAAATGTGCAAAACCACTAAGTAGAAATCATCACAAAGCATCCAACCTGATGTTGGATAACTGAACTATCCTTTCTAGGAAATACAGATACAAATTTTTAAGGAAAAATTGACAAACCCTTTGAATGTTTGCAAATGAATAAGACACCCCAAAATAGACTACAAGATACCATGATTCAAAGTTTACAAAGCATCATTTTTTCAAGCAAAATTGTAAACCCAAAAAAATCAATAACTTAAAATCTAATTTTCATATGTAGGGTTTTATGCCAAAAATTGTTGCAAGCCTGGAATAACTTTTATGGAAAAAATTATTAAAACCCACTCTTTTTTTTGAAACAATATTCAAACCTTAAAAAAAAAAAAATTGAAGCCAGAAATAATGAAAACCCGCCAATTATTTTTTTAGGAAAAAATTATTAAAACCCACGAGATAACTTTTAAGGAAAAAATTGTTAAACCCACCAAATAATTTGAGGAAAAAAAAAAATTTAAACTCAATAGATAATCTGAGGAAAATTTATTAAAACCTAGCATATATTCTTCGAGGAAAAAAAATTAGAACCCTCTTATAAGGGGGTCATACCCAAATCGGCTCCTGCTTTGATACCATGAAATATTTAAAAAAGAAATCGATCGTATTAACACTACATACTCTTATGTAGAGTTTATAGACACTCTAAAAAGGTTAAGTAAAAAGAAAATTTGCCTAAATAAAGACGTCTAAAAAAATGCTAGAATTAGAGAAAACAAATTTAATCCATAATAAAATTGAAAGAATTAGATCAAATAGATGAAAATAAAATGGATAAAATAACAACACTGGATAAACTTGACATGATTTCCTAAGAGGCATAATAACGTCTAGAGAAATATCCAATACCCAATATCCCAATATTTACAATATGCCAATTACAAGCAAAGAAATGTGTTTATGTTAGCAAGAGTTGATGGGATGTGTGGACAAGGTTGAGACAAGTGTCTCAACCTACAGGAAGTAGAGTTGTAACATAACTCCATAATATGCTCTAGAAGAGTTGTCCAAATTGGACTCAACCATAGTATAGGAGGATTTTGAGTCCAAGTTGGACTGAACAACATCCACCTAAATAAATAAGTTCACCAAAGTAAATTGAAAGAGTAAAATGAAAAAAAATCATTTATTCCAATGACCCCTTTTAAGTGCAACTTAGGGATTACAATATTATAATACACATGCTTATGGGTCTTGACAAAAAAATCCATGTTAGATACCTAAGTACAACTACAATGCAATCTCTCAAAGTTAGAGAAAAAGAAAAATCCAATGGGAGAACACTCTAATCGAAAAGAGAGCCAGAGAACTAAAAAGCTTCAACAAAAGGAGATGGCTATGACACCTTAAGCAAAGCACATAAATGAATGAACTTGCTCCCAGTGAAGGGTTTGGTGAAGATATCTACAATTTTATTTGATGTCCGACAATAGTGAAGGTTAAGGACTTGCTGATTAATCAAGTCCCAAATGGAGTGCATGTGAATCTCAATGTACATGGTCCATTGGTGATGGGCTAGATTGTGAGAAATCTAAATGGCAGTTTGGTTTTCACAAAAGATGATTGTTGGATTTTGGAAAGGATTGCCAAACTAAATGAGAATGTTTTGAAACCAAATGGCCTCAATAGTTGTATTAATTCCCCCCTCAATACTTAGCCTCAATGGATGAAAGAGCAATGAAAAATTGTTTCTTTCCAAGAGAAAATCAATTACCCAAAGAAGACTTGAGATCTTGAGAATTGCCTACCCAATTCAAATCTATGTATTCCACCAAGTCAATATCTATGTCCTTTGAATAATGAATTCCATAATTGTGATTACCTTAGATATAATGAAGAATCCTGCATCAATCTAGAGACTATGCTCACAACATATGAAATATGAGGCCATGTGTGATTAAAATATATAAGGCTATGAACCAATAGATGATACAAGGTAGCATCAAACAAGGGTGAAGCATAAGAAGCCTCAAATTTGACTTTTGACAAAAATGCAGTTAGTGTAAACATAAAATTAGTCACACAAAATTGGGAGAGCATATCAAGAGTGTGCTTAAGTTTTCCAACAAAGATACTAGAAGTTGACCAAGTGATCTCAATCCCTTAAAAGTAGTGGAGAAGGCCTAAGTCAAACATCAAGAACCTATCATGAAGGGCATATTTGACTACCTCGATGTGAGATGTGTGACTTCCCATCATCAACAAGTCATGAACATATAGAATAAGGAAAGTTAGAGTATCATCATGTTGTAGAATGTAGATGTTTAGATCAAAATAGCATTGAGTGAACCTAAGGAGTTCATCTTGACATACTAGGTTTGAGGGGCCTGTTTAAGGCCATAGAGAGACTTTCAAAGTCAACAAACAAGTTAAAAACCTTGAATGACCTCTATGGATGCTCCATATATACCTCCTCTTAAAGTTCACTGTGAAGAAAAACACTATTGACATCCATCTAATGAACTTCACATTTGTGAGCTTTTGCAATGGAAAAGACAAGCCAAATGGAATTCATCTTGGCAACTAATGCAAACATCTCAATGTAGTCAACCTTAGGAACCTAGGAGAATCCTTTTGCAACCATGCAAGCCTTAGCCTTATAAACCAAACCATCTGTAGCAATTTTTGTTCAATAAATCTACTTGCACCTAACAAGTTTTCTTCCCTTATGAAGAGGGACTAGATCCTAAATATGGTTCCTCCCTATGGAACTAAACTTTTGCATAACAAAATCTTGCTCGAGGACACTAGAAGCTTCCTAAAAGGATTGTGGATTAGAAGTTGTAGCAATGACGAGGTGTGGAGCTTGCTCAAATTGTGACCTTGTTCTTCTCTTATTTGAAGGATCACCAACTCAATCATGTGTTGTATCCAATGTCCCGTAAGCCCACAAAGGCCCAATAGCTAGAGAATGAGGAGAACCTAGAGGAGAATCATCATCCTCTAGATGATGACTAAGAGAGAAGGAATATGGATCCTCATCATTGTCATCTAAACTAGAAGAAGACTCCTCGATAGGATCACAAGGATTAAAATTCTCAAGAGAACTATCATCATGTAGTCACAATGTCTCCATAAGAATAAATAATGGAGAAGAGGTAGAAGAACATGAGGTATCATCCTCAATACAAAAAATTCCTCTCAATGAAAATATTTTTTGTGTTTGGATGGAGAAGCCTATAGCCTTTGACACCATATGAATACCCAACACATATATTAGGCTTGTGTTTCTCTACTACAATGTGGGCTTGTATAGGAGACTTAAATGATCAAAAGTGTGACTGTGGGTTTCCAACTAGTCCAAGCTTGGAAAAGAGTTAACTCACTTCATAACTTGATGAGGAACCCAATTATGGAGATAAAATGCACAGTTGATAGCCTTCAGGGACTGATTCTTTCATTTTACAACTCCATTTTGTTGTGGACTATGGGGAATTGTGTGTTGAAGATAAATGCCTTCTTAGATACATAATTGCTCAAACCTTTCATTGACATATTCCTCCTATTATTAGTGTGCATAACCTTGATGGTTTTCCGTATTTGTTTCTCTGCAAAAGATTTGAATTCTTCAAGATACTTAGATGTTAGAATTTTGTTTGAGAAAATATACAAACATATACTAAGAAAGATCATTAACGAATGTCAAGACATATTTCTCTATTGAAAGAAGGATGTGGAAAGGGATTTTCCAAATCATTGTGTACTAGCTTCAAAACCTGTGTAGCTCTCCATGCTTTTCCTTTATCAAAATTTTCTTTAGGATGTTTGTGGAGAATACATCCTTGAAAAAATCCACTAGAAAATTGAATAGAAGGCAACCTTGTTAGCATGTCATGCTAATTGAGCTATTGTAGGTAGTGGTAGTTCAAGTGGCCAAACCATTGATGCCACAAATGACTCACTTTATTTGAGTGAGTAATGTAGGTAAAGGTGAATCAATTTCAAAGTGAGAGAAGTGATACAATCTGCATTGATGATATGCCTTTCCCACTATAATTGTAGATCCATTGTGCATCTCACTAATTATTACCATTGTATTTGGAGTGAAGTCAACTCACTTGTTATAGCCTGTTTGAGCAACCTGATAAACAAATAAGAGATTGGTTGACAAAGATGAAACACAAGGCACATTTTGAAATTTCCTCACACTTGGACTCGAGGACAAATTATTAGTAGGGTCCTTGGAATATCCCTTATTTAATACAACCGGGGGAATATTTTCTAACAAACCCACCCTATCTTGTCCCCACCCCCAACCTTTAATCTTTACTTGGGACTTTTATTCCATTTTTTTTACAATTTTATCCCCCTTTGTCAAAATATTAGCTACTTGATATCCCCCCTTGCATTATTGAAGAGTTGCTTTGTCCTTGCATGAAAAACACAATTATTAGCCAAGGAAATAACACTTTGATTGTCACAATACAAGGGTGTAGGCTCTTGTTGAGGTAGACCTAAATCTTCAAGCAATCTTTTAAGCTATAAAGATTTTTTCTAAGTGGTAAAAGTACAAACTTGTGTCACCTTTTAAAAAGAAAAATGACCACATAATGTAGATTGTTCAACTTAAATAACAAAGAAGTGGCATTTGTGTTTATAATCTAAAGATGATGTAAACTAATGAAATGTGTAAAATTGGATGAATTTTATGAGTATAAATGTTTTTTTTTTTTTGAGAAAGAGTTTATTCATTTAAAAAAACTTGAATTCATTTTTATATCTATGAAAAATATGGGGTGTAGTTCCTATGAAACAAGTATATTTAAATAATATAATTTTATCCCGATTTCAAAATATGTTATAGATGACATGTATATCTAGTGAAAAAAATGAAATATTGGTTTTTGATGTATATATTCTTTATTATAAGTACTTGAGGTTGACCTTATTAGACATCAATGAGTTTTTTTCTCCCCTCTAAACTTCCTTATCAAATCTAGACCTTTTTGAAAAAAAACATATTCTTGAAGATGACTCTCTCCTCAGGGCTAAATATAAATTTTAAATCTTTTTTATATGATTTACAATTTTTTTCCTTTTTTGAGGTAGCATCTTCTCAAATGTTAAAATAGCTACTTATAATACTTTGAAATTATAACACTGTGGAATTTATATGATGATGACATTGAATCCAAAATCTATAAAATGGTACTTTTAGCCTTTGAAAAAATAAGAGTTTTCGAAAAAAATGAGATTTGACCAAAATTGGTCATAAAAGGTGATACATTTAAATGTAATGCAAATGTGACACAACCTTATATTTATCTTTAGTATAGGGAAAATAAATTAAATGCTTTCTTTTTACTTTTTTAAGAGATTGCACTTGAACCAACAAAGAAACAATATCCACTAGTAGATTTCCCATATCCACTTCTATTCAAAATAGTAAACGCTTTTAAGTAAAAATCATAATTTGCATCATAAGAACACCTACATTAATAGTGTCTTTAATATATAATAATATTCTTTTAGCAACTTTAATGTGAGTTTGTTGAAGTTTGTACATAACTCTTGAAATTAAACCAACACTAAGTATTATCAGAACTATTAAGAGTTAAATAGTTCAAACTTCCTACAAGTTATCTATAAAAAGAAGAATCTACAAATGAAGTTTACATATCAACCAATAACTTAGTTCCTAATTCACATGGAATGGGCACATAAGTAACATCATTCATCTTAAATTTTTTTGGAAGATTGTTATCATATTTACTTTGTGAGAGAGAAATACCCTTAGATGTTTGTCAAATTTGCATTCCTCAAAAATAATGTAAACTCTTTGAATTGACCATTTGAAAATTTTGAAGGAATTTGCTCCTCTTATCCTAGATCTAAAGTCAAATAAATCATCAAAGACCACTTTCTATAATATTCATAAGCTATTACATATTGAAGTTTTTGTGAAGGTACATATTATGAAGCATCTTCTACTAACAACATGCTTCCATATTTCATGTATTTCAATATTGATTTCTAAACTAGGGTTTGACTGAGACACTTATCATTTTATTTGTAGGTGATAAGTGGCATAATAAAAAAGATAGCTACAAAAATGTTTAACAAAGAGTGGATTTGATTGAAGTTTCATTAGAATATTTTTGGTACTGAGTTAGACTCGCCTCACACTTTATGCTCATCTCTAAACCTTAGAGGCACTAATATAATACTTTCTTTTACTTTTTAGTTTTTATTTCTTATTTTATAAAACATATTTTAATTTATTTTTGATTGTTAATTCAAGGTATTATATTAATAAATAAAAAAGTTACATTGAGTGTCTTATAGACATGATACGTAAGCTGCAACAACACATACCAAACCTATCACACTAGAATGCCATGTAGGCATCATACAAGCAAATTGATAAAATGAGAAAAGGAAACTTCTCAGGATCACAAAGACATCAAAATGTGATCATGACCATGACCAATATACATTGAAGCAAAAACAAACTCTCCATCCTCAACACCCTTTCATTCTTTGAACCACTTTGGTGCCTCTTCCCTGGTGAAATTGGGGATCTCTATGACTTGGCTCGACATCTTCCCCCTCTTATTTTTCATAGGTTTCTCCCAATGATTCATCGAAGAGATATCCATTCAAAAAATAATGGTCTCTGAAGCATCTGCATGATCTTCAACATTTATACACTTCTCTGGCCTAGGCTTCATAGGCATCTAACTACAAAGCAAGGGTCAACTAGACTCATCTTGGGGATTCGTGGAACATATTGGTGTAGTTTTACCAAGGCTTGAAAACATTAGGAAGACATTCACCATAATATTGCCATCAAAATGTGACTTTTGGCCTATAGTGGAAAGGGGGAAGTTAGCCTCCATCGATGTTCTAAAAAATAGAGCTTTTCTTTACCCATTGATTGAGCTCACTTCAAACCATTGTGTGTATTAAATAATATTATTTGTTAAAAGAAGCATCACTATTTGATGTTGGAGTCTTGATTCACACACTTCATCATACCATATATCGATCATGGGCCTAAAAAGGTCATTAATTCTACCTCCATTTCCATAGAAGGGATTCCCCAATACATGTACCATCTCTCAAATTTAGGCACATTTACCATCTGATGATGTTCACACTAGTAATATTCAATAGAGTACATAATGGGAGTAATTGGGGGAAATACTGGAATAAATCACCATACTTGGTCACAAATCTAATTCGCATGGAATTTTATTTAGATCTTCTACTACCCTAATGTCACAACTATCCTCCCTACAAATTGTCCTGCCATATCGTAATCATATAGAGAAAAAAACCATACATACATAAAAAAAAATAGTAATCGTACAATAAAAACTACCATCCATACATAAAAAAAGCCATGGTTATTCGTCAATCAAATTTCGTGTCATACATCCATGTGTCCATTTTTTCTCCAGGTCTAGCAAATTTTTTAGTGAACAAACAAGTTATTTGAAATTTTTTGATTAATTAGGTAGTAGCAATGATGCGAAGGAATAGATTGATGGTGGAATTGTCATTGTGGACATTTTTTGTTTGAATTGTTAACAAAATTTTTTGTCATTTGATATGGTTTCATGGGCATGATGTTACATGAAACTCAATAACTACAAAAGCTTCATCACATTAGCCATTACTATTACTTCACCAAAGAGTTAACCATTTGAAGTGATTTAACCATATCATTTATGAGTTGTCACCACATTATTTGATCGTTCATGTGTGAAGGTACATACCCCAATTAGAATAGTTGTCGCATTGTAAGCCTACATTGATAGAAGTGTTATTTTGTCATTCACCTTATCTTTTCTATCACCCAATCATGAGTCCCATGCTTTAATGGTAGAGTTATGATTGCATAACAACGATACCTAATAATTAAAATTTAAGTGAACTAGAAAAAGTGTGAGTAGTTATGTTTCCCACTGTCATTGCCTTATACTGATCATGTTTCATTTCCTTGTATAGCTCATGTTTCACTGCGTTGTATAGGTCACATTAACTGAAGTGCTAAAGGTGTAAGCATTGTAACCCTCATTCGACAAAATATTAGTGGGTTCATATGAAACACTGGGTTTAGCTTTATTGTTATATCTTTAAGGGTGGATGGTGTAACTCACTTGGATGTTGTGATTAGAAATCATGTAAGCATTGGCCACATTAATTCCACCAAATAATCAATGAATGTTGTGAAACCCTACCTTGACTTCTGTGTATATTTCTTCAATGCCCTGCCTCACTTGAACCATCGAATAAGCATCGAAATCTATCATTCAACATTTCATTTAACTATTAATGAGATTTATTTTACACATACATGTCAAAAACCTCAATTGATAGAAATGTTGTTTGTTTGTTTGATGTTTCATATACCTCTATAGTTACAATGGTTAGGCTTCATGAGTTTAGGAACACTATAGCGATCACAGTGCTATAGAATATAGTGAACTCTTTTATTGCTATATGGAGAAGGCCTAATCTTGACATCGTGATGAGTGACGATCCCTTTTATCGCTATGCGAAGAAATTGCAAAAAATATATAGCGATGAGCAATAAAGGAGGCTTATTGCTATAACATATACTGATCATCAACAAATGGAAAACAAATATAATCATTACAATGATGAGAAATAAAGATGTTGTATCGCTATAAGTCATGGCGATGATTATTTTTCATGATAAAAAAGGAGGAGATATTCAAAACACATAGTAGTTTCATCCATATTTTCATTATGTAATCTAATACATATATACAGTATATGTTGAATGTTTTTGGTAAGCTTCAGTTTTATCGAAAATGAATTACAATTTCATCCATGATTGGATATTGTTATTGGGAAGTTAGGTTAGGGTTAGTATCTTGATGAGTGATTTTGGTCATTAAGAGTATTATCAAAACCACATTACAATTTCATCCATATTTCCATTATGTAATTTGATACATTTATACTGAATAATAATTTCATCCAATTTCTATCTTGACTTCTCTATATGTTTCTTTGATGCCCTACCTCACTCAAACGATCAAATAAGAATTGGAATCTATCATTTGACATTTCATTTAACCATTAATGAGATTTATTTTGCATAGGTGTGTTGGAAGCCTCAATCGATAGAAATGTTGTTTCTTCGTTTGATGTTTCATATACCTTATAGTTACAACGATTAGGCTTCATGAGTTGGGATATTCTATAGCGAACGTGGTATGGTCAAAAGAGATTTTGGGTTCTATATCACTATAGAATATAGAAAAATCTTCTCTCACTATACAGAGAAGGCCTAATCTTGACATAGCGATAAGCGATGAGGAAAGTATATCGCTATGACATATAGCGATCCCTTTTATGGCTATGCGAAGAAACTGCAAAAATATATAGCGACAAGCAATAAAGGAGGCTTGTTGCTACAACAAATAGTGATCATGGACAAACAAAAAATAAATATAATCATTACAACGATGAGAGATAGAGATGTTGTATCTCTGTAAGTCATGGTGATGAGTGTTTTTGGTGATCGAAAAGAAGGAAATATCAAGAACACATAACAATTTCATCCATATTTTCATTATGTAATTCGATAGATTTATATGATATGTGTTGAAGGTGTTGATCAAATAAATAAGATTGACAAATGAGTGTCAACACACTTAACCATTTTCACTATACATGCCGAATACACAATGGAAGCTGAGCTAGAATTTCTTTATATGCTGAGTCATAGAAAGTGTCGAGCAAACTATAGTTGATGCCGAGTAGAACACATTATAGTATATGCCAAGCTATACAGAATTCAACATGTATCAAGTAGATCAGAAGACAGTGTGTGCCAAGCACTGCGAAGTTAATAGGAGCCGAGAAATGCAGGAAAACTAATAGGAGCCGAGTAACGTAGGAAACACAGTGGATGCCGAGCAATCTAGAATAGATGGTGTCGAGCATCAGTATTACTTCATGTGTCGAGCAACACAAGATTAGCATAAGAGTTTGTGCCAATACAAACCAAGATGTAAAACGGTTATGCATGACTCATGACAGGATAAGGAGATAAGATCAAATCCTCCGATTTACCTATGCGATCCTCATGCAGCCAATCAAAAAATTGGAATTGCATGCAGTCAATGGGTGAAATTCAAGGGTTTGAGTGAGAAAATTTTATCCAAGGATGGATAATGATCCACAAATCTTTATAAGGGAGTCTTGACATCATTGAATGAGATTTGGAGAGAAGAAGGAATAGCAGAGCCTTTTATTGAGGTCATTGCAGAGCATTGGTGTCAAAGATTTAGTGGAAAGGACAACATTTACACATCTAGTTGATTAGAACAAAACAAGGAACACAATCAACAGATCAGATCTAGTAGAGATCAGGGATAGACGAGCATATCAAGAGCCTGAGATCAACATTAGAGATTGCATTAGTTCAGGAGTATTATTCTAATACTCTCTCACAATTGTATTAGGAATTTGAAAATCCTATTGAGTTAGGTAGGTTTAACAGCCTTGTGTAAATCCTTTAACAGGGTGACATTCTAAGTTGAATTTTCTTAAGTCATCTAACAAGGCACACTCCTAACAGGGTGTAGAAATCTTTTAACAGGGTCACATATTAACAGTGTGTTGTAGCCTTTAACAGGGCAAACCATTAGAAGTGGTTGAAATCAATTGCTGCAGTAATTTCGTGGATATCATCCCCACCCTAGTTTTACCTTCTTATTCCTAGAGGGTTTCTAGGTCACCAAAATCTCAAGTGTTATGTGGTGATGCATGTTTGTCTCTTATGATTTTTTAATGTTTATATGCATGCATGTTAATTTCAGTTATATGTTACTAAGGGTTTAAAAGTGGTTAAAAAGCCAGTACCTCTAATTCACCCCCCCTCTCAGAAGATCTCTTCCCATTAAGACATTCCAACAGAAGGTTTTTAGGCAGCTTCAATTTTATCAAAAACACATTATAGTTTCATCCATAATTGGATATTGTTATCTGGTAGTTAGGTTATGGTTAGTATTGTTATCGTACAAAATTTGCAAACTTTTTGACATGCTTTTTTCTATTTGATCTAAGTCTAAGGGATGGAGTAGATGAAAATAGAGAATAATGGTGGAGTATGCATTTTAATTAACCATATAGGCAATATAAGTTTCTCCATGCAACTCCTCCAGATCTGGATTCAATATGTTATTATACGATTGCATTTCAGGAAGGCTAGTAGTTTGAGGTCGATGTAGATGATGCTATTGAAAGTGTTGATCATAGTGAGGTATATAAAATTGGCTTGATTATAGTGTTGATGGTAGGGGGCATACAAAGATGCTAGTAAAGTTGCTCTATTTGTTGGGATTTTGCCTTAACTTTGTCCATGCATTTTGAATGAATTTTTTTATAAAAATATTTATAAATTCAAATATTTCTCTTGATATTGGATTCAAGTCAAAGTTTTTAGACCAGATTTTAATACACCAGGATTGGATTGATGATCAATTAATATAATTTTCTTGCACAGATCTTATAATTAATTATTTAAGGTTCTTAAAGATAAAATGACTTCAATAGGATTGTTTAAAAAATAAAATGATTGCATTACCTATTTTGTATCAAGATTAGTCCAATAAAAGCTATTCATATAAACAATACAAAATATTCAATTAATGCAAGCTTTTGGGTACAAAATGTTGGTAATGAATGATATCAATAATTATCATTGATAGTTTATGGTCATTTTTTATTTAGTAATTTAAATTTAGAAAGACTAAAAATATTTCTGAAACATGTAAAAAAGCTTCTATTAAAGTATAATTTAAAAAAAAAAACTATTTAGAGGTCAATAATAATTCTTTATTATAAATATTAAGATATAAAAATATTTGTAAATTCAAATATTTCTCTTGATCTTGGATTCAAGTCAAAGTTTTTAGATCAGATTTTAATACACCAGGATTGGATTGATGATCAATTAATATAAATTTCTTGCACAGATCTTATAATTAATTATTTAAGGTTCTTAAAGATAAAATGACTTCAATAGGATTATTTAAAAAATAAAATGATTGCATTACCTATTTTGTATCAAGATTAGTCCAATAAAAGCTATTCGTATAAACAATACAAAATATTCAATTAATACCAGCTATTGGGTACAAAATGTTGGTAATGAATGATATCAATAATTATCATTGATAGTTCATGGCCATTTTTTATTTAGTAATTTAAATTTAGAAAGACTAAAAATATTTCTAAAACATGTAAAAAAGCTTCTATTAAAGTATAATTTAAAAAAAAACTATTTAGGGGTCAATAATAATCCTTTATTATAAATATTAAGATATAAATATTTTTTAAATATACAAAAAAATAAAAATATTATACACATAAGATCATGGGAATTAGAATAACGGTAAATTCTTTGAATTAGAGAAATCAACTAAGCAATATGATTGTGTTTTAGATTCTCAACAGGATTGGCAGGCACCAGAAACATACTAGAGAAGAACAAGGCATGAACTATGAGAAGGGCTTTAATTATTGTCAAGTCTTATTTTACAGTTGCAATAGCTACATAATAAGAAAATCATTGAATTTTGATTAAATTAGTTGCAAGCTTGTACAATACTAAATGAGAGTTTACAAAAGTCAAAGCTATAGGTTTCTTACACATGCCCTTCAATAATGATGAGTAGCCAAAGGACCCCAGACTAAGTTCCTAATGTGCATTTTGATATAGTATTTTTATATTTTTATATTTTTTAATAAATTATTGTCATGATGATTTTTTTTTTATACATTTTAGTTACAAATTTTTTAGGTGTAGATTTATTTTGTGCATGCAAGTTTTTACTACAAAAAGATGAACTTTGTATTGCTTTTGTATTGTATTTTCTAAGATATTTTATCTTTAATGAATTTGGCAAAAGTGATTGATATGTCTCCTTAATTATATTTGCAAACCTCACCATAATAATAGCTATGATGTAAACCGTTATGCTAACCATAATCCTAAAACAAACCCTAATATTAACCTTAGCTCTAACTCTAAACCTTAACCACAATAAAATACAAACACTAACCCTAATATTATCAATTGTTGGAATTCTTTACAATAACTAAGAGGGGGGTTGAATTAGTTATTCAAGGTCTAGATTTCCAATTAAAACTTTTCTTATCTCAGTGAACCCATAAAACATTCATATTCATGCATACATACAAATGAATATGTGAATACTTGAAACTTGTAGGTTACTGTCTAATCAAATTGTAGAACTGTAAAGCATGAAACACAACACATTCATCAACACATTTGAAACAATGATTTAACATGGAAACCCAATTTGGGAAAAACCACCAGTAACATGCTACTCACTTTTTCATTCTTCTGAAGTGATGCCCTATGAAAGGCCAACCCTATTAATGGTTACAATACACACTATTAAATGTGACCTGGTTAAGGGATTTCAATCACCCTATTAAAAGTGATCCTTGGTAGAGGACTTTATGCCATTCACTTAGAATGCCACCTTGTTAAAGGATTTTCCAATGACTGTAAGTCAACCTTAATCCAAAGGATTTACCCTAGACTGATATAATTGTTAGAGAGTAATGGTAGAGCTTTGATATGATACAACTTACAACTTCTCTTGCAGATTATAGATCTCTGTTCAGTCCTTAATTCTGCTTGGCTTTCATAATTTGTAGCTTTAACAACTTGTTCACCCTTCAAGCATTCATCTCCTTAAGCCTTCTTGCTTAGTATGCCATCACAAACACTTTTCTTGGGTCATTTGATGAAGCAAAACCCTTAATTCCTTCTCCTCCTTAGGTTCTTGCACATGACACCAATCTCTCTTACTCTTTTGCTTCATGACTAGACATTCCTATATACATGAAATTAAAATATTTTTTTTCTCATTATCTATCATCTAAATTTGGGTTTTGGATGGATTAGGTAGGATACAATGTATCTACCTCATATCTTGTCTTCTCTAGATATTTCTCTTAGAATCCATTTGAATTTGCCTCCAAAATGGTTTACATCAAATTTTGTGCCACTAGCTCATCAATCTTATCTTCCTCCTAGTTCACAAGTTCTAAGAAAACAAACTTGTCAACTTTTATTTGGTGAATCTTTGATCTTTGTCATAATGCAACAGCTCAACATTATCAATCTTCTGATGCTTGGCACATATTGCATCACTCGACATCAATTGGATTGTATTGGTGCTTATTATCAACTAAAATTCACTCAACATCCACTATCTTGCTCGACATCCACTAGAATTTTCTTTTACTTGGCTTCAACTAACTTTTTCCTCAACTTGTAATAACTTTTCTCAGCACCTACTATCCACTCGATCAAGCTTGGCAAACAAACTTTATTTAACTTGTTCTTCTAAACTTTCTAAGTGTAGCCAATCATTTTGTAACCTTAAGTAGATCGTCAATACATCATGTCATCATTGTCTTGTACTTCATTACATAATCATAACTCAAGCTTTCCTCTAGGTGCTTTTATTACATCTTTTTAATCAAATCCTCCTCATCAATCAACTAAGTGATAGTACTTGAATCTTACAAACAATTATCCTACCAACAAATAGCAGGTTTGACATCAGTGACAAAACAATGATTGAAACACATAGTCTTCTTCAACAATCTCCTTCTTAACAATACTCTTTTCAAATGATCTTTTTCAATCAGATTTCAGCATCAATAATGTAAACCCTTAACTTAATCAAAATCCTCACTTAAACCCTAAATCCTACTATTAACCATGTCAATAATTTGAAGCCTAAAACCTATTTTAAATACTAAACTCTAAACCCCAATCCCAACACTAATCCTAAATCTAAACCATAATACTAACCATTTAATACTTTTAACCCCAACCACAATAATAATTGTAATCCTTATCATATCCATACCTTAAACCCTAACCATATTCATGAATTGTAACCATCATCTTAACTCTAATCCAAACCATAACCTTAATTATAACTATTTTTCTAAATGAAGAATGACCCTCAAACTAATGATATCAATAATAGAAGGCCTAAACATAATTCTGAACTCGAGTATAATTTGGAAAAACAAAATTTATTTGAAAATTGACAAAAGTAACTAGGTTATAGTATGATTTTTTAAGGCAAATATAGATAATAAGTCTTGTTGTGTGTCATCATTTTTTTGTATGTTATCATGTTGTGTGTGCTATCATGTTGTTTGATGTTTGTGTTGTATGATATTATCCTTTTCGATCACCAAAAACACTCATTTTCATGACTTATAGTGATACAACATCTCTATCGTCAATGTTGTAATGGTTATATTTTCTTTCCATTTGCCAATGGTCATTATATGTTATAGTGATAAGCCTCCTTTATTGCTCATCACTATATTGGTTTTGTATTTTCTTCACATAGTGATAAAAGGGATCGCTATATGTCATAGTGATATACTTTCCTAATCGCTCATTGCTATGTCAAGATTAGGACTTCTCTGTATAGTGATAGAAGAGTTTATTATATGCTATAGCAATATAGTACCCAAAATCTCTTTTGACCATATTACGATCGCTATAGTGTATGCCTACTCATGAAACCTAAACACTATATCTATAGCGATATCTGAAAAAAAATCGCATATATCATAGGATTGAAAAAATTACAAACAAAAGAAATGTAGTAAATGACTCCTTTTATCAAATTGAAACTATTGTGATATGATGAAAACCTTTAGAACAATAAAAAATTTAATATTATGGATGGATTTGTAATGTATTTTTGATATTACCCTAATTGGTTCTCACGACCATTTGGTTGAAGTTTTCGAAAATGTGAGAATCATCGATCTGGCGGAGTGAAGGGTAAAGGTGGAGATTAAAGGGCCCACATTCATATGTCACCCTATTACACCAAGTAAGAAACATTAATGGTGAGAAAAATATATTGGGATTCCCTAATGGTTGATAACAGTATCCAAATATGGATGAAATAATGCATTTTCAATAATACTCAACTGCCCAAAAATAATTAACAAATTTTGTATACTCGTATCGCATTATATAATGAAAAAATGGATGAATGCATTTGTAAAATTACTCATACTAGTCGATAACAGTATGCAAATATGGATGAAACTGTAATGCATTTTTGATAATACTCAAACTACCTGAAAACATTTAATAAATTTACAATAAATTGCTTGTTTGCAGCCTATTTGAACATTCAATAATTTGTGGTCACAAAGGTGCAAAACCTTTTATTTTCATATTTAGCAGTTCATATAAATATAACAATAAAGAATGGGACACACAAATATGTGATTGAAAAGAAACATTAAACCAAGAAAGAACATTTCTATCATTGAGGTTTCTGATGTGGTCGTGTGAAATATATCTCATTAATTGTAACATTTTTCTTTTTTTGAAGGTGTCCATTGTGACAAGTAACCTTAAATTCTTTCGAACCTTTAATTTTATGTGAGGCAAGGTGTCGAAGAAAGATACTAACAATGAAAGCTATGGTTTCGTATCATCTAATAAATGTTTTGTTGATTAGGGTTGTCGATGCTTGTGGAAGTTGCAAAAATGAATTTGGAACCATAACTTTTAGGTGAGTTATGCCTTCCACTCAAAATTTAAGAAATAAACTAAACCAAAAGTTTTATATGAAGCCACTCATGTTTTGTCGAATGAGTGTTAAGAATGCTTAATCTATGCTGCTAAAAGAAAATGAAAAAAGTTTGTTTGGCAACAAAAGATTGAGAACTAAGTTTGAAGCCCCTCTATAGAGTACAATCACTTGATATTAGGGCAATCGAACATAACCAGTTCGTATGGAATGATGATCTCATATATTCCAATTGTTGGGTGTATATGTGAAGCCCAATAGTCTTCCATTTATTATTGTTTCCCTCTAATTTTTTATGTCTCTTCATTTCTTTTGAGATATATATATATATATATATATATATATATTGATTGCAAGTTCATTATTGTATATTGTATTCGAAGAGCTGAAGCTACAACTGTGATGTAAAGTTAAAACTTTAAAATTAATAAGAGATCCTCCCTACATTGTGGATGTAGCCACAATTTGTGGTGAACCACAATAAATTCATGTGTTTATGCTTTTATTCTTTCTTGTTGTTCTATTCTTTTTAGTTTTCACTTTCAATGAACTTCATACCAATGAGTTTAGATCTTTATTATTTCAATATAGACAAAGACAATTAAGCCAAATTTCAAATAAGTTGGACAGTGAAATGACGAAGGAAATGTTACAGGATTAGGTACAAAAGGAAGTGTAATTTTGATGAGGCCTCAAAGGGGAACCCTAAACCTTCTAGGGAAGGATTCATTATTTGAGATTCAAAGAGTGATCTTATTGCATATGGAGGAAAATGTCTTGTGGATGGCACAAATTATATGGTGGAAGCTAAAGTTGCCCTCTTGGAAATCAAAGAATCTAAGACATTAGGGGCCAAGAAACTACATGTAGAAGGAGACTCTCAAATTATTATAAATGTCATCATCAAAGGTGGTTGGAGGATTGACACCTACAGAACTACATAGTACAAATCAATAATGAATTAGCATCTCTTGCAAACTTCAAATTATCACATGTTAGAAGATAAGGGAATAAAGAGCCTGACATGATGTCCAAATGGTCATTGAGCCTAGACATGTTCAAAGTTATCATTGAGGATTTCCAAGATGTTAGATTTGTAGAATGAAATACCAATTAATTCCAACATATTCTTAAGCTCAATTTGGTTATCGTAATTCCTCCCCATAAATGTGAGATGCATGTGATGACTTTGATGTTATAAGTGGTTTATGCATGAAGAGTTAGTTGTGATTAAGATTTTACATTTATTCTCATTGATAATAATGAAAAATGGTTGAGGTGTGTGCCTTCAATATCAAAATAGAATTATAAATAGTAGTGAGAAATTGTTTAAGTTTTGGGTTTTGGGTTTGAGCACTAATGAAATTGACCTTCACCCTTATCTCCCTTAAACAAAAACATCTCTTCTGTGGACATAGAAAAGGGTAGAAATATACAAAATATTTAATTTTGTACATCAATGGCTCATCATGATCATTGAAATGTTTTTGGGAGAGATGCTTTACAAGGTGGAAAATTTCCATGGGACAAACACATCTATTTATTCAACGATCATGGTGTGGGCTCTAAAAATTGGAGAGGCTATGGAAATTGTGATGTTTATGAAGGTGAAACTAGAGACTTAATGGCTCTACAAGGAATGGATGAAATTCTAGAAGCTTCAATCCCAAGAACTGGGATAGATTTGGGTGACAAATAGAGTAGATTAGAGAAGATACCTAGTACAAAGTACACACCCTCTATGTGGTGCTTTGAAGATAAATTCATGAACAAAAGATTTTGGCAGACTAGGAAGGGATTGTATACCCTAAAATTATTGGTAATGCACATAATTATTGATGAGGACATTGAAAAAATGAAATCTAGGGTGATCTAGATAGTAGAATATAAGGCAAGATTACAGGATTTGATGTTTACACGTGTGAATGCTAACAGGAAAGAGGAGGATTTCACATATCCCTCAATAAATGCACTATTGTGAGAAAGGATTCAAGGATTTTTTTCCACAAGCCCTTCAGTGAAGGTTGTGTGGTATTTATACATCCTTTATCTATTTTGAGTTTTCTTTATTTAAGGGCTTTGTTCAGTAAAATCTCCATATTTATGGTTTTTCTATAAGTAATGTGAAATTTCATGGTTGGATGGAGAAAAGAAAAGAAAAGTTGTCACTAATTGTCTAGAGCTTTCTAAATGATAAAATCCAATCTTTTTGAAGACACAATTAATTTCCATGGCATGTTTGTACATGTCAATTTTGATTATAATTGTGTGCCTCAAGTTTGGTTTGGGGGTTCGATAATCACATGGTTGGATGCTCATTTTTGATGTCGTAGAACTAGTTTTGAATTGTAAAATCTTAATTTAATGGCCATGAAAGGTCTCATGGGGCTGAGGTATTTTTTTGTTTAAGAAACAATTGATGGAGGTTCAAGCTAGTTAAGCAATTTTTTTTTTCTATAAAATGTAATGTTACTTTATCTAAAATAAAATCACAAAAATATTATTAAGAAATAAAAAATCATAAAAGATTAAAAATTGGATATATTAATTACTAATTTATTAAAAATTAAAAATAATATTCCAGATTTATGAAGCTGATGCATGTAATCCAAGTATTCCAAGATGAAGTCAAAGCCACATAGTACATATAGAAATTTCAAAGCCTCCTCACTAAGGAAGAGGTAGAAGAATTGAGCAATCATTTGAATAAGTGTCATTTGGATGATTCCTAGACTCAAAATGTTTAATGCAACTATCAATATACTAGATGGGAGCTAAACTCAAGGGTGGGTGCAGTCATGAATCAAGGGGATTTATCCTAATAGGAGAAGCATAAAGTGTAAACTATTTTTTGGGATGGTTCTTAGCTTTTTAGGGTTGTAGCTGATAAGTTTTAAAAGGAAAATGATGTAAAAAAATTAGTCTAGTTCTTCCCTCAATTGTATTTTGTGAGGGTTGGTGCAATATTTATATGTTGGACTCTATGTTGTTTAAACTCTTTTAATACAAAAAATTAAAATTTAAAAATTTAAAAAAATTATTTTAAAAATAAATAAATATATATATAAATAAATATATATATATATATATATATATATATATATATATATATATATATTTATATATATATATATATATATATATATATATATATATATATATATATATATATATATTTATATATATAGTAATGTTTATGGATATAAGTGTTATAATTTAAGAATGGTGGAGTGAGTGTTTGTGTAGAAGTCTAGTCTTCAAGAGAATGATTGGAGGAAGTATAATGAACATGTTTATCAAGGATGGTCTTTCAACAGTTGATCTCAAACTAGGTTTAATATAACTACTTTAGATGGTTTCATTGATAAGTATCAAAAGAGGAAAGCATGGAAGGTTCCAACAAATGGTAGAGGGGATCTGCAAGACCAAACATGAGGTTTTGTGAGCATTAGTTCAATAGATGATAGGTTTTTCCAAGTATAAGACTTCACAAATTGGTTTCTTTCAAGAAACTAGAGAAAGAGTTTTGGAAGTTGAAAGAAATTGCTTCAACACATTAGCTTAATAATGTAAATCTTGACAACATGCACAAGCCTGTTGTATATATTTTGATTGAGAATAATGAATGGAGGGATCTATTTCCATTCTTAAGGAAAGGGTAATTTTATGAAAATAGAGTGTTCTTAGTCGTCTCTCAAAAATATCAAAGATTGGTGTGATAAAAATTGGGGGGAATCTATTGATTTCAAAACCATTTCTAATGGGTTTTATCGTATGACTTTTCCAAGTATTAAAGATAAAGAATAAATAATGTAGTCATTCATGATAGATGGTGAATATTTTTACATCAAAGATTAGGTCCTTAATTTTAACCCAAAAATTACAGATATGGGGGAGTTCCCCTTATGGAAAAGACTATATAGTCTTCCACATGAGTACTCAAGGGAAAAAAACTCTAGATTTGATTGGAAATAAATTGGAAAAAGTTTTTAAAAATGAATGAGGCCATAGAAAAGAAAGAGTTTAGCATGTACACCTACATTAACATTTTATAGCAAGAAAATTATCCATTACCTAAATTAATCTAGCTTAGTACAAGGGAGGGATTATGGAAATAACAAATAAAAGTGCAGGACTTGTAGGGACCATTTCAAGAATTCAAGGGTTTAGATCATTAGGTGGGAGAAGGCTTGACACAAGTAGAAGGGAAAGGTATTGAAAGTGTGTATTGATAGAATTCATTAAGGAAAGGGAAGTTGAGGCTTAGTCATAAAATTTAGATTTCCTCGAAGACATTTATGTCTAGAGAGGGTTTGATAAGGTGGTTGATTCACTGGGTTTGTACTTTAGGAATGGAAGTTTTCTGGAAAAAGAAAATATGAAACATAAAAACAAAGATTGAGTGAGATTGATAATGTTGTAGCCACCTACATTAAGAATGTGGAAGAGATTATGGATCAAAATTATTCTCTAAAAACTATAATGCAACCCAAAAAGAATGAACATCCAAAGAAAAAGAAAAAAATTGGGGGGGGGGGGGGGTGGGCCCTAGGGGTGGAGGGGGGGGTGTGTTGGGGCTAGTGCCCAAAAGGAATACAATGAGAAATGCATTAAAACTAGTCATGATGATGTAGGTATGGAGGGGATAATAGTATCTCTAAGATGGAAATTATGGGGAAGAAATCAACTCAAGTATTTGATAAGCCAATTGATGAGAATGACATAAGGCCTAACTCTAGGAAAAGTTGTGGTGGACCCTATTCTAAAGACTAAGAAAATAGGGTTTGTAATCATTTTATATTCCATTTTTTTTTAAAGGACATTCATATGTCACGAGCTAGGATTTTGGAGCAGTCCCTTGAGGAAGCTAAAGGCATAGATTCTAATAATGGATTTAAATGTAAGATATCCTAGTAATTTGTGGCAATGATTAAAGGTGCAGTAAAAATAATTATATGTGGAATTTAATCTTATTAATGTGTATGGGTCTACAATAATTGATGGCTAAAGAGAATTGTAGAGTCTATAATTTTTTTTACAGAGAGAGAGAGAGAGAGAGAGAGAGAGAGAGAGAGAGAGAGAGAGAGAGAGAGAGAGAGAGAGAGAGAGAGAGAGAGAGAGAGAGAGAGAGAGAGAGAGATAAACAATGTGTATATTTTTGGTGACTAGTTATGCAAGTACTAATCCACTAATGGTATTCATAGGTACAAAATTGTTCCAAGGACTCCACAAGAAAATGGAGTGGTTGAATGCATGGATAGGACAATAATAGACTGTGCAAGGAATATGTAGTTGCAAGATGGGATACCCTTGAACATGTAAGTAGATGTTGTAAACATTGTTGTTTAATTAATTAAGAGAGGTACCTCTACTCCTTTGGGTTGTGGTATTCCGAAGGAAGTATGGACATACAAGAAGGTGAGTTATTATTTTCTCAAAATCTTTCGTTGTGAATCTTTTACATATGTAGATTTTGAAAATAGGACCAAGCTAGAATCTAAGTTGAAGAAATGTATATTTATTGGATATGGTATTAATGGACTTGGATATAGACTTTGGAATTTTGAAAATCATAAAATTTTAATAAGAAGGGATGTCGTATTCAATGAGAAGGGGTTGTACAAATATCTATTGCAAAAACATGAGAAGAAAGAAAATTATTATGTAGTGTTGAATGATATAAAAATATGATTTTTTAGTGGTCTCTTATGCTCCACGACAATAAAAACAATAAATACCACAAACTTCAATAAATATTAGATGGTCAATAAGGCTAAGTAGACCTCTTGAAAGATTCTCTCCCTCTTTGTACTCTATTTTATTAGCAAATTCTAGTGAACCCAAAAGATATGATGAAGCTATGAAAGTGGATACTAAGATTTAATGGGAGTTTGCAATGATAGAAGAAATGGACTCCTTACTAAAAAAATAGACTTGTGCATTATATTAGCTACCTACAGGTAAAAGGGATTTACAAAGTAAATGGGTTTATAGGTTGGAAGGGGAGGATGGAGGTAAGAAAATATTTAAATTCATGATACTTGTAAAAGAATTTTCATAGAAAAAAGGCATTGATTTTGATGAGATCTTTTCTTTAGTTGTTAAAATGACTTTTATTCGTATTGTTTTAAATATTGTGGCTAGTGGAGATTTTCATCTTGAACAACTTGATGTTAAAACACCATTTCTCCATATTTATTTGGAAGAATAGATATATATGGAACAACCACATTGATTTCAAGTCAAAGGTAAGAAGAATCTAGTGTGCAAATTGAAAAGATAATTATATAGCTTGAAGCAAGCACTTTAGTAATGGTATATTAAATTTGATACTTTCAAAACTAAGCATGGATACAGTCAGTGTGATTCAAACCATACTATTTTTCTAAAAGGGTTGGATGATGATAGATATGTTATTTTATGTTTATATGTTAGATGGTATGCTTGTCACGAGGTATAACATGGATCACATTAAGAGGTTGAAACAACGATTAGTGAATTTTTTTGCAATGAAGATTTGGGGGGGATTAAATCCTTAGTATAATAATTTGTAAAGATAGGAAGAATGTGAAATTGACTCTATCTTAGGATAATTATGTTGAAAAGGTGTTGAAAAGATTTCATATAGTGAATGAAAAAGTTGTCAGCACACCATTGCTTAGTCGTTTGAAATTGACTAAGGAGACGTGTCCAAAGACATAGGACGAGGATGATAAAATGTCCTAGGTACCTATTAAGCATCATTTTGCATGACGAAAATGACAAAAATTTGAATGAATCTGCCCCTTGAAAAGTCAGTGGATATCAACTCCATGAAGGTTCCTTTAGGATCTTTATCAACTACCTAGGTAGCTCAATTGAAGATTGATGTTTATGTTTACAAGGAGGCATTTTCTGGTTCATTTTGATGCAATCTATAATTCTGCAATATTGTGAAAGTAATGTGCAAAGTGCTATGTTTTTTATTTTATGATTTTCAATGAATACAATTTTAATTGTGTAGCTAAGTATGAAGTCCTAGTTTAACCAGACTTTAGTAAATAAATTGAAAATATAAGTAGCATAATGAGAATTGAAGCAAAGTGTATGAATTAAAAATAACCTAATAGGCATAAGCCATAGTAGTAACACATCTGCAAATTGAACATTCCTAGGAAAGTGGGAAACCAACAAAATTAGGAGCAACACAATTGTAATCTTGTAGATGCAATTGTCAATGGATCTCTTCAAAGGCCAAATGATATTTCACAACTTGTCTAATTGTACAACTACTTTGGACTTATGCACATGAGACAAATTACTATGAATGAACTAGATAAATTCCCCTATTTGATTCATCACAATAGAGATATTATACAACTGTTTATGAAAAGCTCCAATAATTCTAATGCTAGCACAAGCATTCATACATAATAAGACAATCAAATATTTCATCATGCAAATGCGAAATTCATGAAGACGTAAATTCAAGAAGGCTTACTAACACAAAGAATAGGAGCACTAGTTGCATGAACTTTACTGCATAAGTACATACTACAATGTTGTTTATATAGACAACCCTCCTCAAAGTTATGATTTTCAGAAGTAGGATTTCTTTCATGCATAATTTTTTTAAAATAATGCATTTTAATCTAATTGTATGCAAAACTAAGCCCTAACACGATGCTAACTAGGCTTGCACTCTTTTTGTTTATCTATTTATTGTACATGGACCTCTACATGACATGAAATCTACATAATAAGAAGAGGAGAAGAAAAATTTGATGCTATAGTTGAAGTAGACCTTTGATCTTCTATTAAACCATTAGTTCTCAAAATAAGGCTTCTAAAACTATAATTCATTATCTCCTCATAACCACCATGTAGTCAACTAACAACTATCTTATATCTTTCAAAATTCACATTCAAATGTCTCTAAATTTAGCTCTAGTGGTGGAAAGTGCAAAAATATGTTCATGAGAAAAATTCTTAGAGGTCAGTGTCATGTCCGAACTTCAAAGCTACCTAATTTTTAGAGTTTTTGGTGTCCAATTTTTTTGGAGGTGTTACAGTCCAAAATTTGAAAAAATGACCAAAAAAAAGTTCTTAAAATTGAAAACTTGTTGAGTTGTCATTTTGCACGATGCTTAACGGCAAGAATCCTTTCGAACTTCTCTCTTGAAAAGCTAATCTGGGATCAACTCAAAGGTTTCGGGTGATCTTGCTACCTACTAGAATCTGCTTAGTTGAAGATAAATGTGTTTTTTCATAAAGATGCCTTTGCTAGTTCGAACCAATTTTGGATAAGATGACCAATCTGCTTGCTATTTCAAAATTAACCACAAAAGAGATGTTTTTTTTGGTATTTTTTGTTTTTAAATGAATGCAATCTAAGAATGCAACTATATGAAATACTAATTTAACCAAGGTTAGTAAAATAAAATAACAAAGATAAGGTAACAATAATTTTAAGCAAATGACTTGAAAAGTAAATTTCTAACGGACATAAGCTACAGAAACAACAGGTTTGCAAGTTAAGCATTTGAAAAGATCAGTGGGTAACCAATGAAAATAGGAACAACACTTCCTTAATTCCACTAATGCAATTGTCAATGGGAATTCAGTAACTGTAAGATGTTTCACTTTTTATCAAATTGCAAGGCCATGGAAAATGCGCTCATGCGAGACAAGATGCTATACAGGAACAATATGGTGATCTCTTCTTGAACTAAGTATGTCAGTGGAATTTGCAGACCCGTAGCAAACACCAGAATTAAAAGATTGTACAACTAGAATAATGCAATAAAACTATTGGCTCAATTACATTCTATGAACATACATTCACAAAATATAACACACTTAGGCAAAAATTACTACACTCCAAATACAAGCACCAAAAGCATATATTATTGCATCAAGATAATGGCATCTTGGAATACATATTGCATTCCTAAATTTATAGGAAATCATCTCCTCAATTTGTGTTGAGAGTGAGAGATCTCTTTATGCAAAGATATGCTTCTAAACTAATAAAAAATATATATTTATGTACAAACTGACTCTCTAACAGGTGCTAAGTAGGACTCAATCCTTATTTATATCATTTAATGGATGAATGAGTCTTTGCATGTCTTAAAACAAAGAAAGCATGGTAAAATAAGAAGAATAAATCAATTAGATGATGTAGGAGTCTCTAGAGGTGCCAAAAATAGAATCTCAACCTTCTCTAGATGTTTGTAGGAGTTAAACTGTTATCGAAATGCATTTTCGGTGCATGGAAAGCTCTAAATTTTGAACTAGTAGTTAACTGTTGGTGTACCTCTGAATTCTTCAAAAAAAAACTTTCGGGGCACCTCGGAAGAAGCACACCTTAGAAGTAGTGCACCTAGCGCACCAGTGCACCTGGGAGAAATTTGTGTAAGGTGCTTAATTCACCAAAAAAATTGAAGTTCTCCAGTTTGAAAATGGTTTTGCTCAAATTAGGTTTTAGATCACTTTGTGTACTTACTTTGATCCTTTTGATGATTTATACCCTCTTTATAGCCAAAAACTTTCATAGACCTAAACTCCTCCTGCTTCTAAAATCCCAAGGCACCTGTGTTGAATCTTGTCATTAATAGTTGCATAAGATGAAGAACCTATTCTAGTTCATGTATCCAAACCACTGTATCTTTGATCTTCATTGTAAATTGCTTGATTCTTTATTCTCTTTGACTGCCTGATCCTTCTTGGTCAGAGACCAAGCGATCCAAATTATCCAAAATGATCAAATGTTTGAAACTTTTTCATACTTTTTTTACAAGTTTTTCTAGGTCCTTTTAACTGGCTTTTTTGGAGGTCTTCTGCTCAAAATTTCAAGTTGAAACTTTCGTTGGTCCCTAAAACTAGGTAGCCAAAGGCTCACTATTTTAGGGACTAAAATTAGGTTTTTAGTTCTTCTTTCCAATGGTGTAAATGATTTTGAATTCCAAGCTCTAGGTCAAAAGTTATGACCTTGACAAGTTAAGGATGCCTTTTTATCTATACCAAGAAGCAAAAATTAGTCCAGAAAGTTGAAACAATTAATTAAAATAAACCCTATTTATGACAAAAACCAACCCAAAAACTCTAACTATTAAAAAAAACTCAAAAACCCTATTGAACACCTCTAGAAAACAAAAATGGCACACCTTGTGCACCTTGGAGGCGCACTAGGTGTGCCTTCCTACACCTAGAGCCTTAATACTAAGGGTGCACAACTTTTGGGGGTGCACAATTGTACAAGTGTGCTACTACACACTTTCCAAGGGGAATATACTCTTTTACCTAAATGACTAGTACACTAGCGCACTTCGTGAGGTGCGCTAGGTGCGCTGGTGCACCTCTCAGCATGCAAACTTGATTTTCTCCCTTAGAAACAAGGTTTTTGGCATCTAGGTTTTCAAAAAAAGACCTAGACAATACAAAAACACCATAAAAAATACTAAGGCCCAAACTAGGGACCCAAAAAGCTAAATAATTAAAGTAGGGGGTCTAGCAGACATTTCTCTGATATGTGTCAAACACCAACTGAATCTTGAATACTCCAAGTGTATTTCAAGCCACTTTATAGTCAAAACCTTAGAATTTCAAACCTCCAAATTTAGTATGTGTTTAGTGTATTCATTTTCTTCAACATGTTAGAATGCAATCTATCAAAACCTTCTGGTAACTTGGAAATAATCTTCTACCCTTCTGGTCCATTCATCAGGAATCCTCATGAAAGTTGTTTGTCAATCCCTTGCTTGACCAAATGAGAGAATCGGTTCTAAGGGCTCTTAATGGATTATCATTTTTCATTTGGAGTCCTGGGTAATCTCTTAAATACTTTCTTCATGTAGCTCACATGTCGCCATTTGATTCTTTGATGAAGCAATTGTTTTGATACTGGACAACTTGCCTAGAGTGCATATTCCTATTACCTTTCTCAAACTTTGAAAAATCTTTCATTCTTAAGACCATTTTTTCTCTTTTTTTTATTTTTATTTTTTATTTTCATTCTGTACCCTGACCATGCTTAGACTGCGTGGCCAAGACATTGGTGTCATTTCTCAGATTCAATCTTTAATTTGATAACCTTTGTGTTCCTCTCTTGAGAACTTTTGAAAACCCTCATGCCAAACAACGATCTTAGAAATTCCTTTGAGAAGACTCTTTTGTCTAAATCAATAGGGTTTAGACTATCCCTTACTACCATTGACCTTAATTTGAAAATACTTGAGATAATCGATCTTTAAATTTGCAAAGTGTTGAAAACCCGTTGACCTGCAATTCTAAATTCACGACTAAAAGTCCTCTACAACTACAAGTGATATCCATTTTTTAGTTGGTACAAGAAACAAAAAATCATCTAAATGCTTTGACAAAGAAATACCTCTTTCTAAAAGTTGAAACCATAAGGAGTGATTTATGAAATGCATCAAAAATGAGTCTTGATTGCACCTAACCCCTAGACTGACACGACTAAAAAAAAGAAAAAGAAACAAAATGACTCAACTCAAAGAAAACTAACACCTAACTAGAAAAACTAAAAAGACTAAGAAAAAAAAAAACAAAAACTTATATACAATAAAACTTGAATAAAAAGAATGTGGGGTGGTTGTCAATAGATTTCTCATTATGTGTAGTGGTAATGAACCACCCCATATAGTCCTAAAAAATGTTGACTTGTGTTTGTACTCAAAAAAATAAAGTTTGGACAATCTTAGTTCAAATTTCAAGCACAAATCCCACAAAATTAGAAGTTGTGGTAACTCTTTAAGACCATGATTAATCCACAAACAAGTTCTCCTACCTTTAGCATCATATTCAAATTGAAAATCATAAATCTCAGAGGGATAATAGGAAAATATCACTTGATCTAGCAAGTCCCCCACCATAGGGGTATACTCACACATTATAATTTCTCTTTCTGGTGGTCTTATCTCATGGTACACAACTTTACATGCACATGGAAACACTTCAAGTTCCTTTAGACTAGAAAAATCAATCATCAGCCCTCCTTTCAAATTACAACATTCATTAATATCATTGATCATGATGTTTTCTGACTCATATCCCAAAGAAGCCTATTCAGAAACATACATTCCCTCCATTGCGATCTCCCAAGCTAACAAGAAATCAAGACAACTTTCCTCTGAATGGAACCCAAATGGATGGATTCTACATGATTCAGTCATTGCATGGTTTGATATATGTGTAGAATACCCACAAATAGACATTTCCTCAGTCAAGCTTGAGACCAAATTAAGCACTTTATCCATCTCCTCTAATGACATATCTTGTTTTGAGGGAGGTATCTTATCATTATCTAATGGGGAATCAATATCACAATAGGTAGAATTGGTATCTTCTTCTTGATGACTTCCCAATTCAAAAATCTTAACAACCTTAGGATATTTTGCATTTCCATCACTTTTTGCAACTTTGAGAATTTTCCCAACTCCATGGAGCTTTGGAACTTCAAAATTTTTTACGTCCTCAAAATTTATTGGCATATCCACACTTATTGCAACATCAAAAATTGGAAGAATTTCTTCATTGAATGGGAACAAAAAATCCTCTTGATCATCTTCATCATTTTGTCCACTTGCAAATTTATCACATGATTTAAACACCATTGCACTAAACTGAAGGTTGTTCCTCCACGATCTGTGAAGGCTAATCTAAGACATCATAGTGTTCATATCCATTTTCACTTGGTCTCATACCTATAATACCATTATTCTCATTGTTGATGTTATTGTAAAGGCCAAAATTCCTGCTCTGACTTTGAGAATAATTATTCTGGGCAACAAGTTGTCTTGGATAATCGCCTTGATTACTTGAGGAATTCAACTTTATTTTGATGAGTTTATTGGATAAAAGAGACATCATCTCATTCATGGCCTTAAGTTCTCTAGTCATATTGTGCTCCTATTTAGCAGGAGGAGAAGTCTTTTGCTCAAAGAATATAGTCTTTTGGGGCTCATATCCTGAGTATGTAATTATTGGCATTGGAGTAGCTATAACATGCTTTGTGAATGTTACAACCTCTTTGAAGAACTTTTCAATGGTATCAATATCTCTAAGTGGGAGTCTTCTTAGAAAAATAGAAGTTAATGAATCTGTTGTTCCAAAATAGATCTGGATGACAACCTCTTGTGGTATAGTGTATGGAAACTCCATTCTTTGATACATCCTATAGAAGCGGTGATTGAACCGTGAAATAGTATTGTGGGGATCCCTCTTAATTGAGATGAACTGATAATGTAGGATAGCTAGATTGATATAGATCTTGAATTGTTCCAAAAACTTACTCTAAAATAATTCCAATCCCTTATTGATGCCGGTGGTAGATTGAGGTACCAATTGAAAGTCATTTCCCCCAAAGTGTAAGGAAAAAGGTAGCATACCACGTCCATATTCTGAATATGGTTTTGATTATAGATCTCCTTGAAAATTTTAATATGATCTTCTACTATTCGTAATTCTCCATAGATGAACAGTGGGAAAAACTTTTCAGGACTATTGGGAATGTCATGTAATGGACTAGTTAGATTCAAACGCGAACTTAGGGCATTGAAGAAAGACATGGTGCATAATGATGGGAATGTGTGAAGTAGAATGTAAAGTGAATGATGATGATATAATGTGTAATGTGAATGGGTGGAGTTCTTGGTATCTCTTTATCACTGTGATGCTTGTGAAAGTGGTTGAGTTCTAGGAACTTGTATTATTCTAGAAAAGTGCACCTCTCAAGAAGCACACTTTCTCAAAACAATGCACTTGTGCACCTTATGAAAATTCACAAACTTAGAATTTTTTTTTAAAAAAAAATTCTCTAAAAATTGTAGAATTTTAAAATAGTAATTTTGGTTTTTTGAGCCGAATGGTTTGCAGGCCCTCCATCTAACACCACTTTTGTTGACCTATAATTTTGCACAATGCTTAACGATAGGAATCCTTTCAAACTCCTCTCTTGAAAAGCTAATCTAGGATCAACTCCAAGGTTCCAAGCAATCTTGTGACCTACTAGAATCCACTCAATTGAAGATAAATGTGTTTGTTTACAAAGAGGCTTTTGTTGGTTCAAACCAATTTTGGATAAGATGACCAATTTGCTTGCTATTTCAAAATTAACCACAAAAGAGATATGTTTTTTGGTATTTTTAATTTTTAAATGAATTCAATCTAACAATGCAACTATATGAATTCCTAAGTTAACTAGGGTTAGTAAAAGAAAATAATGAAGATAAGGTAACAAGAAGTTTAAGAAAATGATTTAAAAAGTAAATTCCTAATGAACATAAATTATAGAAACAACACGTCTATGAGTTAAGCCTTTGAAAAGATCAGTGGGTAACCAATGAAAATAGGAGCAGCACTTCCTTAATTCCACTAATGGAATCATTGATGGGAATTTAGTAACCGTAAGATGTTTCACGTTTCATCAAATTTCAAGGCCACGAAAAGTGTGCTAATGCGAGACAAAAGGCTATGCAGGAACAATATGGTGATCTCTTCTCAAACTAAGTAAGTCAATAGAATTTGTAGACCCATAGCAAATACCAAAATTAAAAGATTGTACAACCAAAATAATACAATAAAATGTTTGGCTCAATTACATTCCATAAACATACATTCACAAAATATATAACACAATTAGGCAAGAATCACTACACTCCAAATGCGAGCACCAAAAGCATATATTATTGCATCAAAATAACAACGGCGTGGAATACATATTACATTCCTAAATTTATAGGAAATCATCTTCTCAATTTGTGTTGAGAGTGAGAGATCTCTTTATGAAAATATATGCTTTTAAAACAAATCTATTTATGTACAAACTGACAGTCTAACAGGTGCTAAGTAGGACTCCATCCTTATTTATATCATTTGATGGATGCATGAGCCTTTACATGTCTTAAAACAAAGAAAGCATGAGAAAATAAGAAGAAGAAAGCCATTAGATGATGTAGGAATCTCTAGAGGTGCTAAAAATAGAAGCTCAACCTTCTCTGGATGTTTGTAAGAGTTAAAGTGTCGTCAGAATGCATTTTTGGTGCATGGAAAGCTCTAAATTTGGAACTATAAGTAGTTAACTGTCAGCACATATCTGAATTCTTCAAAAAAAAACTCTAGGCGCACCTCAAAATCAGCACACCTAGAACACCAATACATAGTGCACCAATGCACCAGCACACCTAGAAGAAATTTGTGCAAGGTGCTTAATTCACCAAAAAATCAAAGTTCTCAATTTTGAAAACAATTTCTAGATTTTTCTCAAATGGGGTTTTAGATCACTTTTGTGTAATTATTTTAATCTTTTTGATGATTTATACCCTCTTTATAGCCAAAAAAATTCATAGAACTGAACTCCTTCTGCTTCTAAAATCCTAAGGCACCTGTGTTGAATCTTGTCATTAATAGTTGCATAAGATGAAGAACCTGTTCTAGTTCATGTATCCAACCTCTGTATCTTTGATCTTCAATTAAATTGCTTGATTCTTTCTTCTCTCAAACTGCCCAATCCTTCCCAATCAAAGACCAAGTGATCTAGATTATCCAAAATGATCAAATGTTTGAAAAAATTTCATACATTTTTTACAAGTTTTTCTAGGTCCTTTTAACTGGCTTTTTTGGAGGTCTTCTACTCAAAATTTCAAGTTGAAACTTTTTTCAATCCTTAAAACTAGGCAACCAAAGGCTCACTATTTTAGGGACTAAAATTAGATTTTTAGTTCTTCTTTCCAATGGTGTAAACGGTTTTGAATTCCAAGCTCTAGGTCAAAAGTTATGACCCTGACAAGTTAAGGATGCCTTTTTATCTGCACCAAGAAGCAAACATTAGTCCAGAAAGTTGAAATAGTTAATTAACATAAACTCTAATTATGATAAAAAACCAACCCAAAAACCCTAACTATTAAAAAAAAACTCAAAAACCATATTAAACACCTCTAGAAAACAAAATTGGTGCACCTTGCGCACCTCGGACATGCACTAGGTGCACCTTCCTACACCTAGAGCCTTAATACTAAGGGTGTGCATCTTTTGGGGGTGCATAGCTACACAAGTGCACTACTATGCACTTTTCAAGGGGAATTTACTCATTTCTCTAAATGACCAGTGCACTAGCACACCTAGTGAGGTGCGCTAGGTGCGTTGATGTGCCTCAACATGCAACTTGATTTTCTCCCTTAGAAACAAGATTTTTGGCATCTGGGTTTTCAAACAGAGACCCAGATGAGATAAAAAAACCCTAAAAAAGACTAAGGCCCCAGACTAGGGACCCAAAAATCTAAATAATTAAAGATGGGGGTCCCTATTTCTCAACGGAATGGGGCGTGTGTTGTGAAACCACAACAAAACCCTCTATGGGTTTTGCTCATAAGAGGCTAAGATTACTCATGGGTGTGCATTTCTAAAATTTTCAATGATTTTAGACACCTCTTTAGGATATTACAATTATTACACTTTAATGCTCTTCATAAGTTTCTTGTGAAACTCTTTGATTTTCTTCTTTGATTCTTCAAGTGACTCAATCTTGGTGATAAGCTTTATGAATTTAGCCTCATTCTTAGATGGGTGTCTTAGATCTTCATCCTAGGAAATGGCCTCAAAAGATGCCTCAAGCTACTGCAAGACCATTCCTGTTGAATACAATAATCTTCTTGTCTCATCTTCAAAAATCTCCAAGTTGACACTACTAAATATGTTTTCAACATTTCTTGCTTACTTCTTAGCTTCCTCTCTAATATCCCATATCTTTGTACACAATTTTTCAAGTTCCTTTACACAAAATCCTATTGACTTGATCCAACCATCAAATTTATCTAAGTCATCACTAGTGTAGAGCTGTAATAATATCTTGAAGCTTTCCTTTTTGATAAGCTTGATTCACTACTTCATCCTATACCAACCATGGGTATGATCCACTATACTATCTTTTGTTAGGATTAAACCACAAATAGAAATAACAATTCCATTCAAATATAAACAATATCAGAAAATAATAGATCACACAAAAGAGAACACAAGACACCAAGATTTAATGTGGTTCATCCAAACCCTAGGCTACATCCACCAAACAACAAGTCCAATATTATTGAGATCTAGTGATTACAACCTCATTACAATTTTTAATCCCTTACAACTCAATATTGTCGCAAAAAGAAATTTTTGCATCACACCTTATGAAATAATCCCTAACCCTAAGCCCTTTTATACAAGTATTTTTTCCACTTTAGGGTTGAAATTAGTTAGAACATGTCGGGCATAAATTGGTGAATAAATAATAGCCAATTGACGAATAATAGCCCAAAAAAAATTGAACCTCAAAGAATTTATAAAGTATGTACAGTACTTCCCTGATCAATCACCACAAACTAACAATCTCCCACTTGGAGATTGATCAAACTCCACACTAGACAACAATCTCCCACTTGGAGACTAATCTTGTAGCAATACCACTACCACATGGGGCTCCCACTAAATCAAACCACCCTGAGCTCTATTGTTCTTTTATTTTGTTTAGTCTAGAAGTCCAACAAAAGTTGAAGAGGGGTTCAACTTCTCCCTTGTCACTACCTTTGTAAACATATCTTTTGGATTGTCATTTGTATGTATCTTTTCCAGCTTTAATTGTCCATCATCCAAAACTGACTGAATAAAATGGTACCGCAACTAAATGTGTTTTGTCTTTAAATGCAGAGCAGAATTCTTTACAAGATAAATATTTGTAAACAAATAATTATCCCTCTAAGGGTGTCCCAATTCTTCCAAGAAGAACTGAAGCCATATCATCTCCTTGGATGCCTTTATAGCAGCAACATGCTCTACTTTTGTAGTGGATAAAGCATTAACCTTCTCTAACCTAGAAACTTGGCTCACTATTGCCCCACCAAAAACAAATACATAACTTGTAGTACTCCACATAGCATCAATTACCCCTGCCAAATTTGTGTCAACATAGCCCTGTAAGTTAGTAGTAGAGCCCTCAAACTATAAATACTTACTGAGAGGAATTAGTAGTAGAGCCCTCAAACTATAAATACTTACTGGATGTTCCTCTCAAATATTTGAGAATTCATTTGACTGCATTCCAATGCTCAATTCTTGGATGACTCATATACCTGCTAACGACTGCCACTGCATGTGCAATATTTGGCCTTGTACATACCATAGCATACATCAAGTTTCCTACAACTAAAGCATAGGGTACCTTGGACATCTTATCCTCCTCTTCTTGTGTCTTTAGACACATCTCCTTAGTTAACTTCAAATGATCAGGTAAAGGTGTGCTGACAGCTTTAGCATTCTCTATAGAGAAATGTTACAACACCTTTGCAATATAATCAGCATGAGATAAAGTCAATTTTCTATTCTTCCTATCTCTGCAAATTTTCATACCAAGGATTTGTTTTGCTGCCCCAAACCCTTCATAGCAAATGCATGTGCTAACTAGTATTTCAGCCCCTCAATGTCATCCATGTTAGACCCAGCTACAAGCATATCATCAACATATAAACATAAAATAATATAGTTTTCATCATCCAACCTCTTAAAGTAAACACAATGATCTGAATGACACCTACTATATCCATGCTCATGCATAAAACTATCAAATTTTAGATACCATTGCCGAGGTGCTTGCTTCAAGCCATATAAACATTTCTTCAATCTACACACTAAGTTCTCCTTACCTTTGACCTCAAATCCTATGGCTAAGCCATATATATCTCTTCATCCAAATCACCATGAAGGAATATCATTTTAACATCAAGCTACTCCAAATGCAAATCTTTAGTAGCCATAATACTTAAAATAGTGCAAATAGAAGTCATTTTAACAACAGGAGAGAATATCTCATCAAAATCAATGCCTTTTTTTTCTTTGCAAATCCTTTTACCACTAACTTGACTTTAAATTTTTTCATACCTCCATCCTCTTCTTTCAACCTGTAAACCCATTTATTCTACAAAGCCCTTTTACCTACAGACAACTTGCATAAATCTCATGTCTTATTTTTCAGCAAAGAGTCCATTTTGTCTTTCATTGCAAACTCCCACTAGATCTTAGTATCCACCTACACAGCTTCATCATAAAATTTAGGTTCACTAGCATCAGTAAGTAAAATAGAATATGAAGAGGGAGAAAATCTTTTGGGAGGTCTACTTAGCCTTGTTGACCATCTAACATTCACTGGTGTGTGTGGTATTTGTTGTTTTGGTTGTTGCACATCATGAAGAATTGTTGGAACATCATCTTTTGAAGTATCATCCAACACTACATAATCATCTTCTTTCTTCTCATGTTGTTGCAACAGATCTTTGTACAACACTTTCTCATTGAATATGACATCCCTACTTCTTACAATTTTATGATTTTCAAAATCCCAAATCCTATAACCAAATTCATCAATGCCATATCCAATAAATATACATTTCTTTGACTTAGGTTCCAACATGGTTCCTTTTTTAGAATCTATATGAGCAAATGCTTCATAATTGAAGGTTTTGAGAAAAGAATAACTCACCTTCTTATTAGTCCATGCTTCCTTTGGAATACCATAACCCAAAGGAGTAGAGGGACCTTTATTAATCAAATATATAGTATTATTAATATCCTCTACCCACATGTTTAAGGGCAACCTAGTTTGCAACCTCATGCTCCTTGCACGCTCCATTATAGTCATGTTTATGTGTTCAACCACTCCATTTTCCTCTGCAGTCCTTGAAACAACTTTCTATCTACGAATACCATTAGTGGAACAATAATCTTCAAATTCATGACTGCAATACTCACCACCATTATCAGATCTGAGACATTTTAATTTCTTACCAATCTCATTTTCAACCAAGTATTTCTATTTCTTAAAAATTTGAAATACATCATATTTTTGTCTAAGGAAATAAACCATACTTTTCTAGTTGACTTGCCAATAAATGTAATATAATAATGAGAGCCACCAAGGGAAGATACTTGGATTGGTCCCCATACATCAGTGTGCACAAGCTCTAATTTTTACTTTTATTTTCCTTCCCAGTCTTCACAAAACTCACTCTTTTTTGCTTTTCATACACAAAACTTTAATAGAAATCTATATTAACACATTTCAAACCTTGTAAAACTTTATTTGAATGAAGTACTTTCATACTTTTCTCACTCATGTGCCCAATAATGTTGTGCCACAGTGTTGTATCAGAATCTACAACAATATTTGTTCTCCTTGATTAACTGTAGCAATTGTTCTTGAACATTCATTTTTCTTTGAAACAATAAAAGTAGAAGTAAAAATATGACCTGTACAAAGATATAAGGTGCCTACTTTCACAAATTTTTCTACTACAAGGGAACCTTTTGAAACCTTCCAATTTTTATCATTAAAAGTAACTACACAACCCTCATCACCAAGTTGCCCTACTGAAATTAAATTCCTACTCAGCCTTAGAACATGTCTTACCTCATGTAGTAGCCAATAATTCCCATTTTACAACTTAACTTTAAATTTTCTCTTTCTAACAATCTGACAGGGTTCATTATCCCCCAAATAAACAAGCCCAAAATCCCCTTGGACATAATCAATGAAATAACCTCTATAAGGTGTAGCATGAAATGAAGCACCGAAATCTAAAACCCATGAATCATCAACACTCTCTAAAGATAGAAGCAAAGCATTCTCTTCGGATTGGTTACTTACCACATTTGCCTCCTTGTCTTCATCTTGCTTTTCCCCTTTATTTTTCTTTTGTGTCCAACAATATTTCTTCTTGTGCCTTAGTTTCCCATAGTACCAACAGTCATTTGATCCTCTCGATTGAGACCTCTTCCCTTTTGACTTTCCTCTTGATTTTCCACAGTTTCCAAAATTACTTCTTATCTTAGTCATTTTGCCTTGACTTTGTGTGTTCAAAGGACTTCTAGATGTAGATCTGCCTGAGGTTTTCCTACGAGTTTCCTCACTCAAAATAACACTGATCACATCATCATATTTTAGAGTATTAGATCCAGAAATAGAATTACTCATAGCCATTACCAATCCATTCCAACTTTCAAGCAAAGAACACAAAATCAAGAAAGCCCTAATTTATTCATCAAAATTAATACCAACATAAGATAACTAACTAGTAATAGTATTAAACTCATTTAAATGATTTGCAACAAATCCACCTTCTGCCATCTTCAAATTAAATAAACGCTTCATGAGAAATACCTTGTTTGAAGCAGAGGGCTTTTCATACAATTTTTCTAGGGTTTCTATCAACTCTTTTGTCGTCTTTAGTTTTGTAATATTAAATGCCACCGATGGTGCTAGGCATAATCAAATTTTTCCAAGTGCTTTTCTGTCTAAAAGATTTGAGTCGTCAATTGTCATAGATCCTTGATTCTTAGTTTTTCCTTCCAATGGCTTCAATAAATCCTTTTGATAAAGATAGTCTTTCATTTGCATCTTCCATAACTGAAAGGTTTGCCCATTAAACTTGTCAAACCATAGCTTACCCTCATCTATCATTGCTCCCACTCAACTGTGAGAATTTCTAGCAGAGGATAACTTAAAAAAACAACTAGGCTCTTATTTCACTTGTTAGGATTTAACCATGGATAACAACAACAATTACATGCAAATATAAACAATATCAAAATATAATAGATCACACAAAGAGAACACAAGACACTAAGATTTAACGTGGTTCATGCAAACCTTGGGCTACATCCACCAAACAACAAGTCCAATATTATTACAATCCAATTATTACAATATGTAATCTCTTACAGCTCAATATCTTCACAAGAAGTAATTTTCACATCACACCTTATGAAACAATCCCTAACACTAAGCCCTTTTATACAAGTATTTTTGTTTCTTTAGGGTTAAAATTAGTTACAACATGTAGGCTATAAATTTGTGAATAAATAATAGCCAATTGGTGAATAGTAGCCAAATTTTATTTTATGAATTATATGAAGTATGTATAGTACTTCCCTGATTAGTCACCACAAATTAACATCTTTCCTATTGACCACAACTTCCAAGTCATCCTCATTCTCATAAATAGAGTGCAATAAATCTATAGCCTCCTGAATAAATATTTTTTGAAACTTAATGAAATTATACCACCATTGTATGCATTCCTCTGCAAAAGAATCTTAATAAACTATCTCAATGGCCTTATCTTGCTTATCAAGCTCAACTTTGAGTGATACTTACAGATTTGTAGGGTTAATGAGACCCACAATCTTAGTAACAAAATCTTTAATATCCTTAATTTTCTCTCTCAAGGCCTAAACCTCCATCTCATCAGAATCTATGTAGTCAAACTAACATTCGAGGCCCATAATGGCTAATGCCTTACCTCCATGTCTTGTAGGTTGGCCCAAATCAATTCCTTCTATAGTATAGTCTTATGGCACGAATTGATTCCTTGTACCCTATAAAGGTGGTATGGAAATTTGTGCCCTCCAACGACCAAGTTGATATGATGTCATGAATATTGTTAGTGAATTGTTTTTCCCTTTTTAAAATCTCGATTAATTCTTAACTCTATTCACAATATGAGGAAAAACTAAAACACCAAAAAGTGAGTTTCTTTGCTAGCAAACTCTTTGTGTTTACCAGGTGCATTTCCCCAACTTAAAAGATTTTGCAATTAACTCTTATTATGAAAAATAATTTTAAAATGATACTTTTAACTAGAAAGTATAAGGCAATAACATTAAACTCATAAAAATGAAGAGAATGTGTGGATTAAATATACATTCGAACCTCATCACAATAATAAACCACATCACTAATTACCACAATAAAATTACAAAAATTAGTTAACACCAATAACTTCACTTTGCTACTTCGGATAGAAGGATAACATATGATGAAAAGAGAACCAACCTACATATCATGCATTTCCACAATAAGATGAGTGATATGCATTCTAAACCACAAGATTTACAAATTAGATGATTCACCCATAAAACCATAAGATTTTATATATTTACTGCATCATATATAGTTTCAAATATATCCAAAGAGAAACATAAAATGTAAGTTTTTCTATCCTAAACAAAGAGAGCCAACCCTCTCAATGTCATAAAAATATACTAAATTAGACACACATTGCTTCAAAATTTAGTTTTGATAACTAACTCCTTCTGGAGTCAGTAAATTGCTATCAGTTTAAGCATAAGTTTTTAAAACATCTAACCAAAAAAAGAAGGCACCCTATTGCCCCTAGTTCTCTATCTAATTGCCAACTGTCATAGCAGCATTAGCTTGTTGATATGGGTTCTCAGAAAGTCCTTCTCTTGCTTCCTTCCACTTCTTATGTGTAACCATGAATGTGATCAATTCCTTTTGTTCTGGTACTCCTTGATGTTATAGCCTCAATTTCCATGTATCCTTTACCCTAAAAACATGGTCCATTTTCATTCCATATGCCTCTAGGTGGTCTCTGTAGATGATCATCATGGAGTTAACTCAAGCAATAGTACTAAAATCTTTTACTGACATTTCTCTGATTTCCTTCATTACTTTCATCTTATCTTGAAAGGATGTCAGTATTTCTTTGCTTCCTCAATCATGCCCATCCTCATTCTTTGTGATCCTAACATCAATGCATTTGATGTCATTGTCTAGGATCTGCCTAAGGCATTCCATTTGTTTTAGAGCTCTAATGTTTCGTCTAGGCCCTATTCAATGGCTACATTTCACCTTTCAAAATTGGCCCTTTCCACAAATAGGAAATCAACATCAATGCCAACATTTAGTTTTTCTATCAATAATGTAGCTATAACATAGGCTTGGACTTTAGTGATCTAGATAATATATTTATCACATTTAACCTTCTCTACCTCCCAAACATTTAGTTCATATTATAGTTTGGCAATCACCTTGTTTGCTCGTGCCTTTGTTTCAGTAAAATCAGAAACATAGTTCACTTAATTGGTCATCATTGAGTCTATTGAGTCATCGAATACCTTGGCAATAGACATATCTCTCTTCATCTGGTCTAAACATCTAATTGGCATAGGATGTGATGTCTACTACAAAAGTAGTAACTAGTAAGGCTAATGCATCAGGATTTTGAAGAGCATGAATATGCTCAACCATCAATCACATGGAATTCTTTAATTACCTCTTATCCTTCCAATATTTTGAAATCCTATTCAAAATCTTCTTGTTGTTGGCCTCAAAAAATTTCATGTTTGTTGTCCTAGTTGTGAGCCTAAGATTAGTTCTTTCTACTATATAATCTTGTGGCAAGATTTAATCTCGACTCTTGTCATTAGTTAGTTTTTATACATCTATCATCCAATGCTTAGTTTTCTCATCTAATTCAAGCATAGCTTCAACTTTAGGCTTCTTTATTTTTGGTGTCTTACCCAGGCCCTTACTAACCATGGTGTTTTTTTTGGAACTGCTACAAATATATTAACATTGTCTCTTTGGTATATGTTTTCCAAATGACATTGATCTCTTATTTATATTGAGAATAAGCCATGAAGAGACATGTCCCTTCATGGTACATGTATATTCGTTAATCAAATAATTAGTATAATAACAAATTTAATTATATATATATATATATATATATATATATATATATATATATATATATATATATATATATATATATATATATATCATTATTATATTAATTTCTTAAATATAACAATAAACTTATATCTCAAATATAACGAGCACATATATATAAGTTATATCTCATATATAATTATATATAGGTTTACTTGACTGAAGCTATCAAACATCAACACTCCTTAGCTAGGGAGGATAAGCATGAGATAGATATTACACCATTGGTAATATTAGGAATGAAAAATTTAAGGATATATTTGATTAGAAGATATCCATCATTTTGATATCACATTTGATATCAAGAGTATTGATCCTCCAGAATATCAACACATGATATTCATCAAATAATATAAGTAACATTTTGATATCATGAGTATTGGTCTCCTAGAATATCAACACATGATATTCACCAAGTACAAAAATAGGGTTTGATATCACATTTGATACCATGAGTATTGTTCTCCTAGAATATAAACACAAGATATTCACCAAGTACTCAAATAAGGTTTGATATCACATTCGATATCATGAGTATTGTTCTTCCAAAATATCAACACATGATATTCTCACCAATTACTCAAAAAGAATGTTTGACATCACATCTAATATCATGAGTATTGGTCTTCTAGAATACATGATATTCACTAATTACTCAAAAATGTTTTATATCATGAGTATTAGTCTTCTAGAATACATTATATTCACTAATTATTCAAAAATATTTATAAGGTATGTGCACATGCATTCTCATAAAGCATACCATATTAAAATCTACCATGCAAAGAATAATCTATCATGATTTTCATAGACATCGTAAGATATCCATCATAATAGAAAATTAAGTTATTGTAAGATCATCACCTTTCAATAACTTTTGCAAATACAAGTGATAATTATTTGGAAGTTGTCACTTCCTCATGATGTACACAAGTGATAGGCCCATTAAATCATGTGATCATATGCATGATGCCAAATATTTACATAAAGTCAAAACTCCTTCTTATTCTGATATGATCAAGATCTTCAAGGATCAAATAAAATATATCATCTATCTGATCCTTCAGAGGAATGTGTCAGATTCCTTCTAAAAATCAATCTTCAAAACTCCTCATCCAAGGTTGCCTTTGAAGAAGTGTCAAACTCCCTCTAAATCTAATATTAATTTCCCTTTTTCTGTAATAACATTCTTGGAGGAAAATATTAAGATATATTGCTCCTGGTTGTATAAATAGGAGTAAACATGAATGTTAGTAATTTATTTCATGTCAATTACTAACAAAAACATAAATGATTATAACATTTCTCTTTATTTTCAATAATAGAATTAATATAACTCAATACTTTATATGTATATATATATATATATATATATATATATATATATATATATATATATATATATATATATATATATATATATATATATATATATAACTTTCTCTTAGATGGCATATTCTCCTAGAAGTTCAATATTTATAATTATATTTAAATTCATTTCATTTCAATTATACTTCAATAGCCATATTAATAACTCACAATAATACTAATAACTTATATTGTTTAACATATTTATATGTAATAAAACATAATTTTAAGTTACTAAATATCATTCTTAAATTAAGATATTCTCCTTATAAATTCTCATTGATATACATGTCTATATAAAAATGATGTGTAACGAGGACTTAAAAGAAGAAGAATATACCTCTTATACTTACCTCCCATTTTTCTTTATCATGTGCCGACTACTTTAATTGGGTGATTCATCACTGTTGATCACTTGAGATATGCATTCTAGTTCTCTTTGATTGTAACATGGTGTTTTACCTTACTATTACGTCTATCATAAATGTCCTTTGGTGACATTATTAGTGCTCTTGTATTATGTGGCATTCATACCTTAGGGGTTCAACTTGCATTGTCTTCCATCTATTATCATTATATACTTTGTTGACATTCAATCTATGTGGCATATCAAGAAGTTCCAAAAGGGAGGTGGCTATCTATGATAGTTTGTGAGCTTCGTCAACCACTTTATACATTTTCACACATGCCCATTGGATAAATTTCCAAACTCACAATTATTTCTATATCTTTCCCATCCAACCATTTTCTTGCAAATCTTTTTTTCCTTCAACATGTGCATTTCCAAATAAAGATTTATCTACTTTAAATGCTTTGAGGAGTGCCAAGAATGATAACATGGGCAAAGAGGTAGTTGTTTAGAACAAGGTGTGACTCATTCTTTTCTTTCACATATTGCAAACATTTTTTACCCAAGATCTTTTGAGCCTACAAGTTTGATGCCACCTTTGTATATGCTTTGAGGGGTGTCTAAACCAATTCCAATTGAGTCCAGACGTACATATAGGAAGGCTAGCCATAATAGGCCACAAGGCATTAACTAGTATAAAAACTTGATTACTAATTATTTAGTGTTGAATACAAGGTAGTTGGGTTATGTTTTAGCCTTCCAAATTACTTCTGACATGGCCTTCTGCATGTATTTTAAAACAAGACAAGCCAAGTTTGTCTTTTGTTTAACAACCTCTTATAAAGTCATTGTGTAAGAGCAATGGAAGGTATATATTTTTTGTTTGTTCCTTCTCCTATATGGATCGATAATTATCAATATTCAATTGCAACCCTCCCTTTGTACCCCCTCTACTATTGCAAATATCCAACATCAAAATTGTCATGCTAATTTTTTAGAGTACATATATGTTCTATTCATTTGTAATCTGGCTCTGATACCATGTTTATTTTTTGGATCTGTTGCAAATGTATTAACATTGTCTCTTCACTATATGTTTTCCAAATGACAATGATCTCTTGTTTCTATTGAGAATAAGTCATGAAGAGAGATGTCCCTTCATGGGACATGTCTATTTGTTAATTAGATGATTAATTTAATAACAAATTTATATCTCATATTGAATAGGTTTATCATACTAAAGCTATCAAAAATTAACATCTTGTATTGGAATTGTCACATGCACTATACTCCTCTTTTTGCTGATTGAAAGGTCAAACTAATTAGATGCAATGGAGCTACTTTTGGTCTGAGGTGTCTAGAACCCTAAAGGATTTCCAACATGTAGTGATCTTAGAATGTCAACACCATCACTTGTTTAACTACTCCCCTAATCCATGTCTTCCATGTGACTTCTTGCAATAGATTCAGTTACCGATTCACTTTCACCTTTCTCTTTATCCAAGTCCACCATAAAAAAAATTTGCACCTTTTTCCTGTAGCTCTAAGAACGTGTAATCCTTGGTAAATATTGAATTAAAAACTAAATTAATTTTTGGATAAGGAGTTCAACTTCATGTTTATATTCTTGATTACATGCAGAGGGATGTGGTATGATTTCTTCAATACGTAAAGGAGGCAATGTTGAACTAAAACTAGTTGAATCTATCTGGGGAGTTTTCTCTATTCCCTTAAATTTTGACTCTCTTTTCTTTCTAATCCACTCCTCAATCTTGTCAATGATAAGGAGAGTTATTGCATGGATGTTATCTTCCTCTGGCTTGTCCAAATCTAGTTTGGGTATAGGAAACACTTCAACTTTTTCTACAATCTTTGGATCAAATATATCTTTTTCCTCTGCCTCTTCAATCCCAAAAAATTTCATGGGAAATTTGAACTCTGTAATTTGTTTCAAAGTGAACCTAGACCACTACCTTTTTCTAACTTCAAAGTTGTCTTCACAATCTACCTATAAATCCTTAGCCTATGATTCATGGGCAAATGAGGGGCTTAGTTCAAATTGAGACTGGGCATAACAATTAATAGCACAACTAGATTAGGTTGGATAGGGCTCCAAGTTCATAGGTTTTAATTTATAATCTAGTTTGAAAGCATCTTGAATGATCTTGTAGTGATAATGGCCCAATGGAATAGAAAATGCAAACCCAAAGCCTCTCCTGACTTTAACATTTGTGTCCACGTCAACAACTTATTGACATATCTCAATTAACACATATTTGTCAAAATAGTACCTGGGTAACTTCAATGGTTTCCCCTAGAATTCGTCCACCCTTAAATATGTGAATTTAGGGAATTGCACAAAGAAATTGTCATAAATTGTAATTAACTACACTTACTTCCTCAGACAACCTTCTATTCTCCTGCCCTTATAGTTTGAACACTAGCATAGCCAAAAAAGTGTCTTGTACCCTCTAAATATCTTAAGGGTTTCTCTTCTTTTGCAGAAAAGGATAATAGTCATAGATAGTCATGTTATCAACCTAGATTTGGTGGGGCAAGCCCTCTCACTATCTGCAACAAGATAAGATGTAAAATAGATAAGATGACATGTAAAATATGATAGTTCTAGATACCTATGAAAGCTCCTCATGAAGCCTATCTACAATAATCTCTACCTAGTTAATGTACTTTCCCTCATCCAAGATAGTCTGAATGAAGAAATACATCCAATTTTCCTACAAGAAAGCATGTTGATTCCCCTTTATCATGTTCAAGAAAATGATAATATCTCTAATTTCTATAATCATGTGCTCTCTAGTAAAAGGTCATGGTAAATAAGAACGACCATTTTTTGGCTTCAGCAACCAATTCTTAGCAATGGTATTGTTTAAATATTTATGATTTGTGGTGAACTAGGAATATGATAGGCTTATTGTCTAATCCTCGTACACATCTTTAGGAGGAATTCTTAAGGATCCCATGAGAGTGACACAATTCACATACACTAAGACCTCATTGTGATGAGTCCTGATACATCTCTCAGTGGCATCATATTTATCCCTACATTCTGAAACTAGTTTAGGGAAAAAAATAGCTTTAGAAAACCCACCAGCTTGATTTAACCCACTTGCAAATACCTTTTCAGCTATAGACTTGGGTTGATTTTTGTTGAATCTAGACACTACCTTCTTAATTTCCTCATCAACTAGTGTGGTATCCCCTAATTCTGATAAGAAACTCATCAAGGGCACGTGTTTATTTTCTGTAGGTAGTTTGGGATGTGAGGTAGCCATGGGAATTTGTAGGTTTTAATTTTGTGTCACTAAATGGGATCTGTAAAAGAAACCAAATGAGTTTCTAAATTACTAAAAGAGAAATAAAAATAGAGGATTTGAGTAACAGACTCAGAATCATCATGCTCAAATCTATGAAAATCTTCGAATGCACATGGTACTTTGCTACTTCCTTTTAACTCCAAGAAGACACAATGAGATTACCTCATTTATACAATCATGGAAACTTTACCAAAAAAGGGATTTATGATAGCTTAGGTTTGGGAAACATGCTCATTGAATGATAGGGGAAGCACCGATTGACAGGGTGTCATAATATTTTAATGAGGGAATTCACCTTCACACATACTAAATCTCACTTTGTCACCACCTTTTAAATCATCAGTTAATATATGTCTTTTTGTCTCCTTTGGGTGGAATTAAGCATCTTTGTACACCATGTGTCTATGGGTGGTGGTTATACGCCTGCAAAATTTTAACTTCTAAACCATGAAATAATTGGTTCAGAGTTCAAGTTCCATCCACCGATGATTTTGGGACATGGCACTCAATAGAATTGACTCATAACCACCTTGACTAAGTTTTATCTTATTGAACTTTGAACTCAAACTAGTAAGACATGATACAAAGTTCAACTTCATTTAAGAAAGAAAAGGTCCACTAGTAATCATGAAACATCACATCGAACATACAAAACTGTTAAAATTCAAAGGTGGCTACAAATGTAATGATATTGCCTCCAAGGTATATATATTCCAAAGGTAGCGCTTCTAATATAAATAAGTGTAATCCATGAGTAAACATGTCCCTTTAAGAGACATGTCTATTTGTTTGTTAATAATTAATATTATAACCATAATTATAATATTATTATATTATATTAGTTTATAATAAATATAACCATAGTTATATATATTTTTATTATATTAATTGATCTCATATAATAATAAACCCACATATATAACTATATCTCATAGATAATTATATATAGGTTTATCCAACTGAAGCTACCACACATCAACACTCCCTCTTAGCTAGGAAGGATAAACACATGGTCATATATTATCAGTATATGAACATCTTTGATCTGAAGATATTCAACATTTTGATATCACATTTGATATCATGAGTATTGGTCTTCTAGAATACCAACATATGATATTCAATAATTATGCAAATAGAGTTTTGATATCACATCTGATAGCAAGAGTATTGGTCTCCCAGAATATCAACATCTAATATTCACCAAGTAATCAAATAAGGTGTGATATCACATCTGACATCATGAGCATTGGTCTCCCAAAATATCATGTGATATTCACCAGTTACTCAAAATAAGGTTTGATATCACATATGATATCAAGAGTATTGGCCTCCCATAATATCAATGATATTCAATAGATACTCTAAGTAATGGTCTCCCAAAATGTTGAGATGCAAGACATTCACCATTTACTCAATTTGTTTGATCTCATAATACAAGTTATTGTAAGATCATCACCTTACAAAAAATTCTTCAAATACAAGCGATGATCATTTGCAAGTCATCACTTCCTCATGATGTACATAGGGGGTAGGCCCATTAAAATCACATGGTCACGATGTATGAAGCATAGTCCTCTTGACTATGCAAATTTATTGATCACTGGAGAATCCATCTCATCATGGTTTACTCCCTCTGAATCAATGATCAAAATCACCAAAGGTAGACTAAATAATATCCTATATCTTACTCCCTCTCTTTCAAGGTTTCCCATAATGAAATGTCAAGCTCCCTCTAAATCCCAATCTCCCTCTGCCTGCAATAACATTCTCATAGGAAAAGATCAAGGCATATAGCTCTTATAGTATATATTGAATTACAAATAAGAGAGAGACTAATACAATTCTCAAAATAAGCTCTTTCCAATAAAATATAGATAAAATCTATACTTTAGACATATATAAATATATTCCATTCAAATAGATTATTAATATCATCTTTTCAATAATTATTATAAATTGTATGTTAATCATTTAAAAATATAATGTATTAACATATTTTGTTACCAATATACTTACAACATCTTTAAATGTACATACTAACATATCAAACATGCATACCTTATCATGCTTTTTGTTTATAATTAGCTTTATTAGGGCGCTTGTGTGATGAACTTGTCTTTCTTTTAACCTTCCTTATTGGGTACACCAACTCTATGATTAATAATTAGTCTCCATTGTATATCTTATATTAGAGACAACTTCCTTAGTTACATGTTACCCTAATAGGTTTTCTAGATATTATTTTCCAAAATTTGTTAACAATATGAGCCATGTGTATTTTGGGCAATGTTCCAAGGAATTTAGTAGCATAAATTGGAATGCAAGTATATATTCTTTTGTTATTTATTTGGGGTATCCATATCATGTACGCTTCTAAAAATATTGAATGCATTCCTTTAAATATATACCATATTGGAATTACAAGTAGGAAAGGTAAACTTCTAAGAGGGGGGGTGAATCAATAGTTAAAACATGAACCCATAAAACTTTTCACCACTCATCCATCTCATGCATTCAATAGATAAACTGAAATAACATGTAAAGCACATACATCTAAATCATGTAAACATATAAGCAATCACACACTTAACACCATATATGATTACGCAGAAACCTTCCAAAGAGAAGGTAAAATTGGGGTGGGGATGGCACCCACAAATCTTTACTACTACAGCAATAAAGTGTAGCCAATTAAGGTTACAATGGTTTGACCATGAATCACGATCTGCCCTATAAAAGGCATGCCTTGTTAAAGGCTTACAAAGATTGTTAAGTCCCAGCTTGTTAGAGGATTTCAACACCTTGTTAGAAGTGTGCCTGGCTAAAGGACTTCAAAACATCCACTTGGAATGTCACCCTATTAAAGGATTTACAACAATCTGTTAGGACTACTCTGCCTAGGAGATTTAACTAAAATCACCTGGTGGGATGTTTTAGTATAGATCTTGTGATTGGCTCTAGTTGTCTGATTAAAGATCAAATCAGTACAAAGTCCTTCTTGATCCTTTCTAATCTGATGTGACAATTGTTGTAAGTTTTATTCTTTGTTCTCCTCAAACTGATTCTACAATTCACTCTCTATATCTTCTAAGTCTCCATGAATGCTCTAATTGAACATGCAAACTTTTCTATTCTTCTCCTTTAATCCCCTACACACTCATATGAATTTTAGGGTTTCGTCCTCCTTAAGAAGACTAGAAGACTTAGGGTTACGTGTGAATCTACGGCTAAGATTCATCCTTTTTGTTGCTTAATCCTTCTTATTTTGTGATTGGCTACATGTAATTGCATAGGGAATCCACATATAGATTCATCCTTATCTTCAAAAGATCGTATTCTATCTTTTTGTTGACTGAAAAATGGTTTACATAGTTGTTTGTGTAATCACAAACAAGTATGTCCAATCTATGTTACTCGACACTTGAAGTTACTAATGCTCAACGCATAATTTAATTCTATTTTTGACTCAACATTTAAACTTCTTGGCATCTACTATTTACTCGGCACTTGAATCACTCAGCATGGTCTATCTGCTTAGTACTTGAGTGACTCGACACTCATTGCAACTCAACACAATCTTGTAATTACATATTATACTTAGCATGTATTGCTAGTTCAATATAAACTAAGTAGATGTCTTAAGTGTGTTGACATTCAATTGTCAAAACCAATCTAAGATCAACAATCTCCCCCTTTGACATGAGTGTCAAAAACACTTAACTGTACATAATCAATCTAATCTTCTTAAGTATAATCATATTCACAACTCGACTTATATACAAAACTTCAAAATTGCAAAACTTTGTAATAACCTATGTACCTCAAAATTTATAAATCCCCCTGAGATAATGTGCCTAATCTATGTCAAAAATTTGTTCTCCATTCTGAGTAGATTTGTCTCTTGCTGATACTCTTTATCTTCAATTGTATTTTCAACTGATGCTTTGTCATCTGATATGTGCTTTTCTCTATGTCTATTTCTTCATTGTATGCCTCAAAATGTATATCACTAGGGTAAAAAACTAATTTAGCTCCCCCTTTCATTATTCTCTTCTTTCTTTATCTTCTTTATTCTATTTTCTCCCCCTTTGGTTTATTTCCCCCTTACTCTTTTGTTTCTCTTTTTGTTTATCTCCCCCTTTTTCATTCTTTGATCTCCCCCCTTTTTGACACTTATGTCAAAGGGTCTATACACTTATGGTGTATTTTTCCAAAAAAGATTTATGGACTTCCATGATTATTTTCAAAGCAACATCCCAATTGTCACATGCAACATCTAATGACTTTGTTTGGATTGCTATCTCTGCTGCAAGGCGAACTAGTCCATCTGATGTAGAAAGATTAGGATCTTTCTTCAACAAAGTTTATGCATATCCTAGTTCTTTATGGAGTATCTCCATATGGGGGGTAAGGGAGGCTTGGATATTAGTCAACTTGGCTCTTATATTAGCCTCTCCTGTTGTTAACACAACTAGTTGACTCTACGATTGAAGAAATGCATGAAAATGTTTCTCACTCTGAGCTAGGATATGAGGTAATTTCATACTTGAGACTTTTAAATTTCTCTCTAGACTCAGAATTCTATGGTTTGTTTCTTGATTGAAGAGTGTGGGATCACATAGTTTGGTGTACAATGAGAATATGTTCTCAAGTACCTTCTTCACTTTCTCAAATTTTGTACCCAATTCAACTTGCATTAGTGCTATGTCACTAGATATCTTTTCATTTACTTTCCCTTGAAATTTCCTTTTAGACCATTCCAAAAGTTTGGCATTAGTGTCCTGGTCTTCATTGTTCACCTGCTCCACAATTTCTAATAATTGTTCCAATTGTGCCTTTGATTCTTTAGGTGTTGGCAAGTTGAATGCATCTAAGAAGATGTCTTTGATTTCTTGTAATGCTTGCCTCTATTTATACTCCTTTTTGAGTATTTCCTAATTTTTCTTCTTTTCCAAGGCATTATACCTATCTATTCTAATGTTATGGTTGCATAATCATACTTAGGTATCACTATTTCTTCATCTAGAGTTACATCTCCATAGTGAATTACCTTAGCAACCTTGGAGGAACTTGAACCTGGTGTTGAGATTTGCAATGGTACAACTTCAATGCTCAGCTTTTGAAGGACTTTTGTAGGAGTGTCAAATGTGGTAATGTTGCCAATGCTTGAATGGCCTCTTGTTCCTTCTCCTTTGGTATGTCCTTGCTTTCTTTAGATCTATTATGATCAATTACAATGATCTAATTTGCACCTTGTGTTTGTGCATTAGGTTGATCATTTTTTGTTTCTTTCTCTTCGATTGTAGCCTATTGTTGTTCAAAAAAATCAATTTTAACAATTATATCAACCTTTGTGGATGTGTCTACTGATGTTTGTATTAAAGGTTGAGAACTCGTAGCTAAAGGGATGGCAGAAGGTGGTTCTTGTGTATTCACCTTATCCCTTGTAATATCAGCTACTACCTTCTGAAGCTCATCGACATTGACCAATACTGAATTTTCACACAATCAGGCTTGTAGTATGGATTGGTCAAGAATCATCTTTAGGTCTTCTATAGTTAAAGGATTGATGTTCTGAGTAAAGATATCTGTGGCATCCTCAATAATTGTAGTTTTTGCAGGCATGTGTATGTCATGTGGAGGACTCATACTAGGTATTTGTGTGTCGTGTACACTATATTCTTCCTCCTGCTTTCTAGTTGTAGCCATGACATCTTTTTCCTTTTGTGTCTCCTCCACAATAGTATTATCTTTTTCAGTTTCTTCCTCCTTGTCCTCATCTTCATCTCCATTGTTCCTACCTTAAAATGGATCTTCTTCTCTCTCTTTAATAGTTGTCAACCCATAGATAAATGCACTGTATTTTGGTGCAAACTATCCACCATATTTCTTATTTGCTTTGACAATTAGTCCTTTTTTCAATTCTGGCATCACCTGGGCTAGTGTGGATTCTCTAATTTGTTTCTCTAGGTTTAAACAATAATGCCACTTATTTTAAACAATAGTATACTTGCTGGATGGAAGGGAAACCTATTGAGCTAAGCTAGTAAAGTCACTCTTCTGAAAGCTTGCCTACAAAGTATACCTACTTATGCTTTGAGCCTTTTCAAAATTCCCTCTAAATATGTTGATTCCATTGACAAAATCCAAAGGAACTTTCTTTGGTCTGGTACTGAGGAGAAGAAGAGAATGGCTCTAATTGCTTGGGACCAAAATTGTAAACCGATCAGAGATGGAGGCTTGGGATTGAGGACTACCCGAAGTATGAACAAGGCTCTACTTGCTAAACAAGGATGGAGAGTGTACCATGATGATAAGGAGTAGAGATCTATATGGAAACATAAATATTTGTATAATGCCCCTTCTCTTTTTTATTTCTTCTTGTTTCCCAATGTTATTTCCCCTTCTGCTATTTGGGGGGTTGTGCAAGGTACAAAGAATATCTTAAGTGAAGGGTGCTCATGGAAAGCTAGAAATGGGCAAAAGATCCAGTTTTGGGAAGATTCTTGGATTTTGGACCATTCGCTAATAGATGATTTTAAGGATAGGACCTACATTGATCAATGTAAGCAGTTATATGGTATTCATGTGGAAAATTATTGGGTCCATAATTGTTGGGTTAGTCTTACTAACATTAGCCAAGACTTCAATAATATTTAGATAATGTTGAATGCTTACTACTTATATCCCTATAAGGAGGACAAATTGATATGGAGGAATGATGCTAATGGGAGTTTCAAAGTCTCTTCTATATTTAGATCTAAAGAAAAAGGACCTGGTCTGTTATGGTCTAAAGCCTAGATTAAAGGTCTAATTCCCAAAATCAATCTTTTTTATTGGATTATATTGCAAAATAAAATTCTAACCCAAGACAATTTGTAAAAAAGAGGGATAAATGTGGTCAACTATTTCTATCTATGCAAGAAAGACTTGGAGAACATAGATCACTTGTTTTTAAACTACAATTATAGCCAAAATGTGTGGAGCTACATCTTCATCTTCTGGAATATTGCTTGGGTTCATCACAATAAAATTGAGTACTATTTTCAAAGCTGGACCTGCCTGACTAAGGATAGTAATGTGGATTATCTATGGAAAATCACCCTTCCTCACTTGTGGTGGGGAATCTGGAAAGAAAGAAATAATAGAATTTTCAGAGAGAAAGAAACACTTGAATGGGTTCTAGGTCATAACATCATCAGAGCAATAAAAGAAATTTTCAAACCTCAGAAAACTGTTCTTGATGGTTTCTTGATTGACAATCCTATGCATAATACAGGACCCAAAAAGAAGGTGGAGGATCAAAGATCAAGTGTTAAATGGAAGGCTCCTTCAAGGGGATGGATTAAGGGGAATTTTGATGGGGCTGCTAAGGGCAACCCTGGAAAAGCAGGGTGTGGAGGAATTATAAGGGATCATATAGGTAATACTATTGATGCTATTGCAATTCCTATTGGCATATCAACCAGCCATAGAGCTAAAGCCACTACTACCCTTTATACCATGAGACTAGCTATAGAAACTAGAAGCAAGTACCTTTAGATGGAAGGTGATTCACTAAACATCATAAATATGCTCAATGACAAAACCCCAAGTACATGGACTATAGAGGATAGTATAATGGAAATTAAAGCCCTAACAACTAATTTTGAAAAAGTCACATTTTCCCATTCTTATCAGGATGGTAACGTCGTCACTGATTGGCTTGCCAGTAGGGCTATTTAAGGGGATATAACACTGAGGTGGTACAATGACATCAGGAACAACATGGATTTAAAATTGCTCATTAAGTATGATGGTACATATGCGACAAAGGGAATGATCCTCCAAGATTAGTAATTTAATGATAATTGAAAGAGGTCTATGGAGGGGTGTGTTAAAATCTTGAGGATGTACTTCATTGCTATTATTATCTAGGTGTAGCACCAAGGAAGATTAATGAAATCCTTGTTAAATTTTGAGAGTATTTTGGCTCACTTCATTTTATCTCCTTTTCTGGGTTTAGCTACTCTTAGAGATATTCATTGTTTGAAAATGGGGGAAGAGCCGAGGAAACAAGAGCCCAAAAATTGCAAAAATTGGAAGGAAAAAGCCACTATCTGGAAAATTCTTAAGAAAGGAAATCTGACTCCTTACCTAGAGCGATTGCATGGTTTCAAACCACATGTTACCAAAGCTTTCTTTAAGAACTGGTTCGAGGGTAAGGTAACTTTGCATGGTGTTATGATTCATCTCATATAAGACTTCATTACTAAAGCGACTAGTCTCCCAAAGAATGGACTAAAATACAACAAGGAAATTACCATCTCTAATGCCACCTTCAAGAAGTTTCTGAAAATTGAGCAAGAGCAAAAGTTGGAAAAGAATGGGGACTTTTGCGAGCTTAACTAGATAAAGGTAATATGGAGGGATGTGTTATCTCATCTTTGTGAATATTTTATTTTAGATGGAATATCCAAAAGAGTCCACAAGTTCCATTTTGTTTTTTTGAACCATTTCTAGTATAAAGATAGGATTTTTTTCCTTTCTACTTGAGGTTTTCGTTATTATAAAGCCTCCAGGCCCATAGGAAGAAAGACTCTCACCTTGTCCTTCATGAAGGCCTTATTCTCTTAATTGAGAGTTACTGCAAGACAAAGGCAATTGTTGTTTCTCCTATTTTGGAGAAGAAAAGGGGGTCGGTGAGTGAATCCTAGTAGAAAGAGCAAAGGGGATGAAGGATAGAGCATGAAGAAGAAATTAATGATTAAGGATACTCCCCAAAAAAATGTTGATGAAATTACTGATTCCTTTGATAAAGATGAAATAAAAATGTAGACACAGAGGAAGACATGGAGATGGGGGATATTAGTTCTAATAGGGTTATCCTGGTAGTAAAAATGAGACTGGGAAGAATGATGTGGAGGAAAGTCTGGGAAAAAATGAAGGGTCAAATAATACTAGTAATGAAGATAACCAAGATGGAGAAACCCAGAGATTTGGAGAGGAGAATGTGGAGGAGGAGATGGGAAGGCAGAAAGGTTTAGGTAAAGAGGATGAGAAGGGCATGAAGATCCCTAGGGAGAAGGAGGAAGATGACTCGATTTTGGGGGTTTCGCTCTCCTTCCTTAATACTGCAAATATTAAAGTTGACTCCTCTCTCCATGGAGATTCCTAGACTTACAATGATATTATGAAACTCAAGAAAAAATTTGGCAAAGTGCAGAAGGATCAGGAGAATGATCGGGCCAAACTTGTGTTGTTGGAAACTCAGGTGGGAATTATACTTGATAAACTAAAGGAATACGAACAAGGTTTTCGGTATATGATCAAGGAAAGTGGCAATAATAAGGAACAAATGACTTCTAGTTTGTGTGTGGTTGCGAAAAGTTTGGGGAAGAAGACCAATGAGGATATTATGTCTCCTGGAGGACCAAGTAAAAGGACCAGATTGAGCTCATGGAAGAAGGCTTCTGAAATTACTGCTAGTACTGGCTTTTCCCTACTGATACTACTCTTAGTATAGCTAAAGTGAGGAGGGAGGTTGTTAATATTATCAAGGAGTTGTAGTAGTGGTCTAGTTTTTTCTGTTTTTGGTTTTAGTTTTCTATTTGATAAGCTTTCTAAAACTTGTTGGTTTCAGGTCCATGTAAAACCTGGTCACATTTTGTGGTTTCAAGTCCCTATAAAACCTGATTTTGTGTTTGTTTTTTGGTCCTAGGATCTTGTTTCCTAATTATGCAATGTTTGAACATCTTTTTTACTATTGTTAGGCATTTCGGGTCCCCTCAAAACCTATTTTTACCTTAATCTAAAACAATAGTATACAAATCTTTAGGCATTGTATTATCTAATTCAAGTGGAGTGTTCTTGAATTTAAACATCATTGCATATATTGATTCCTCAATCAAATTTTGTTCTTCTCTACCAAGTTTCACAAAATCAATATTTTTCAAACTTGTCAAATTTGCATTATTATTAACATTCTCACAAATATTTTCACGATCAAGTTTTGGTGTGTGACTTACCACTCTAAACTAGCTTATATCTTCAAATTCTATCCTTTCATCATTAGTCTTTAGCTGTGTAATGTATTTTCTCCTTTGCTTCTTCTGCTCTGGCCCTTCTTGTTTTATAGCCTTTTTCTTTTATTTCTCTTGCTCTTTGGCCTTTTGTGCAGTGGCACTTGTGTTTTCCCTAGTTGTTGGTGTTGTTGGCTTTGTTGGGCTGGGCTTAGCATTCTTCTTTGCCTTTGTATTTTCCACAGGTTGTGCCTTAGCCTTTCTTTTCTTAGGTTCTATTTGTGTTGGTGCTTCTTTGGTTTGCTCTTCCTCAGCACCCTCTTCTTCAATGTCCTCACCCATACCTTGGGTCAAAGCAAGAGGTTCTTGGGCTTGTTCTTGTTCTTCCTCTTCATCCTCCTCTTCTTCTTCTTCCTCTTCACCTACACCTTCTCCAAATTTAGCCTTTATTTTTCTCACCAATTTGTCTTTCTTCTTCATTATGTAGGTTGTCTTTAACTCCATTTCAACTTTGGATTTCATAACATCATAATTACCAAATATCTTGGCACTTTTATCAATCTCCTCTACTAGGAGTGCAATGATGGCAGTTGAGGCTTCATCAACATTAATCTCATATCCTAGAGGTCTTAGCCATCTTACCCTAGGTACTCCTGCCTGTATGTATGTGTAATCAATATCTACAAGAAAACATATGTCATTGTAGTATTGTTCAACTAAGGAGACAGGTATCCTCATCCTCTACTTCATAGACTTCTTGAAGTCTTCAAAATAGCTTGTCATAACTATTTCAAAGTTCTCACCCATCTGCTCAATATACTCATTAATCTGCACAACCACTGATCTATTTGTCTTCCAATCTATTTTACCAAAAGATGGGAATTCATTATGTACATAGAAAAATATGCACACAAGTATTGATCCAAATTTGCATTGTGCACTTTTTTTCTTCCTAACTACTCCAAGATTTTTCATTATTTACTATAATTGAAGCTTTGCAAGATCATAAGTATGATCTTTCTTGACAATTTTATAGCCAACATCAATAGCAATGTAGGGCACACCATTCAATCTGCTACATTGATAGAATTTGTGTGAGATTACCCTAATAGAAAACTCAAGTAAAGGATCAATGATGGTATCAATTGTCATTCCTCTCTTGTTCCATTTAGCTCCTGTGTTTTTCTCAAATACTTCTTTTGAGTTACTTCGTAAGGTCTTTGGCCAATCTAGGGTTGGAAAACTAGTCACCCTATGAACAATTCTTTTGAAATCTTGATTGGTCCTCCTTTTAACCATAGATGTCCATCATGTATCATGCTTAACACTATCTTGATCCATTCTGTTTTGAACATCATGGGGAAGTCTAGGGCACAGGTCAAACCCTTTCTCTCAACAATCTTAAATTCTTCCTTCAAAATGTCATTTTCACACAACTTATCATAAGCTTGCCTTATTTCCATATCATCTATACCTCCTATTTTGTAGTTGTAGCATTTTCTTACATCTTGGACCATTATGACCTTAGGTGGAATCATGGATAACACGCTTGATGGATCTTATTTATAAGAAATGTTTGGGATGGCTTTAAAATTTGATTTTTTGACCTCATTACTCACTAATTGGACATCAAAAACTTCTTTCTCCTTTACATTCTTTGAACTGGAAGCCATTTTTTTCAAACTAGGGTTTAACAAATCTTAAACTATGTAACTCAACTTATGAAGAATACCTCAAAAATTCAATGAACTAGTGCTTGATCATCACTAGGATCTTTGCAAATGCTTCAAACTAGATTGTGAATCACCTCTTCGCTCTGCTTTCTCTTGCTTGAATTTTTAATGATGAAAAATAGGTGAAAATAAACCATATACCATTCAAAACTTTTCATTTAATGCTTGGTGCTTGTACAATTATAAACTTGACATCAACATGATTTTTGTTCCACTCGACATCTATAGAGATTTCCCTCACTCAACAGCTACTACTAGCTTGGCAACTACTAGCCAGTCTACTAGCTCAGCATCAACTAGCATTCCACTCGGCATCCATTGAAATATTTCCATGCTCAGCAACAACATGAAAACTTAAAGATTTAACCCTGAACTTTTCACAACATCTCGCATCTTTATTCATGCTAATCTATCCATTTTAGTGCTAACTCCTTTTGGAATTGATGTATGATATAGCACTTAAATATTAGTCCCACTTGCCTTTAGATTGCTTGGTTTGATGAAATGTGATCACTTGACCTATTATGTGAAGTGATCCCTTCTTCATTTGATGTACTACCTCCATATTTCTTCTTCCATGTCTTGTTCATCTCATTCCTGATGTGTTTAACATTTTCCTTGCCTTTACCTTTATCAGATTCACAATTTGGTGCCTTGGTCCTAGTCGGACAATGTTTACTAATATGATTAGTCTTCAAGCAGCTGAAACATGTGTTTTGACTCAACCACCTCTTGTAATTACCATTGAAGTGAGTCCTAATGCAGTTTGTAGGTACATGTCCATATTCTTGACAATACTGACTACTATATCTTGTGTTGTAATCCCAATCATAGAAATTTCTATAACTTCTTACCTTTGTTGGCTTGCTTGATGACCATGTGGACTTGGATCTGCATTCAAAGGCTCTATGTCCATACTTCTGGCAACTGTAGTAGTTTCCTTCAAATCTTGGTGCATGCATGGTTCTGGTTCTGCGTTCATGTGCCTGATGACCTTGTTTGTTGCACTTGTGACAATGAGTCATGTTCTTAGGCTTAGAATTCTAATTTGTATTCTTGCTCCTACACACATTAGTAGTATGTCCTTTCTTACCACAACTATGACAATTAGGTTTGGAGTTCTCACCTCTATTGTTCCTTTCTTCAGCAACCTTGGATGATTCTCCTTCTTCGGTATTTGTGTAGCCTAATCTTGCTACATCATTGTTGGATCTAAGGGGATTTTAGGAATTTTTCAAAGTACCTGATGGCTTCATTTGGCTTGTTGAAACTTTCAGCAATTTCTCTTTCTCTCTTTAGATCATTCTATACTTGTTCATTCTACAACTTCAATGTAGTAATCTCAATGTCCTTGACATTTAGTTCATGATGAGCATTCATAATTTGACTTAAGGTATCCATTTGCATGTTTGAGATCCTGGATAGCTTTGTTGACTTTTCTTCCAATCTATTTGCCAAAATTATTTTGTTTTCTTCAATCATGACATTGTCTTCTATAGCTTTCGTCTTTTGTTTAGTCACTTCATACAGCAATATAGCTTGTGATTCTTCCTCCAACATGAGATTTCTTATCTCTTTAGCTTGTGCTCTATTCTTTTCCATTAGATCTACAATTGTTGCATCAAATTCACTGGAGTTACCATCTGCAAATAGCTTTGTAGTGTTGATCTCTTTGTATTGTGTGTCATTTTCTGCTATATCAATCTCTTTCCTTCTCTTCAAGGAACTCCTCAAAGCATCTCTAGCTTCATTCAATTATGTAGTATAAGATGTATTTCAATCTCCTGGTTCTCAATGGTCTTTCCCAACTTGTAGACTTCCATTTCAAGATCTTTCCTCTAAGCTGCAAAGCTTATTCTTTTGAGAGCTTAGCTCTGATACCAATTGTTAGAATTACAAGTAGGAAAAGTAAACTTCTGAGGGGGGGGGGGGGGGGGGGTTGTGAATCAATAGTTAAAACATGAACCCATAAAACTTTTCACCACTCATCCATCTCATGTATTCAATAGATAAACTGAAATAACATGTAAAGCACATACATGTAAATCATGTAAACATATAAGTAATCACACACTTGACACCATATATGATTACCCAGAAACCCTCCAAAGAGAAGGTAAAAATGGGGTGGGGATGATACCCACAAATCTTCACTAATGTAGTAATAAAGTGTAGCCAATTAAGGTTACAATGGTTTGACAATGAATCATGATTTGCCCTGCAAAAGGCCTACCTTGTTAAAGGCTTACAAAGACTGTTAAGTCCCACCTTGTTAGAGGATTTCAACACCCTGTTAGAAGTGTTCTTGGCTAAAGGACTTCAGAACATCCACTTGAAATGTCACCCTGTTAAAGGATTTACATTAGTCTTTTAGGACTACTCCACCTAGGAGATTTAACTAAAATCGCCTATTAGAATGTTTCAGCATAGATCTTGTGATTGGCTCTAGTTGCCTAATTAAAGATCAAATCTGTACAGAGTCCTTCTTGATCCTTTCTAATCTAATGTGACAATTATTTTAAGTTGTATTTTTTTTTCTCCTCAAACTGATTTTGTAATTCACTCTCTATATCTTCTAAGTCTCCATGAATGCTCTAATTGTGCATGCAAATTTTTCTATTCTTCTCCTTCTATCCCTTGCATGCTCATGTGAAGTTTAAGGTTTTGTCCTCCTTAAGAAGACTAGAAGACTTAGGGTTAGGTATGAATCTATGGCTGAGATTCATCCTTTTTGCCACTTAATCCTTCCTATTTTTTGATTGGCTGCATGTAATTGCATAGGGAATCTACATACATATTTGTCCTTATCTTCAAAAGATTGTATTATATCCTTTGGTTGGTTGAAAAATGGTTTACATAATTGTTTGTGCAATCACAAACAAGTATGTCCAATCTATGTTACTCGACACTTGAAGTTACTAATGCTCGACACATACAGTAATTTTGTTTCTGACTCAGAACTTGAATTGCTCGACATTTACTGTTTACTCAGCACTTGAATCACTTGGCATGGTTTATCTACTTGGTACTTGAGTGATTTGGCACGTGAGTGACTTGAGAATCATTGCAACTCAACATAGTCTTGTAACTACATATTATACTCGGCATGTATTACTAGTTTGACATAAACTAAGTAGATGTCTTAAGTGTGTTGACACTCAATTGTCAAAACCAATCTGAGATCAACATACCACACACTATTGCAATGAATTATTTGTAGATACTCTCCATAGTCATATTCAATTCCTATTCTACAAATATTTTGTAAAGATCATTTTGATTTTGTCACATGTTTTAACAATTTTCATGCAATCTTCATAGAATATGAGGCCATGCTCAACAAAACTTAATCCTGTTGGATTGTCATGGTATTGCAGATTTGTAGTTTTGCAAATTTCATCTTTATCTCTCAACTCATATGTTTTTGTTATTTCTTATGAGCCCAAGAGATTAGATATGATTAAGAAATATATTTATCTTTCATTGATATTTTAGCAAGCGATCTTTGATTGTCTTTGTCACAATTCTATTATTTGCTTCTAGCTTGTTGCATTCAATATTTATAGAGAAATTATACATACACCATCACTCTTCTCTTTGATTTACTTGTCTTCTTATTAATAGGTCTAAGAATCACCTCTCTCGTACCATGTTAAAATATAGAGGTGGTTACAAATGTAATGATATTGCCTTCAAGGTATATATTCCAAAGGTAGCACTCCTAATATAAGTAAGTGTAAGCTGTGAATAGACATGCCCCTTTCTATTTGTTTATTAATAATTAATATTATAACCATAGTTCTAATATTATTATATTATATTAATTTATAATAAATATAACCATAGTTATATATATTATTATTATACTAATTTATCTCATGTAATAATAAATAACATATAAAACTATATCTCATAGATAATTATATATAGGTTTATCTAACTGAAGCTACCACACATCAACAAAAACATACAACAATGAAGCATTAAACATTAAACCTTGAACCAAGTAGTTCAATGGTTCAAGTTTTATATTAAATTTCCCTATAAGATGAAGCAATAAAAATAACTTGATATGAGGCAAGTGGTGACTAACCTTCAAACTATGAACCTAGAAGGTTCAAGTTCAAGGTTTGATACTCCTTTGAGGATCTTTTTTGTTCAAACAAATTTTTCATAAAGACAAGGTGAAAATGTGAGTAACAAATATGACATCCTCTATGGCTCTTTTGAAGTCACTGGTAACTCAAAATAATGGCCTACCATGGATAAGTCTACCTCCCCTTTAGTGATGTGAGTCATCTTTCTTATTTGGACAACCTTTTCTAACAATGTGGGCATACCCGATTGGTTTGAAGTCTTAGGGACGAACATCTATGTAACGCTAGATAAGGGAGCTATATTTGTTTTCACTCTCCTTATATCCTCTGCACTTCTCTCCTCTCTCCTGGCATCATGGGGCTTCTATGTTTATTTCTCTGTCACTGCAGAGGTAGAGGGAATCTCAAGCATTTCATAAAATAACTCTTCTTGTTGCAGTGTCTCTACTTATACTTCCTACTCAAGATCATCTTCCTTAGGTGGAGAAGGTAGAGTAGGCATATTTCCTTGTAGAAGAAGAGGTGGCAATGGAACTTGTGTTACAAAAGAACTCTTTTGTGTGGGTCGCACCTTTGGTTGAGCCTATGAATCATCACCTTTTGGTTCCTCTAATTAGGACTCATCTCTTTTCTTATTTCTCCATCCTCTATGTTTATTCCTTTTTAGCTCTATCATCCCCTTTAGAAACTTGGGGTTGTGTATATATATCCGTAATTATGCTTGAAGGGGTGATCACTAGAATTTGTAACTCTTTAACTGACCAATTTATTGGCATAATATTTCCACTATATTCTATTGTATCTAGGTAAATCATGAAAAATTTAAGTCATTCACATCAATTTCATCCAATCCTAGTTCCTCCCCTATAGGATCTTTCTTTCCTAGGTTCGTGGACTTGTCAACTTGAATAGGTTCAATATTTACTAGAGGAGGGGTCTTTGTTTGACTTATCCTTTTGGTAGCAACACTAGTTGTACCAAGCCTTGTCCTCTTAACCACTGGAATGTAATATTTTTGGTCATCTTCTCCTTATTCTACTATCCTCACTATAGGATATGGGGTTACACACATTTTATTCCTCTGATACATATGACGACGTAGAGGAGGGGGTGAGGGAGTAATTTCCACTTATAGAGTTCTCTTATTTTGGGGAGCCCTTGTAGGTGTGACATGTTGTCGTTCAAGCTATAATTGCTCTTCTTTTTCTTTCCTCTTATTTCTTTTCCCTTTCTCATGTATCACCTCGTAAGGGACCTCCCGCTCATACTAGTATACTATCGCAAGGTTATATAAAGGAGTAAGTGCCCACGTGGAAATAGTAACCTTTTTGCCTTTACCTTCATTTAACTTCTATGGCACAAAAATTCAAGGATTTATTGGCACTAGATCAAGATTGAAGGCTTGGATATCCACTTGTATGTGAGCTCAACCACATGTCTAGATCTATGCTTGATATCATCATTTTCTAACCTTTCCACTTCTGCATTGACAATCGAATGCTCATAGATTTTTTCTTGATTATACAATGGGTCCAACAAGTTAAGTGAGTCATGTTGCAATACCTTAATAGGTATCTCAATATCAAGTGTAGCTTCAACTAACTCCAAATTTAGATGACATTAGTCCCTTCTTTGGAATTCATAATCATCTCAAGAAGTCATCTTGTGATATTCCACACGAGGTTCATGTACACAATACTTCCCTTTGACCTTGTTAAAGTGTCCAAAAAGACCAAAAATTAACTTGATTGAAGGGTAATCTTCAAGAGGATATTTTTTCCACTCACTAAACAAAGTTCTTAGAGATAATTTCTATGATTGTACAAGCACCAATGGTTATGAGAAAATCTCAACAATGTTTCTTCTTTATTTTTACCAACTCATAGATCATCTCCAATTACCTTCCCACCTCCAACAATATTAACCTATCAAGTGGGTATCTCAAGCTAGTCTGGGTACATTTTGCTTCTTGAGACATGAATGTATGTGAAGGTTCTAATTTGAATGAAGTAGGGACCAAGTTGGCTCACTCTAGCCACAACTTCTACAAATAAATGCAATGCAAAATCTCCTTAAATGTATCTAGTTATTGCAAAACTACTAACATCATTGAATATCTAGAGTTTAGGGCTCTCATCTATTAGATTATTCTTGACTAATTGTGAATATGAGGCCAAACTATCACATTGTCCCAAAATACTATCTTTGATAAACCAAGGTAATTAGCTCTCACAACAAGCAAATACACAACATAGGATGTCATGTAGAAGTGAGGATATTCTTCAAATAGAACTAATTTATCATAAATATTATCATTAATCAATATTTTCCAATCTATTTTATGCTTTCTCATTCAGATTTTCTCTATAAAATGAACCATTCACGACTTCAACTGGTGCAGGAGCACCTAGGTGTAAGGTAAAACCCTCGATCAAATTTTGGTTTGTAAATGGTCTAACCAACCATTGAGTGAATAAGGACTCAATATAAAGTCTCAAGATAGGTTTAGGAGGTGTGGTTGGGTAAGAGTTGAGTGTGTGTCAAGTTTTGACCAATTAGGTCTTGATAAGAATAAAATTGCTCAAAGTTGCTCTATGAGACAAAACATGGTATAATGTTCCAAATAGGGAAATAATTGTTTAATGGAGGTCCTTAGGTATTTTAGTTTCATTTTATGAGGGTTAAAACCAAACTAGACAAGTTGGGAGGCATAGATTGCAAAATTGCAAAAGTTATCAAAATTGCTCATTGACAACTTTGCAATTTTTGCACATTTTGAGGAAAGAAAAAAATAGGTAGTTATGGCTAAAAAAAAAGGATAATTTGGATAGGAGAACCTATTTAAACACCCTCCAACTCATTTCTAAGGGTTGGTTGAATGACCTGTACAGACAGATCAAAGAAATAGAAGGATTGCTGACAGAAAACATACTTTTGGAAGACTTGATTGAATAAATTGGTTGGTGCACTTGTTCTTGATGGAATAGTTCCTTATGTCCATGTTTTGAGTCTTTACTAGGTTTTTTTGATCAGGAGTAGTCATTTTTTTAGGTTTTCAAAATTAGTTAATTTTTGCTTACTTGTTATCCAATTTTGTGGAACCAACAACAAAATGGCTATAGCTTGATTTTCCTTGTCAAAACACTATAGCCCTAGGGAATAAAGTAATAGCCTCTATATATGTTATAAATATCAATTTTGGTATGTGTGGAAGTCAAATAACCATTTTTACAAGCGAACCCGAGGCAAGCAAATGAAGGCTTAGGAAGGCACAATGAAGCTTGTAATGGAGTTTTAAGATAAACAGAGAATTAGCACTTGCCAATATTGAATGGGAAATGGTAGATTAGGGTATTAGGTATCCAAAAACTAGAGGAGACCTAATGCAAAGTTGGGAGCATATGGCAAGAGTTTTATTGTCATTACCCTTGAAACCCTCAAAATAGGGGTTTTCTAGAATCGTACAGTACAGACACCATGGAGGCTTGAAACCAAGAAAATATTCAAGCCCTAATTAATATGGAAAAATGTCTAGTAAACTTCAATAGACCTTGTTAAGGAGTTTTTCAAGTTATTGCAAGTTCCTTGTTTCTAGAAGCGTTAATAGGGGCTCTTGGGACTACAAGGACAAATAGGGCAATTTGGAGTTGTGGGTATGTTAGAGCTATCTAAAAGATGCAGAATGATGTGAAAAGTGCCAAGAACCATAGTGTGAAGGTATAAAATTGATTTTGACCCTCTGATGGCATTTGGCGGAGTTTTGGCTCGTTAAGCCAAAGATGCCCAGTTAGGGTTATGGAGTGAGAAGGAGTAAAACCTAAGTTGAATGGTGAGTTTCTTAGATAGAGTGGATTGGAAGAGAGTCCTCTAGGTTGGGGTTAGAGTAGTGACCCTGAGTAGGCTAAGAAGTAGCCTTGATAGAGTAGAAAAACTCAAAGTGAAGAATCTCCCCATCAAAGTGGTATCAAAGCCATAAGATTGTGGCTTGTGGTGGTATGTTCTATTCCACCAAATCAAGTGTATCTTAAAATATGGTTAACAATGAGGAATTGGCTAAGGAGGTAGATGAGCAAAAGAAGCTCATGGAGGAGAAAACTAGGCCTCTTGATGAGGCCATAGAAGAGATGAAAGATAAGTTGAAAGAAATGGAAGATATAACCCTAGCAAGGGGAGATGAAGACACTAGTAAAGGAAAAGAGAAGTTAGATTTGGAGGATGAAATACCTAAACTTGATGCTCCTCTTGGTGAAAAATAAGCATTCCTCAAAGCCCTCAAGGCATTTGGAGGAAATACTCTTGAGAATTTTTCATGGGAAGATGGATGCAGAGGTGGTCCTATAATGCATTAAGAGTATTGAGAATTACTTTGAATGTGAAGGGACAACAGAGTCTCAGAAGGTAAGATTTGCAAATTCAAGTTTGAAAAGACAAACACTGACATGGTGGAAGTTTGTGCAAGAGGAAAGAGAAACTGAAGTGAAGAAATTAGTAGCTAACTAGAAGGATATGGTAGCCAAGATAAGGGAGACTTATTTTCCAGAAGATTATAAGATTTAGATTTACAACCTAAGACAAAAGCTCAAGTAGAAGGATCTTGATGTAGCTACCTATATTGAAGAATTTCAAAAGCTTTCTCACAGGTCAAGGGTGCAAGAGGAAAAGAGTATCAAGGTGGCAAGGTATTTAAATGGCCTTAAGTGGTCTATCCAAGGTGAACTGAGCTTATTCAATTTCACCACATTGCAAATTTATTTCCAAATGGCTAGGAAGGTGGAAGTCAAGTTGAGGAATAAGGCTGACTCAAGCTCCAAAGGTAGAGGTAGAGGTAAGGACTTTAGAGGTAACTCAAGAGGTGGTTCTAGTGGTAGAACCAATTATCAAAGAGGCTATGGAAACTCCAAGTGGACTAAACAATCCAGTGAGACCAATTAAAGGGGAGGCTCTAGCAAAGGAACTATTGGAATTACTTTAGAATAACTGAGCGGGGTGATGAATCAGTTATCCAATGTCTAGATGTATAAATAAAACTTTTTATAGTTCACTGAACCGATAAAACATTCATACCTATGCATGCATCCATTATGTATTTACTAAAAATTGTATGTTACTATCAAATCAATTTGCAAAAGTGTAAAGCATGAAACACAACACATTCATCAATACACTTGATACAATGATTTACATGGAAACTCAATTTGGGGGAAAACACTAGCAACATGCTACTCCTTTTTCACTCTTTTGAAGTGATGCCATGTGAAAGGCCAACCTTGTTAAAGGTTATAATACACACTGTTAAACGTGACCTAGTTAAGGGATTTCAATCACCCTATTAGAAGTGAGCCTTATTAGAGGATTTTAGGCCATTCACTTGGAATGCCACCCTATTAAAGGATTTTCTAATGACTATTAGGTCAACCTTACTCCAAAGGATTTACCCTAGGCTGATATAATTGTTAGAGAGTAATAGTAGAGCTTTGATCTGATACAACTTACAACTTCTCTTTTAGATTACAAATCTCTATTCTATCCTCAATTCTTCTTAGCTTTCATACTTTGTAGCTTTGACAGCTTGTTCACCCTTCAAGAATTCATCTCCTTAAGCCTTCTTGCTTAACATGTCATTGCAGACTCTTCTCTTCGGTCACTCGATGAAGCAAAACCCTTAATTTCTTCTCCTCCTTAGGTTCTCGCATATGACACTAACCTCTTTCCTTCATGACTAGACATTCCTATAAATAGGAAATTAGAATATTTTCCCACTCATTATCCATTGTCCAAATTAGGGTTTTGGATGGATTAGGTAGGATACATTGTATCTACCCCATATCTTGTCTTTTCTATAAAATTCTCCTAGAATCCATTTGAATTTGCCTATAAACAGTTTACATCAAATTTTGTGCAACTAGCTCATTAACCTTATCTTCCTCCTGGTTCACAAGTTTCAAGAAAATAAACTTGTTTGCTTAGATTCAGTGAATCTTCGATCTCTACCATAATGCAATAGCTCGACATTATCAATCTTTTGATGCTTGGCACATACTGTGTTGCTTGGAAACAACTGTAAAATTGCTTAGCATCAACTAAAGTTTACTAGTGCTCGGCATCAACTAAACTTTACTTGGCATCAACTATTTTGCTCAGCATCCACTAGAATTTTCTTTTACTCAACTCCAACTAACTTTCTGCATGGCTTGCACTAACTTTGTTGGGCACCTACTGTCCACTTGGTCAAGCTTGGAAAACAAACTTTGTTTAACTTGTTCTTCTAAAATTTCTAAGTGTAGCTAGTTGTTTGTAACCTTAAGTAGATTATCAATACATCATGTCATCATTGTCTTAACTTATGCTTGTACTTCATTACATAATCATAACTCAACCTTTTCTCTAGGTGCTATTGTTACCTCTTATTGATCAAATCCTCCTCATCAATCAACTAAGTGATAGTACTTGAATCTTATAAGCAATTTTCTTACTAGCAAATAGTAGGTTTGACATCATTAACAAAATAATGACTAAAACACATAGTCTTCTTCAACAATCTCCCTCTTAGCAATTTCTCTTATCAATGATCTTTTCAATTAGATTTCAGCAATCTCCCTCTTTGGCATTGATGGCAAACCAAACTGATCAAACAAGTCAATTAAATGATGAACATCGTGTTCAACCAAACTGACTAGGTAAAAACAGTAACACAATACCAAAGAGAAAACTTGTATTGAAATTTCTCCCTTTATCTACAACTTTCATCTTTTGATTAGGTTACAATTGAATTTTTCTTAAAACTCCCTCTAAGTTCCTTCTTGTATCTCCCTCTTACTAGGTAGATTAGGATTTCTCCCTCTTTCTTTTATACTAGATTGATCAATAGAGTATCTCCCTCTAATGATGATCTTTCTAGCTCTCTGATCAATGTTCTAATCAATGTCTCCCTCTTTGTTCTAACTTAATTCTTTGATTAATTTTTCCTCTATGATCAACAGATTAGTTTAGGATATTCTCCCTCTTATCTCTTACACTTGATCAGTAAAACTCTTCTTCTAGTGATGATCAGTTTAATGTACTTTCTCCCTCTTTGACAACAATGCCAAAGACATATACCAAAAAATTGTCATCTTAAAGAATGCAGATATAAGCATTTACAATTTCTTCAATTTCTCCCTATGTCACCTTACTTGTGATTGATTTGAATTTTTAGCTCTGTGATTACTTTAGGCAGTTCCTAAAGTAAGACCCATTGCATCAATTTGTATTATATAAACATTAGCTTGTTTGTTGCAGGGCACTCCTTCTATTTCTTAAATAGCCTTTCCTAGGGGTATCACCCCTAGTTTACCTCTTAGATACTCATGAGCATCCTTAGGTAATGGTTTTGTGAAGATATCAACAATTTTCTCTTTTGTGTTAACATATTCCATCTTCACCTCTTTGTCTTGAACTAATTCTCTTACATAATGATACTTTATTACAATGTCCTTTGTCTTTTGTGCATCTCTAGATTCTTTGATATATTGGTAGCACTTGTATAATCACAATAAAGTACCAATGGTTCTGTGATTTTTTCCTTCATTTCTTTGAGTAGTTGTTTGATCCATATAATGTTTGTGTAGTTTATAGCAGCAACAACATATTCTACTTCAACAGTAGATTGTGAAGTACAACTCCATTTCTTGCTTTTCCATGTAACTAGTCTCTTGCCCAAGAAAAATACTCCTCCATTGGTGCTCTTTCTATCATCAATGTTTCCAGCCTAGTCAGCATCAGTGTAGGCTCTTAATTCAAACTTTCCATTCCTCTTGTAGTATAGACCAAACTCTTATGTTCCTGTCAAGTATCTCATTATCCTCTTCATAGCCATTAAGTGATTCTCCCTGGGATTAGTAGAAAATCTTGCAACTATCCCTGCAAATAATGCAATATTAGGTCTGCTATGTACTAAATATTGCAATTTGTCAATTATAGGCCTATACAATGTTTGATTCATCTCAGCTGAATCATCATTCTTTGACAACTTGTGTCCTATCACCATAAGTGTACTTACTAGTTTTGAATCCTCTAATCCAAATGTCTTCAGTATCTCTTTGACATACTTTGACTGAGTGATGTATATACCATACTTCATCTGATATACTTGCAACCCCACATAAAAATTGATTTCTCCAAACATAGACAAATATTTCAGATAGCAAAATACCTTTGCCTTTTTTTATCTTTATGTTATTGTTGTTATCATCAGTTCTTTCAAATCCAATCTTCACAAGATAGGTATGAAGTCTCTCATACCATGCTCTTGGTGCTTGCTTCAATCCATATAGGGCTTTGTGCAATCTACATACCATGTTCTTATTGTTATCATCAACAAATCCTTTTGGATGCTTTGTGTAGACTTCCTCTTCTACTATGTCATTTAGAAATGTAGATTTAACATCCATTTGATAAACTTTGAAACCTTTGTATGCAACATAAGCAAGTATAGTTCGTACTCCTTCCATTCTTACAACAGGAGAAAATGTCTCCCCATAGTCAACTCCTTCTTCTTGTGCATATCCCTTGCAAACTAATCTTGCTTTATTTCTTGTGACTTCACCATTCTCATCTGACTTGTTTCTGAATACCCACTTGGTACTAATCACATGTTTGTCTTTTGGTCTGGGAACTAGACTCCATGTTTTTTTTTTCTCTATCTATTCAATCTCTTCTTCCTTGGCCTTATACCAATCATCATCTTCTAATGCATCTTTTACTAATTTGGGATCCTTCATGCTTAACAAACATGATTCATTTCTTAATCTATTTCTTGTCATTGACCTAGCATCTTTATTTCCAATGATTTGATCAACAAGATGATGTCTTTTGACATATTTAGACAATCTTGGCTCAGCGCTTGTTTCTACATTTTTTTTTCAGCTTCAGAGTGACTATGTACATCTCTATTAGGTATCTCAACATCTCTTTCATGTGTACTAATCTCAGAATCAGAATGTGCATCTTTTTCATTTTGCAACTTGGCATCTAAATGTAGCTCAATTCTTGAATGCAACTGGGCTTTCATAGGGTGTGACTCGGTAGTTTATGATACTTGCTCTTGATTTGCAACATCTTCTTCAGTAGGCATTCTTTCATAAAAGTATACAAATGATTTGTATTCTTATAGTTCTTTCATAGGCGTAGCCACATGTACTTTTGTAAATTCATCAAAATTCACATTTGCACTTTCCACATTTTTGTTAGTGTTAGTATTTAAACACCTATAAGCTTTGCTTCTTGTGGAGTATCCAAGGAATATACCTTCTTCACTTTTTGCATCAAATTTTCTATTCCTAACATATTTAAGAATGTAACATTTACTCCCAAATACCTTAAAGTATTTTACATTAGGTGGATATCCATACCGTAGTTCAAAAGGTGTTGAATGAGTACCTTTCTTGACTTTCACATGGTTCAAGGTATATACAACAATACTTACAACTTCTCTCCAATATTTCAAAGTGAAATTCTTCTCCATCATAAGTGTTCTGGCAAAGTCCATTATAGACCCGTTTCTCCTTTTAGCAATCCCATTTTGTAGAGGGGTCCTAGGGGTAGATGTCTTTCTTTTGATTCCTCTATCATTATAGAACATCTCAAACTCATTTGAAGTGAATTCTCCTCCTCTATCTAATCTCAAGCATTTTAGACTTTTATCCATTTCTTTCTCGACTCTTGCCAAATACCACTTAAACATTTGAAAAGCATCAGATTTCTATTTTAAAAACATAATTGTCATCATCCTAGAGTAATCATCAACAAATAGCATTATGTACTTATCTCCTCTATAGCTTTGCACTTAAAGTAGTCCACATAGGTCAGTATGAACAATCTCTAGTATTTCTTTAGAGGTATAAGCTTTACTCTTAAAGCTTGACTTTGTCATTTTGCCTAGCTAACATTGTTTGCACACTACATTATCAGGTTTCTTCAACTTGGACAAACATCTAACTTTCTTCATGTTACTGATACTAACCAAGTTATCAAAAGTAACATCACATAATCTCTTGTGCCAAATCCATACATCATCAAATATTACAACAAAACAAGTAGCATTCCCTATACCTAGATAGAATATATTACATCTAGTTTGATCACCTTTTCCAATCAGTTTCCCATTTGTGTCATATCTCTTGGCAATTTTGTTTCCAAATTCAACCTTGCATCCCAGATTATTCAATTGTGACACACTTAACAAGTTATAATTTAATCCTTCAACATAGTAAGCATTGTCACATGAAATCTTGTCTATGAGTTTGATAGAACCTTTTCCTTTAATCAAACATGGTGCATCATTACCAAATCTTACATTATTTCCATCATAACAATTTAAGATAATGAACTTACTTCACTCTCTATTCATGTGATGTGAGCATCCACTTTTAGTGATCCATCTATCATTTTTGTTCACACAAGTCACAAGTGCAGTTGCCTCATCTTCATCAAATTCATCCTTCATTGCAACATATACCACTTCATTATCATGTTCATCAGAATCATCCCTACTTTCTTCTTCAGCAATGTAGCATGACTTCTTTCTTGTCTTTGTAATCTCTATTGTCATCTTCTCTTCTATTTTTATACTTGTTTCCTTCTCTATAGTTCTTCTTCTGTGTACATCTTGCAGCAATATGATCAACTTCATAGCAATCGAAACAAATTATGGGAAACTTACCTTTGAACTTGCCTTTACCTCTATGAAATCTTCTTGCCAATAGTGTTTCCAATTGTTCAACATCTTCCTCATTTGTATCACTATCATTGGATACATACTTTATCTTTCTTTTCTTCTTCTTTTGCTTCACCTCATCAGAATCCTTCAATAACAACTTGGCTTTGAATGTAGATTCAAGACTCTCGGGTTTGTAATTATCAAAGTTAGATAGCTCAAAAGTAGTGAGTCTACCTACTAGAACTTCAAGGGTTAGATCATCTCTTGGAATACATCTCAACTCTTGAATTGTAGAAACTCTAATAACATAAACAAGCAGTAATGTTCTCAAGACTTTACTTAACATAGTATCATCATCTATATGGCCAGTAGCTCCTCTTATTACACTAATAACTTCATTTATCCTAGCAACATATTGAGCAATATTTTCACCTTCTTCCATTCTCATATCATCAAACTTACCTCTGAGACTCTTAGATTTGGCTCTTTGAACATTTTTGTCTCCTCCATAGATGGTGTGTAGGGCATCCCACATTTTCTTTGCAATGTCACAACCTTTGATATCATCAAATTTGGTATAGCTTAGGGTAGAGGCCTGATTGTGTTCCTTCTTCTTCTTCATATCTTTAGCAGTTAGGGCTCCAACTGGATCAACATGTTCCACTATAATGGTAGATTGTGCATGATCTCCAAGTCCTCCAAGGTGTAGCTTCATAGCACTTTTCCATGCATGAAAGTTATCTTTGTTGAGCTTGCGTACCTCTCTTTTTGACATCTTGATCTTTGTGCTTCTAATACGTTCAAACTAGTCCTCTTAAGCAGATGGCTTTGATACCAATTGTTGGAATTACTTTAGAATAATTGGGGGGATGAATCAATTATCCAATGTCCAGATGTATAAACAAAAAATTTCATAATTTAGTGAACCCATAAAATATTCATACCCATGCATGCATCCATTATGTATTTACTAAAACTTGTATGTTATTGTCAAATCAATTTGTAGAAGTGTAAAGCATGAAACACAACATATTTATCAGCACACTTGACACAATGATTTACATGGAAACCAAATTTGGGAAAAACCACCAATAACATGCTACTCCTTTTTCACTCTTCTAAAGTGATGCCCTATGAAAGGCCAACCATGTTAAAGGTTACAATACATACTGTTAAATGTGACTTGGTTAAGGGATTTCAATCACCCTGTTAGAAGTGAGTCTTATTAGAGGACTTTAGGCCATTCACTTGGAATGTCACCCTATTAAAGGATTTTCTAATGACTATTAGGTCAACCTCACTCCAAAGGATTTACCCTAGATTGATACAATTGTTAGAGAGTAATAGTAGAGCTTTGATCTAATACAACGTACAACTTCTCTTACAGATTAAAAATCTTTGTTTTGTCCTTAATTCTACTTAGCTTTCATACTTTGCAGCTCTGAAAACTTGTTCACCCTTCAAGCATTCATCTCCTTAAGCCTTCTTGCTTAACATGCCATTGCAGACTCTTCTCTTCGGTCACTTGATGAAGCAAAACCCTTAATTCCTTCTCCTCCTTAGGTTCTCGCACATGACACCAACCTCTTTACTTCATGACCAAAAATTCCTATAAATAGGAAATTATAATATTTTCCTACTCATTATCCATCATCCAAATTAGGGTTTTGGATGGATTAGGTAGGATACAATGTATCTACCCCATATCTTGTCTTTTCTAAAAACTTCTCCTAAAATCCATTTGAATTCACCTAAAAACTATTTGCATCAAATTTTGTGCCACCTGCTCATCAACCTTATCTTCCTCTTGGTTCACAAGTTTCAAGAAAACAAACTTGTTAGCTTAGATTCAAAGAATCTTTGATCTTTATCATAATGCAGCAGCTCAACATTATCAATCTTCTAATGCTCGACACATACTGCGTTGCTCAACATCAACTGTAAAATCACTTGGCATCAACTAAAGTTTACTAGTGCTTGGCATCAACTAAACTTTACTCGAAATCAACTGTTTTGCTCAACATCCACTAGAATTTTCTTTTAATTGGCTCCAATTGACTTTTTGCTTGGCTTGCACTGACTTTGCTCGGCACCTACTATTCACTTAGTCAAGCTTAGTAAACAAACTTTGTTTAACTTGTTCTTCTAAACTTTCTAAGTGTAGCCAGTCATTTGTGACTTTAAGTATATTATCAATACATCATGTCAGCAATGTCTTAACTAACCCTTGTACTTCATTACATAATCATAACTCAACCTTTTCTCTAGGAGTTATTGTTACCTCTTATGGATCAAATCCTCCTCATCAATCGATTAAGTGATAGTATTTGAATCTTATAAGCAGTTGTCTTAGCAGCAGTGAGACTAGTTAGAGGGGAGGCTCTAGCAAAGGAAGAGGATAATATAATGGGGGTAGAGGTAGATATGGGAGTAGCAGTAGAGGCTCACACTTTAGTAACATGAAATCTTACCACTATGGCAAGTTGGGGCATCCTACCTATAGATATCTAGAGAAGGCATCAACATCTTATGGAGAGAAGAAGATAACCTATGTCCAAGAGGAAGATAGATAGAAAACATGGGAAGTGGACCTTGAAATAGAGAAGGGTGAGAACCTCATGTTGAGGAGAGTCTGGGTCAAAGAGTCATTGAAAGAGGAACCCAAATAGAGGAGGCCACTTTTTAGAACTACATGTAAGATACTTGGCAAAGTATGCAAGGTGATCATAGACTTAGGGTCTAATAATAATGTGATGTCATAGGAGGTAGTTAAAAAGCTTTTCCTAACAAAGATTTCCCATCTGTGTCCTTATAGGGTGAGTTGGTTGAACAAGGGACATAATATATTAGTGAATGAACAAGTATCGACAGACATCACTATTGGTAAGTATCAAGATAAGATCCTGTGTGATGTGATACCTATGGATGCTTTCCATCTACTTTTAGGGAGGCCTTGGTAGTATAATAGAGAGGTAGTACATCATGGGAAGGAAAACAAGTACTCATTCAAAAAGGATGGGGTTACCTATAGGATACAATCTTTAGTGGAAGAAGATGAGGTAGAGAAGGTTACTATTAAGACATTGTTGATTAGTGGAAAAGAGTTCCACAAGGACTTGAGGGAAGGTGAAGGAATAGGGTATGTCATCATGGTAAAGCCAAAGGAGGATAAGTCATCAGCACAATCACTTATACCTGCAGAAGTGCAAAAACTACTAGATCAATTCAAAGAAATTATATGTGATGGAGCACCACCAACACTCCCCAAAAAAGAGTCATAAGTCATCAATTGACTTCATACCAGGTGCATCATTGTCTAACAAGGTTGCATACAAGATGACACCAGAGTAAAATAAGGAGATATCCAGACAAGTCCAAGAATTGCTTGACCAAGGGCTAATTAGGAAGAGCATCAGTCCATGTGTAGTACTAGTTGTCCTAGCACCTAAAAAGGGATTGTCTTGGTGAAGCTAGATACCAGTTGTCCTAGCACCTAATGGACTATCTTGGTGGAGCTAGATAATTTACTAAAATTTATCTCAAGAGTGGCTATTATCATATTACAATGAAGGAGGGTGATGAATGGAAGTCTTCTTTTAAGACTATTGAGGGTCTCTATGAGTAGTTGGTAATGTCATTTAGCCTTACCAATGCCCCAAGTACCTTCATGAGAGTCATTAATGAAGTCTTGAAGGATTATATAGGAGTTTTTGTTGTGGTGTATCTAGATGGCATCCTCATCTTCAGCAAGACAAAAGAGGAGCACATGAAGCACCTAGAAATGGTGTTGAGGAAGCTTCAAGAGGAGAAATTGATAGTGAAACTTGAGAAGAGTGAGTTCATGAAAGAAGAAGTAGTGTACTTGGGTTTTTTTGTGTCCTAATGAAAACTAAAGATGGAAAAGAGTAAGGTAGAGGCAATCTTGAGTTGGCCTACCCCTAGATCTACTACTAAGGTCTAAAGTTTTCATGGCCTAGCACAATTTTATAGGAAGTTTGTGAGGAAGTTTAGTGAGATTTGTGCACCAATGAATGACACCATTAAGGGAGGCATGAAGACCAAGTTCATATAGACCAAAGCTATAGATGATAGTTTTGAAAGGTTGAAAAAGGAGGTGGCAACCCAACCAGCATTGGTTTTTCCTAGTTTGAGAAGCTATTTGCGGTAGAGTGTGATGCTAGCAACATAGTAGTTGGGGCAGTCCTAAGCCAAGAGGTTAGGCCTATGGTATTTTTTAGTGAGAGGCTTAATGAAGCCACAACAAGGTATTCAACATATGACTTGGAGCTTTATGCACTTGATCAAACCTTTAAGAAGTGGAGAAATTACCTATTGCCTAAGGATTTTGTTGTCTTTACTGACAACCAAGAACTAAGTTTCATCAATTCCCAAGAGAAGCTTAGTTTGAGACACATCAAATAGATGGAGTTCTTGTAGTCCTACACTTTCACTATCAAACACAAGAAGGGTATAAATAACAAGGTGGTAGATGCTTTGAGTAGAAGTTTGTTGACTATACAAGAATTCAAGTTGTAGAGCATAGGACTAGAAGGATTCAATGACACGTGCAGTGAGGATCCTAATTTTTGAGAGGCCTACAAGGTATGCATTAACTTTGAAAATCATTTCCATAGTGACTTTTTTAAATATACATTGGGTTTTTTTTAAGGGTCAGTAGTTGTGCATCCCAAGGGGATCTATGAGGGAGAATCTCATACAAGAGAAGCACAATGTAAGCACGAGTGGTAATTTTGGCCTTAATAAGACTCTAGACCTAGTGGAAAGGTTTTACTATGAGCCCAAGATTCAAAGGGATGTAAGGATGTATGTGGAGTAGTGTGGTATATGTCAGAAGTCAAAGGGCATTTCATCCAATGTGGGACTTTACCAACCTCTACCCATTCGTAATAGGCCTTGGGAATCCATTAGCATGGATTTCATAGTAGGCTTGCCAAAGACTAAGATAGGGCTAGATAGTGTGTTTGTAGTGGTAGATAGATTCAACAAGATGAGCCATTTCATCCCATGCAAGACAACACATGATGCTAGCCATATAGGTAATCTATTCTTCAAAGAGGTGGTCAGAATTCATGGGCTACCAATGAGCATTGTGGCTGACAGAGATGTCAAGTTTATGGGGCACTTTTGGAAGACCCTATGGAGGAGATTAGGTACAAATCTAGCTCATAACTCTACCTATCATCCCCAAATTTATGGGTAGATAGAGGTAATCAATGGTCCTAGGAAACCTCTTAAGGTGTTTCACCAAGGAGTATGGGAAGAGGTGGGAGCAAGTGATACCTCAGGCATAATTTGCCTATAATGATAGCAAGAACATGACAATAGGGTTGAGCCCTTTGCAAATAGTGTATGGCACCCATCAAAGGGGAATAATGGAGTTGAGGAAACTACCAACACATGGCACCATCAGTGGATACACCAATGATTTTGCTCAATCTATGAAAGAGGTACATGATCAGGTTAAGTAGACCTTGATGGAGGAAAATTAGAAGTTGAAGGAAAAGAAGGACGAAGGGAGGAGAGAACTATAGTTCCAAGTCAGAGATTTGGGCATGGTCTACTTCAATAAAGCTAGGCTACAGAAGGGCATCCCTAGTAAGTTGCAGATGAAGAGGATTGGGCCATGCAAGGTACTAGAGAAATATGAACCCAATGCCTATAAAGTAGACTTAACCAAAGACATGGCTATCTCCCCATCTGCAATGTCAAAGACTTGATACCTAACAATGGTCCAAATGGATGAAGAGGAGAATCAAGTAGAACTAAACAAGGATATATCATACCTGTAGGTACCTAAAAGGAGGCAAACACAAGTGGAGAAGATATTGGATTCTAGAGTGAAAAAGAGCACAAGAAACAAGGTTTATAAGGAACATCTAGTGAAATGGTTAGATAGACCTAAAGTTCCTAAATTTGAAGCCACTTGGATTGTTGAGAGTGATTTCAAGAAGCATGGTATCAGCAAGGAGTTCCTCTCTACATAGTTACCTTGAGCTTCTTCTTGCAGGGGGAGAATGGTGCAGAAGTGCTTAGGGGTAAGGTAAAACCCTAGCTCAAATTTTGGTTTGTAAATGGTCTAACCAAAAATTGAGTGAATAAAGACTAAATATAAATTCCCAAGATAGGTTTAGTAGGTTTGGTTAGGTAAGAGTTGAATGTGAGTCAAGTTTTGACCAATTAGGTCTTGATAAGCATAAAATTGCTCAAAGTTGCTCAATGGGACAAAACATGGTAAAATGTTCCAAATAGGGAAAGAGGTGTTTAATGGAGGTCCTTATGTGTTTTAGGTTCATTTTATGAGGGTTAAAACCAAACTAGACAAGTTTGGAGGCATAGATTGTAAAATTGCAAAAGTTGTCAAAATTGCTCATTGACAACTTTGCAATTTTTGCACATTTTGAGGAAAGGGAAAAATAGGTAGTTATGGATAATACAAAAGGATAAGGTGGATAGGAAAAACTATTTAAACACCCTCTAACTCATTTCTAAGGGTTGGTTGAATCACTTGTATAGACATATCAAAGAAATAAAAGGATTACTGACACAAAACAAACTTTTGGAAGAATTGATTGAATAAATGTATTGGTTTGTGTGTTGTTTTTGATGGAATAGTTCCTTGTGTCCATGTTTTGAGTCTAGACTTTCTTTTTATGATTAGGATTATTCATTTTGTTATGTTTTCAAAATTAGTTAGTTTTTGCTTACCTATTGTCCAGTTTTGTGCAACCAACAACAAAATGGCTATAGCTTGATTTTCCTTGGTCAAAACACTATGGCCCTAGGGAATCAAGTAATAGCCTTTGTAAATATTTTAAAGATAAATTTTGGTTTGTGTGCAAATAAGATAGCCATTTTTACAAGCAAGCCCTATGCAAGCAAATGAAGGCTTAACAAGGCGCAATGAAGCTTGTAATGGAGTTTTAAGATGAAAAGAGGATTGAAAAGTATCAATATTGAATCAGAAATGGTAGATTAGGGTATTAGGTGTCCACAAACTAGAGGAGGATACCTAATGTAGATTAGGGAGCATTTGGCAAGAGTTTTATTGTTATTTCCCTTGAAACCCTTAAAATAGGGGGTTTCTGGAATCGTACAATACGAACACCACGAAGGCTTGAAACCAAGAAAATCCTCAAACCCTAATTGACATAGAACAATGTATAGTAAATTTAAATATGTCTTGTTAAGTATTTTTTCAATTAATTGCAAGTTCCTTATTTTTGGTAGGGCTAATTGGGGCTCTTAGGGCTACAAGGACAAATTGGGCAATTTGGAGTTTTGGGTATGTTAGTCCTAGTCAAAAGATGTAGAATGATGTGAAAAGTGTCAAGAACCATAGTGTGGAGGTAAAAAATTTCATTTACCCTTTGATGGCATTTGGTGGAGTTTTGGCTCATTAGGCCAAAAGATGCACAATTAGGGTTGTGGAGTGAGAAGGAGTAAAACCTAAGTTGATTGGTGATTTTCTTGGAGAGAGGGGATTGGAAGAGAGTCCTCAAGGTTGGGGTTAGAGTAGTGATCCTAAGTAGGCTAAGAAGTAGCCTTGATAGAGAAGAAAATCTCAAAGTGAAGAAGCTCCCCATCACCAACATCCTCATAGAGGGTCTCCCCATCACTCATCTCGATAGGACAATTGCATATCCTATGTAGCTAATCATATAACCCCTTGTCATATCAACCTTTTCAACTATGTTTCCTAAGGAGTTTGAATTTATTACTTATCCATAATGAGCTTATTTGGTGCCAAGGTGTAATCTTCATACCACTTTGCTACACTCTACCGAGTGATCCTTAGGAAGGTATCCCCCTTGGGAATGCAGAACACCCACTCAACTTCATAAAGCCTTATATCAAGTATTACATTAGCATTTGTGTTCTTTACTACCTTATCATTAGGCACATAGTGGTGTACCAATGTCATGATCAAATTTGATGCCTGATGATTATAAGATGGGGTGATGTAGGAAGTAAACCATACATGACCATTTCCATCCACATCTCTGATCTACTTAATGGATGTTGGAATTTTTACAAAAATTCATCCCAGTCCAAATTTCCCAAATTTGTATCCCTCATTTCTACATGCTTGTCAATAATCTTGGACTAAATAGGCCTTCCCTAGTTTTTATGTCACTAGTTGGGGTAAGGAGACCCTATCATAGGAAGATGAAGATTTCATTGTTCAACATGCATAAAGGGTACTTCTAGTATAGCCATTAACACCAATCACTATTCTATCTTACTAACCTCAGCACAAAACTAACCTAACAAACCAACTGATAGGAAGACAAACTAAAAATAGCTTCAAAGAAATTACAAGATTTTGAGGAAGTAGAGTGTGAAGACTATGACAAGTGAAAAGAATGTAAATGATGACTCTTAAGTAGTTTCATTTGCTTTGGATATGGAAGACATGTTAGAAGTGTGAAACCCTGACAACTTTAAACAATTCATGGAGTTGAGCATTTCTTTACCAAAATGATCGGAAGGAGATGAGAAGTGGAAGAGTCAAGGTTGTTGGTCCTATCAAAGGTGTGAAGCTATGACATGTATGATTGCTCCAAAATAATGATAGGTTGGGGGAAAGACAAGGACTAAAGTGCAATGAATGTAACAAGCACAAGGGTATTATAGTTTGAGGGTACAAAGACTCTAACAACTTTGAGTGCTCTAATTAGACTCGGGCTTGGACACACTAAGGGAGGAAATCACACTAGTTTGGTGTTATCGGGTTTATAGGGGTGTAAAAACCCTAATGACATTGATAACACCAAACTAGTTCACGAATTAGACAAAAATAGGGCGTTCAACCTAGAGACTTTGATGTTGATGGGGTGTAGGATGTTCATCATCCCCAAAAACTTTGAAATCTCTAAGAAAACCCTTAAATTGAACAAAAACAAAGAAGGGGGAATAAGTTAAGGGCTCTCAATGCCCTCAAAGTCTTAGATGCCCAACATCGTTGAAAATTTTGAGAATACAAAAGGAAAACTAGACTTGGATAAAAATAAAGAGATAAGGGAAGCAAGATCTTTGAAGATGTTGGTGTATTGAATACATGATGATGCCAACAACACTGAAGGACCATGAGACTTAAAAAAAAGAATTGTTAAAAACAAAAACACTATATTTTAAAGAACACATGGTAACAAGGAAAAGAAGAATGAGAAAAACCCTAACTATAGAAAAGAAAGATACAAAACATTAACTAGTTACAAAACTCCAAGTAGCGAAGAGGTGGAAAGGAATAGTATTTTTAACATGCTCAAAGAATGATCTAGGACACAATATACAATGAATAATATGGGCTTGAAAACTAAAACAAAAAACAAAAAATGGGTGAGATGAAAGAAAATTCACCAAAGATAACAAAAGGGAAAACCTCCATGTGATTATGCAAAACAAAAGCAAATGACTTCATAGGCAAAGAAACTCAAAAGCAAAAACTCAAAAAGGTGATGAGTAATTATGAAGAAAATTATAGGCCCCTTTCTTTCCATTTTATAGCCAACTGGTGATGACATCATCCTCAAACAATAAAAAATTATGAAGGTGATAGGATTGTTGAACACTGAAAGTGTCATGGATGTTGAAGTTAGTGTACCATTGTAGAAAAAGGGCCCCAAGTCTTTGGGCCTATTTGTACAGTCTTAAATTGGAATAACCCCTATTTAATGAAGGTTTAACAACTATATAATGCAAGAGTATCAATCTCCTTCTCTCTTTCATCTCTTCTTCCCTTTTTTTTTTTCCTTTCTCCCAGGTGGAATCAGGGTAAAACCTAATAAATCCTCTTTAAGGATCCTATTTTCATGGTGTTAAGCTTGAAGTGGGATCTATTTCCCCTAGGTCCCTCCTCTTAATCCATATATCCCCTTGAAATTCACTCCTCGAATTGAAATGAGATTTCCTCGTAATCTAGACCTAATTTTTAGATCTTGAGACTTGTTTTGGAGCCCTGAGACAACTGCAAGAGTTTGTGCACCTAATCATCGAGGGAAAAGTACACCCCTAGTCGAGCAGGGGAATACTCCTCCCTTGATAATCCAATTAGGGGCATAGTGTGCCCCTGATGAAGCCCTATTTTGGCTCCCCTCCTCAGATCTTGTGTTAACTTCTAGGTCATTCAGCTTGTGCGAGTTAGTTAATTATGAACTCTATATAAACCCTTCCTTTTTCTCCATTTCTCATCCATAATCATAATAATAAATTTCATCCACAAGCTCCACCTCTCAATCATACAAGTGTTCAAACTTTCATGTCTTCAAGCATTCCTCCACTAAAGATCAATGATTTAAGAATTCAAGAAATTGAAGGAGTTTATCTTCAATATATTGTTTAGTCCATCTGATATCATTTGTTGCATCTTTTACATCCATTCATCTTTATCTTCTTTATCCAAATTTTTTGGTGAAGTAAGCACGTTGCATTCAATTCAAAAGATCTAACTTCTATAAGGTGAGTTTGTACATTTACTTTACATGCTATTTCAATTCAAGGTTAATTCCTAAAATAGGGTTTGACCAAGGAAAACCCATCATCAACAACAAAAAGTCTTTTTTTATTGCAGGTTATGGATATTGAATCGACAAATAGGTTGCAAATTGAAGTAACCTTTTTGAATTTCTTTTAAATTAGAAATTAGAATTAGCATCACACACCATCATCAGGGGTGCACTACACCCGTGAAGATTCCTTTCACCCTTGAAGATCTAGTTCACCCGTGACAATATTTTGAAAGATTTATGGGTTTCATCTCTTATGCAATTTTAAGCTCGTATCCGATAACTTCCACTCATTTTGATCAAGAACAACAAGCACAAACATATTTCAAAGGTGTTTTCCTTTTCCTCCTTTGTCTTTTTAGAATATCTACATATATTTATCTTTTATCTCTCTCTCTCTCACACACACACACACGCACACCGAGGGTTTAAGGAATTGGATATATTTTCTCTATTCTTCCTAGATCTAGTTTGTACTAGTGCTCCTTGTTCATTTGGTTAGCACAAATCTCTCTAGACCAAGTTCTCTAGAATTGGGATTAAAAGGATTATTTTCATGACCTTCTCCCCTTCTATATTATATACTCACATATGTTCTTAGGTTATGTGATGAACTTAGGTCTTGTATCCTTGATTCACATTTCTACCCCATATTAGCAAGGTTATTGAAGGCACAAACCTCTAACATCTCCAAAAAGACTGAAGATACCAAAGACTCAAAAGGGAAAAATTAGGCAAGGAAACTAGTGGTGTCAGGGTTGTTAGTGTGAAAGGACACTGGCAAGTCTAACGTGTTCAAAAAATTGAAAGACTTAGGGGAAAAAGGGGAAAAAGAAACTCAAAACTGAAAGGCCTAAGAAGGAAAACAATGAAAATAAGACTTAGCTTAGTAATACAAGAACCTTCCTTGCTATTGAGATTAATTGAGAATGGTATCCATATGAATTACTAAGAGGATAAAAAGCTAGAAGATGGGGATACAAAAACAAAAAAGAGTGGGGATTTCCTATTTGCGAAGTCAAAAATAGGGTGTGTGTTGTGGAACCACAACAATACCTTGTGCTTTAGTAGTAGGTAGTTTAATGTATGTCATGGTATGCACTAGACCAGATATTGTACATGTTGTGGGAGTCATTGGTAGGTTTACTCATCATCCTAGAATTAAGAATTAGAATGTAGTCAAATGGATTATCAGATTCTTCAAAGGTACATCCATCAAATGTTTACATTTTGGAGGCTCTACTACTAATTTACAAGGCTATGTTGAATTAGATTTGGTAGGCGATATAGATAGTAGGTGGAGTAGTACATGATATGTATTACTATTAGTGGGATAACAATGAGTTGGATTTACTAATTATAGAACATGAGTTCTTTATGCACTACAAAGGCAGAGTATGTTATTGCTACAAAGGCAACTAATGAGATGATATGACTACATTTTTTCATGGAAGAGTTAGCACACTCCCATACTAAAAATTTGTATTTAATAGATAGAGTGCAATTCATCTTGTAAATAATTGTGCTTTACATTCAAAGATGAAAATCATACAACTTTGATAACATTTCATTCATTTATTTTGGATGATGGAAATTAAAGTTATAAAAGATAGATATAGATGAAAATCCACTAGAAATACGTACAAAGGAAGTTCTAGAGGAGAAGTTAAACTCCCCTCCAGCTTCGGTTGGTCTTCTAAACTGAATATAATAAAAGAGCACTAGAATCTAAGGTGCATTAATCCATTAGGAGCTTTAGGAGTAGCATAGTGTGATGTAACACCCCAAGCTTTCTCAGGGCTTCCTTAGGTCATTCACCTGACCCACTAGGGCTTCTACACACCCTATGCTTCCTAGGATCTTGCTCAAGAGACCCTATTCCTTTAGTTGGAGGCACACCAACAAAGTAACATCATTGCTCACTAGCCTTCCCCAGTTCTCCATCAACCCTCAAGTCCACCTAGACCTCCAAGGGTGATAACTAGTCATATATGGTTTCTTTGGACTCCTTCTAACATCCAAGATCCCAAAAAATTCTGATTTAATGGGCACATTCTACCCACAAGGCTTCAAACACCAAAATGCTCCAAAAAGGCTACTAGGAATTAGCCCTCCTAAATAGTCGGCAACAAGATTTCTTGGAAAAATTATTAACAACCCTGCAAAAAAATTATATTTATGGATACCCTTTTTGAAGTACCTCGAGATTCTATAATTTTCCAACCCTCAAACTATCCGTACAACCAAAGTACAAAATTTGGCTAAAATGAGGGTTTCAAAGGCTTTATCACTGTTGTGATAGAAAACCACCTTAGACACCTTTCCAAGACCTCTCCTTTGGATTAGATCAAGTTTAGACCTTCTCCTTAATCATTGGGTGGCCAGATTAAGGCATTTAAACTCTCAATCCCTTCCATAGCTTGTTTTTCCGACTGTGATCCTTAGCCAAGTTGCATTTGGCTTGCCTAGGGCATCACTTTAAAAGTGCTTGCTGCTGTTTTCAAGGGCCCTCCTTCCTGGTACATAATTTAAATGGACCTTAGTTCTAAATCCCAAAATATTGAAGGTTTCCAATGGTGGGAAGTGGCCCTAAGATCCCATTTTTCAATGCAGCCCTGTTTAGGACAGCAATCTGTCTAAAACAAAAATATTTTTTTAAACCACAACAAAATGATTGAAATGATCAAAAAAACTTCACACAAAGATTTAAAACAAAATTTTAGAACTTTTCCCATACAAATATCAGACCATAAAATCCACTTCTATTGAAAAATGCTTCAAATGCATAAAACTGGCAACAAAACCATGTACAAAGTCCGTACAAATGCAAAATTCATCAAACCAACTTGTCCAACCTATACAAATCCATCCATTTGAACTCTTATAGGATCCCTCATGTGAACTCAACCAATTTTGATGGTTATGGCCTTCAAACCAACCAATATGACAAAGTTGTCAAAATTGCTAGAAAAAGTTGCAATGTTGTCATGGCAACATTAACAACTTTTGAGCAACTTTTGCTCTAGATGGAATTAGACCCTCTAACTTGCTCCAAGGACCACATAGACATATTAAATGACATATATTAACTCCAAAAACCTATTCAACCCTTTAAAATCCTATTTTGGTCACTTTCTCACATTTTGGACCTAAATCACCTAGTGAGCAACTTTAGGCCTGTAGACCCATTTTGGACCCTTCTAGCTTAACCAACCTTACCTAAGGACTAGTATAGTCCTATTATTGCACTAGTGATGTGGCTAGAATCACTACAAGCCAAAAATAAGGAAATACCTAGGTTTCAAACTTAGCCTGCCTAGGTGCTCCTGCACCATAGTGACTACAAGATCGTAGTCCAAAGCTTGATTAGTCCCTAAGTGAGAGATTATTGATTCTTTTTTATTAACCATACAAGTTTTTGTATTGACTCCTCAAATATTCTTAGGGTTAACTTGTTAAGATGACATAATTCATGTAATATTGGCTTAGGATTAGGGTTTTCTAAAGATAATAAATAGCTTCTTGTTGCAGTATTGAGTTGCAAGGGAGATTGTAGATTATAACTAGTTGAAGTTGTTGGATAGTAATATTGGAATCTATTTGGTGGACATAGCCTGAGATTGGGTGAACCATGTTAAATATTTGTCTTCTACTCTATTTATGTATACTTTATTCCTTTGTATTATAAGTTGTATTTTTACATAATTATTATTTTATGTCTAAATAATTCTAACAAGTGGTATCAGAGCCAAGTTTTTTAATTATCCTCTATAGGAAGGCCTAATGGCTGAGTAGTAGTAATGGTAAGAAAGGGTAAGTTGAAGGCTGAGAAGTTTAATGGGAAGAAATTTTAGTTATGGAAATTGCAGATGGAGGACAATCTTTATCAAAAGAATTTATGACAACCATTGGAAGGAAAATCTAAGCGACTCAAATAAGTAAGATTAGGACTAGGATATTTTGGACAAAAATACACTTGGAAGTATTCATTTATGCCTGGTACAATTAATGAAATTTAATATTACAAAAGCAAAGACAACTGAAGAGTTGATGAAAACCTTAACAAAATTGTATGAAAAGCATTTTGCTTTAAACAAGGTAATTTTCATGAAGCATTTATTTAATATAAAGATAGTAGAAGTGTTAGCATGAATGATGATTATATTATTTTGGGGGAGTATCCTAAGCATTAGAGAAATTTTTAGCATGATTGACATGTTGCATTCATGATTGTGTTTGTCATTAATGTCAACATAGTATTATTTCTATAAAGACTAGCAAAGTCACAGACAAAGAATGAGGTCGTATGGACTATGTACTAATGATGAGGTCAAGTTCAGTTGAGGATATGTTCTACATTGTGTCCTAATGAAGTGGACAAGTGCACATACATAAAGTTGAAGACATGCAAGAATTATTCAAGCATTATAGAGGACAATGTGTAGACAAAATAACTGAGATGTAGTTTCTGATGATTGGATTGTATCTCTTAACAAGGATAGCATTGTGATGAGAAAAGTTAGAAAATGATATTAGACAACTTGATGATGATGGAAATGAGTGCATATGGTCAGGGGTCACATGTGTGAGAAGTTGTATTTACTATGAGCTGACAATATTTTATAATCGTGAAAAGATGTAATGAATTGTAATGTCTTAATAAGGTCCTATTATAATTAACTAGGAAATCCCCAAGGTTGAATCAAATAAATATTAAAGGAAGGTCATTTTCCTTTTGATGAAGTGTATTTTGTGTAAGAACTGCAAGTGGGTAGCAAGCAAATTGTGTTGGATTCGTGAAGATTGGTTAATGCAAGTAAACGATCAAAGGGATCAGTGTGATGTGAGTTTGAAGATCTAGTATTGATATCTAAAGAGGTTTGGTTTGGTTAAGAGGAAAAATAATGAGTTCAATTTATTCTACATTATAATATTTTGCAAGGATAATATAGAGACTAGGTGGACAATGAGTTCGGTCGTCTTGCCCACGAAGCTAGTTAGACAATGGGTCCATCTACTTTCTACAACTCCCAACAGGGTTGGAATATCCTAAAAGGGATTCAATGTCTCCTAACATGGATTGATATGTATTGAATTTATTCCATTGGCTCCTAACATATTTCATTCTCTTACAAGGAACTATTATATTAGTACATCATTTTGTGGGTACCATCCCCACCGGGCTTTTCCCTCTAACAAAGGGTTCCCTGGTTAACATATCTAGTGTTATTGCATATGTGTAACTTCTTATTTTTGTTGATTATATTGTTCACATGCTTAAGATTTAATAAGGTTGATAAAAGTAATATTGATCTAATAACTGATTCACACCCCACCACACCCCCCCCCCCCCCCCTCCCCATTTATCTTGGTGGACTTTTCTTTCTAACAATTGGTATCGGAGCATCAAGTCTGTGAAGGAAAAGCTTAACAAGATCAATGGCAAGTCACTTAATAAAAGAAAGTCCTAAGTTTCGTGGAGTTAACTAGAAAGAGAAGATGAAGACATTGTATGGGTCCATGATATTGGCTAATGACAAAGAATGGAAAGAAGATTGTGGAAGAAATAAAACTTGAGGAATGTAGTGAAGTTGAAAGAGATATGTTCATGCGTAATATGCTTGCCAGAGAAGAATCATTTCTGTCTCTTCTTGAAAATGAATACAGTCAAGTAAAATCCTTAGAAACATCTCATTCAATTTGGAAAGCTTTAGAATCTACCTTTGAAGGTGATGTGCATGCTAAGAGAATCATATTACAAAATTGGATATGTTTGTTTCAAGATGCTAAGATGATGGAAGATGAATCTCTAAGAATCTATATTGGTAGAATATTAGAAATTGTTGTAGGAATTAAGTCTTGTGATGGATCTAAAGATGAAGATAAGATTATTTGGAAGATCTTAAAATCCTTGACACCACCATTCAAGAAGACACCACATATGATTGAGCAAGTGATACCTTGCACTAAGAAGTTTACTAGAGAGACTCTTCTTAGAATATTGGAAGCAACAAAAATGAGCTTGAAATAGTCTGGAGATTTTCCTATAGTGGAAACAACTTTTAGTGAATTAAATGTTTGCCCTTCCTTGTCAAGAAGTGAGAGTGCCAATGGAGACAATGCCAGTATCAATAGATCCATATCTAAGGAGGACAAAAGGATTGAAGAAGGAATCACCTTGCTTGCAAGGAGAGAACTAGATGGTAATAAAATCATTAAACGTTGGACATGCAATGAATTTTTTCATTATGCTTATAAGTTTCCTAAAAGAAAGAAAAAGTATAAGAAGAATTTCAAGTCTAGAAGGCCTAGAGATTATTTGTATGCAAAAGAAGATGATGAATCTGATGAAAGAGTTCAGAGTGAAAGTGATGATGAGTTAGGATTTGTAGCTATGAAGAAGAAAATCCTAAAATAGAAGTTAGAGAAGAGAAAGCCCTAGTTTTGCAGGTTGAAAAGAAAGTTGATTGGATCATAGATAGTGGTTGTTCACATCATATGACCGGTGGCATGAATAAATTTGTTAAGTTCGCTAATCATGATGGAGGGATTGTTAGAGTTGGTAACAATGCAACTTCTCATATTATGTTTACTTTGTTGATGGATTAGAGCATAACCAATTGAGTGTTGGTGTTACAATTATAGAGAAGACATGCATTATCAAGGATAAATATGGTAAGTTGATTGGCACTAGTACTATAGGTAATGTTTTTCAACTGAACCCTATAAAGATGAAATGTTTGGTTGAAAAAGTGAATACCAATTGGTTGCAGCATAAAAGGTTCTGTCATATAAATTTTGATAATATTGTGAAGGTTAGTAGTGCATTTGTTGTTAGAGATTTATCAAAAAATTGTGAAACCTACTAATGTTGTGTGCAATGAATGTGTTATGGCTAAGCAGAAGAAAAGTTCCTTTTCTAGCAATAAGTTTACTACTGCAATGAAATTGGAGATTGTGCATACAGATCTAAGTGGTCCTACTAGGACAAGAGGATTCTACGATGTAAGGTACTTTATGATTTTTTTTGATGACTTTACTAGGATGATGTGGGTAGCATTCCTTAAAAAAAAGTCCAAGGCATTTGAGAAGTTCAAGTTGGTTAAGAATAGAGTTGAGAATGAGTCTAGAGTAAAGATTAATTGTTTAAGATTAGATAGAGGTGGAGAATTTACCTCGAATAAGTTTAACACCTTTTGTGAAGTGAATGGAATTAAGAGACAACTATAAGCATCTAAGACTCCTAAGATAAATGGAATTGTTGAAAGAAGAAATAGGTCTACAACAGAAGCAATAAGAGTCATGATGTTTGAGAATGATGTATCACATACATTTTGGAGAGAAGCAATCAATACAATAGTATATGCAATGAATAGAGTGCAGATTATAAAAGGTACGAACAATACACTTTATGAACTTTGGTTTGGACATGCACCATCAGTGAAATATTTCAAATTTTTTGGAAGTAAATGTTATATCAAGAGAGATGATAACATTGGCAAGTTGGATGCAAGAAGCGATGAAGTTATGTTCCTTGGTTATTCATTGAAAAGCAAAGCTTATGGATGTTTTAATCAAATAACTAAGACTATTTTTTAGTGTGCAAATGTGAAAGTGGATGAAAAGTTTAGAGTCAAAGAAAGAATGGTGGATTATAATTCTAATGAAGAAGAAGCTAATCCTAATCCTACCATAGAAAATGTTGAAACTTTCTTTGCGACTGATAATGATTTGCAAAATGATGTTCAAGTGGTGGAACAATAAGAAGAACCAAGATTTAAGCCAAAGAAGAAGTAAGAACTAAGTCAGTAACACCTACCCCTAATAGGAATTTGACAAAGAATCACCCTACTGATCAGATCATTGGAAGAAAAGAAAAAGGACTTATGACAAGAAATAGAGTTCATGAAGAATTGTGTGTTTAATTTCTCGAGTTGAACCAAAGACTGCAAATGAGGCATGCAAGGATGATCATTGGATTCAAGCAATGAAGGAAGAAATTGATCAGATTGTGAAGAATGAGACATGGGAATTAGTTCCTAGACCTGAAGATAAAAAGTTATAGGAACTAAATAATTTTTTAGAAACAAGATAAATAAACAAGGTGAGGTGATAAATAAAGAAATATTGGTATGTAAAGGATATTCATAGCACAAAGTTATAGACTATGAAGAAACATTTTCCCTTGTAGCCATAATTGAAGTGATAATAATATTCTTGGCTTATGCAAAAAGTAAGAAGTTCAAAGTGTATTAGATGGATGTGAAGATAGAACTTTTTAATGAAGAACTTGAAGAAGAAGTTTATATCAAGAAATCTGGAGGATTTCCTTTGGTAGCAGAAGGAGACATGGTATGTAGATTGAAGAGAGTGTTGTATGGACTAAAGCAAGCACCTAGAACTTGGTATGTGAGGTTGGACAAGTATTTGGAAAAGTTGGGATTTTCTAAGGTGCTACAGATCCTAGAGAAGCACATTATATAGAAATAAAAATAATATTCAAATAGTTGAATGCTACACCTTATTTTGGCTTGTGGTATGATAGATCAAATGACTTTACTTTGTGTGTGTATAATGATGCGGATTGGGTAGGCAATATGGATGATAGAAAGATTACAAGTGGTGGAGAATTTTTCCTTGGAGGAAGATTGGTTTCTTGGCTAAGCAAGAAACAAGACTATATTTCATAGAGTACAACAAAAGTAGAGTATGCAACAGTAGCAAATAATTGCAATCATATCATGTGGATGCAACAAATGTTGAAGCATATTGGAATACAATTTTCATAATATGTTATCATACATTGTGATAAAACATGTACAATTAATATGTATAAGAATCTTTTGTTACATTCTAAGACTAAACATATATCGATTAAGTATCATTTTCTGAGAGAGAAAGTTGCAAAGAAAGAAACTCAATTAGAGTATGTGAATACAAAAGAGAAGATTGTAGATTTTTATAAAGCCTTTGCCTAAGGATACATTTGAGTATTTGTGAAGTATGCTTGGGGTTATTGTAAGGAAACTTGGCAACAAGGAATATAACTATTTCCACATAACCCATAATAGATCCGAAATAAACACAGAATTAAAATCCACATGCAAGAGAATAGACAACATACCCACAAAATGTGACATAAGATATACCCTGGGAAACCCTCATTGAGGGAAAAACCCAGCCTCCAAAAGCATCCATCACCATGTATTATTCAGCAAAAAAAATACCATTGCCATACAACCATGGAAGCCTTCATGGCCATAGCCACAACTGAGCAAACTATGTGAACAAGCATGAATCCACACATCCCATGCCATGCTTTCAATCTTCACAAATGCTCCCTTGGCTAACCTGTCAAGCCTTGTCCCACTTGACTCTTGCCTTTTGTCTTCTCCTTGTCACTCTCTACAACAACTACCCTTGTGGCTGCTTATTTAGTAGCAAGTCCCACAAAACCACCAAGTGGTATTACATAAACCATGTGCTAAAACCATGTGCTACCTAACCCACTGACCCCACATTTAATATTGGGCATTTAATTCTTTTCCCCAATATTAAATAATTACATGAAATATTTTCACAATGTTACAATACAACTCATCAAGAATATTCCATGGAAATCTTTACATGTTGCACGTCCATCTAGGCACAACATTACATAATAAAAATAAAATAATAAAATAACAATATTATGCAATGTGTGCAACACCCATTATCTCAACAATCTCCCACTTGTATACATTGCATAGGGTCAATCCGTAGCCACATAAATGAATAAGGGAACAATCCCTCCCAGCACATCCACCATCATGGATCAAAATACACCAAGTGCTCCATCCTGGTACTCGCAACAAAATTAAAGTATCCAGCATCTCGAACATGAATGATCTCACCTCCTATTATGCCACTCCCACTGGACATACATAGAAGCCATCCAAAGAGAAAACCACCCAACATGTCGCATTAGAAGATCATAAAATCCTGTACCAACTGAAATTCAAAGCACAAAAACCTGATCCAAAGGTAATCACATGTATCCATAGTTCTCAAAATATCCATAGCTGAAATAACACCCACAGAAAAGTGCCAAACCCATCCAACTATCCATACCTCAAAGGTATAACAAGTGAATCTCATATCACCGACATATCCAATCTACAACCTGCAATCACAAGCCTCAAGAGCAATACCTGCCACATATATACCAAGAAGCTCCCACTGCAAAAGATAATGTCAAATCTATAACCAATCCACTCACAACATCTCAAAGAAGTGAATCCATGTAGTATCAAGGACATCCACAATACATAAACTAATATCCTGCAAGAACAACTCTCGTAACAAGTCTCCAATGCTCTCCCAAGTTCACCACAACCAACAAAGGAAAGAGAAAGAAATAACCATGTCATCTCTCACATGGCATACATGAGCACAAACCAGTGATCACAATCTCTAACCAATCTCAAATCCAATGTACGAAAAATTAAACATCCAGGAAGATAACCAAGATCAGAGAAACCATGCAAATCATAACCTGTATCATGTCCTTCTACACACACCTCTAGATGTAAACTGTGCAAGTATGATCTCCTCCATAAAACCCCAAAAAGAAGCCTCAACAACACTCAAACCATACCATATAACTAATAATGGATGTAAGCCTCTCACAAGATGATCAAACTCAATAAACCATTCCTAAATCAAGGAATATGCCCAATATAAAACCATCTCCCAAATTCAACTAGCATAACAACATATGCACATGGAGATAACCAATGCTAAACCATATCTCAAATGAACCCTCCAGAACTAACTCATGTACCATAGCTCAAGATCCATATCCATGAAAGAGAAGCATAAATATAATGCAACTGAGAGAAACAATGGGCTATACCTCTCAAGTAGCAAACTGCCGAGTAGACCAAGAGTGGGGAATGAGAATGCTCATCAAGATACCCAAGTCTCCAACCAAGACTCATCTAAGAAAAATCTCCTCTCAAGTCCATATCAGGTGACTGCCCCTCGGACTTCCTGTTGAAACCATCAACCATCCCAATAGATACTTCTCTAATCCAAGAGAAATCAGCGTCACCACTGTCTCTAAGTATCCATGAGCACCTGTAACCAATCAATCCATGCCAACTCCAAATGCAACATAGCAATATCATGAAGTATCCAGCTTATGATCAGTGTACTCAATACCAAGAAACTAAACCAAGATCAATGTCAAAAGTTCCAACCATGGCCTCAAGAACATAAACATGACAACATGATCTAACCATCTCAACCAAAGAGATAACATGCTCCACATGAACATACTATAACATGTCACAACTCTAAACGCGTATCAAGAGTATACCATGACATAATAATGAAACCATCCTCATACCAAGGATAACATGCCAAATAAAAGCATAAATCACACCTTTGCCAAGAACCCTGTGAGTCCTCAAGATGCAACCATCTCCACACACCATGAAGAAAACCATCTCCACATACCATGAAGAACCATCTCCACACACCATGAAGATAACCAAGAACTCCATGAGTCCTCAAGATCTAACCATCTTCACACACCATGAAGATAACAAGTGCACCATGCAAATGTCAAAGACGCTTCTACAGCAACAGGATCTAAAACAAACCTCCAACATCTGCAAACACTCAATAAATATATCAATGCCAACAACTCCCACTCAACCGTGGTACCAAGTCACCTATGGCATCATAAAATCCATCTCCTATATGAAGATCCAAATCAAACCAGGAACTAATCCTGCACTGTCACCTCATCACTGTCACAAGCTCCCACTAAACCATGTATCCAAGCTATCAATGACATAATGATGAAAAACCATCCTCTAACCATGAGAATCAACCAAGGCATCAAACCATCAAAGAACTCAAAGTGCACATCATGAGCTCCTCAAAAGAAACTAAATAACTATGATCCTCAACCACGAAGATATACCACCATAACTAAATCAGAAATCCAAGCTAATGAACATCAAGGATGTACTTGTATAACCAATCATGTCATGCCAAAATCCATGACACCGTGATCACATCCATGAACTGAGCATCTGGCTCTCAAAGTGTCCAACCTGTCAGCATAAAATAGTCAACCACAATCCTCCACCATGACTGTACCTAGTAACAACATCTCATCCCTTCTACATGAAGATAAAATCATGTGACTTAGGGCATAGACAACTCAAATCCAAGCCACCAATCTGAATATGCATCAATAATGAAAGATCAATGGGCAAAGACAACCCATAACCAAGCTATAAATGCAACCTGTAAGTATAGACCGCTTACAACACTACACAACTTGTAGACCCAACAAGTCATCATGCATATCCAAACCAAACACTGATAACCATATCATCATGAGACCAATCTGAAATATGAACTGAGTATACAATGACATCAAATCTTAAATCTCCAATGCCATAAACTCATAATGTTACCATAGTCAAAATATACTTATAAACTGTTAAGATCAATATATCAACAAATAAATCATGCCAAACCTGCACCAAATCTAAACCAATGTGTAGAGCTCTCCAAGAGCTTTCTGTTGACTACTTGAAGTCCAAAATTTGACTCCGTATGCCCAAGTTATGCCCTAATTTGTGCTCAAAATAAATAACATCTGACTTTAGGGCTCTTAAAACTTGAAAAAATCTCAAAATCATAGAACCAAACCTACACCATCTTGTAGTGCTCTAAATTAGCTTTCCAACGCCTGTAAGAACTCTGAAATCTGATATTCTAAGAGAAAGTTATGGCCATTTTACTAAGATAGTCTTTTTACCATTTTCAGTACGATTTTTCATTTTTTATTTTTTCAGTGACGAAAAATTTCGACGGGATTAAATTTGACGGCCATCATGGGCTGAAACCAAAAAACTCTTTCATTTCCTCTGAACATGGCCAAACTAGGGCATATTATATATCAAAATTTATGGAAATGTTGACCCAGATCCAATGGTGAGGTATGTTTTTACCCAGGAGGTCATTTCTGCAAGCTACCCCCCAAAACCCTCATTTTAAATGAAACATCCGAAAAAATATTTTTGTCCAACAATTTCACATGCCCAAATCTTTTAACATCCCATCATAACAACAAATCCAAAACCCTCAGATCTGCAATAAATCATTCATATATCTTGCCCTTTCTTTTATCCTCTCATGCATTCCCATGGATTCAATCTAGGGTTACAAATAATAAAACCATAGCTCTGATACCACTTGTAAGGGAAAATTGGCAACAAGAAATATAACCGTTTCCACATAACACATAATAGATCCAAAATAAACACAGAATTAAAATCCACATGCAAGAGAATAGACAACATACCCACAAAATGTGACACAAGATATACCCTGGGAAACCCTCATTGAGGGAAAAACCCAGCCTCCAAAAGCATCCATCACCATGTATTATTCAGCAAAAAATACCATTGCCATACAACCATGGAAGCCTTCATGGCCATAGCCACAACTAAGCAAACTATGTGAACAAGCATGAATCTACACATCCCATGCCATGCTTTCAACCTTCACAAATGCTCCCTTGGCTAACCTGTCAAGCCTTGTCCCACTTGACTCTTGCCTTTTGTCTTCTCCTTGTCACTCTCTACAACAACTACCCTTGTGGCTGCTTATATAGTAGCAAGTCCCACAAAACCACCAAGTGGTATTACATAAACCATGTGCTAAAACCATGTGCTACCTAACCCACTGACCCCACATTTAATATTGGGCATTTAATTCTTTTCCCCAATATTAAATAATTACATGAAATATTTTCACAATGTTACAATACAACTCATCAAGAATATTCCATGGAAATCTTTACATGTTGCACGTCCATCTAGGAACAACATTACATAATAAAAATAAAATAATAAAATAACAATATTATGCAATGTGTGCAACACCCATTATCTCAACAATTATCCCCCTACCTACTTATGAATAGATGATGTAGAGAGTGCATCAGTCCAGTGATATAGAGCACTATTTTTTATCTAGACTGAATGTTGATGCTTCCTGTATGGGGGAGTATCTATGATTGAGTAGAGTCATCAAGGACTCTTGGTAGCTAGAATGAAATAATGCCTTTGGACACATGAGCTGGTTGAAGAATTTGAGTAATTTATTGATATGATGATGCCTTTTTCATTGATGTCAATGGGGGAGAGATTGTATGAAAACTATCTCCTATGAATGAGGAAGAGTGTGCATTGGGGGAGAGACATATTGAAGGAAGATGATCACATTTAAGTATATCAATGGGGGAGAAGTGCGAAAAAATTATGTCAACCATGTAAGAATGAGGAAAGCATAACTGGAGAGTTGTTTCTATGAGTTTTAGATTTGTTCGATGAAGAGAATTTGAAAAGATGAGAGCAACAACAACAATAGAGTTTGATTTTGGTATTCTTGGAACTTAGATTTTTTTCATCTATGTTGTCATCAATACCAAAGGGGGATATTTTTACCATGAATGTTGATGATATTCCTTTGGGGGAGTATCCTAAGCATTGGAGAGACTATTAGCATGGTTGACATGTTGCATTCATGATTGTGTTCGTCATTGATGTCAACATAGTATTATTTATGTAAAAACTGGCATAGTAGCAGACAAAGAATGAGGTTGTATGGACTATGTATTGATGATGAGGTTAAGAATAGTTGAGGATATGTTCTACATTTTTTCCTGATGAAGTGGACAAGTGTGCGTGCAGAAAGTCAAAGACATGTGAGAGTTATTCAAGCATTATAGAGGATAGTGTGCAAACAAAATACTTGAGAAGTTTCTAATTATTGGATTGTATCTCTTAAGAGGGATAGAATCATGATGAATGAAGTTAGACAGTGATAGTAGAAAACTTGATGATGATTTCAGTGAGTGCACAAGGTCAGAGGTTGCACGTGTAATAAGTTGCATTTATTGCGAGCCAACAATGTTCTATAATTATGAAAATATGTAATGAATGGTAATATCTTAATAAGATCCTATTATAATTAATTGGGAAAGACTTAAGGCCAACTCAAAGATTTTTTTTTAGGACATGGTATAAAGGAGGGTTATTTTGCTTTTGATGAAGTGTATTTTGTGTAAGAACTACAAGTGGGTAGCAAGCGAATTGTGTTGGATTCATGAAGATTGGGTAATGCGAGCAAGTGATCATAGGGATCAATGTGATGTGAGTTTGATGATCTGGTATTGATATCTGAAGAGGTCTAGTCAAGTCAAGAGAAGCAAATTGTGTTGGATTCGTGAAGATTGGGTAATTTGAGTAAGTGATCAAAGGAATCAATGTGATGTGAGTTTGATGATATGGTATTGATATCTGAAGAGGTTTGGTCAAGTCAAGAGGACAGAGAAGTAGTTCAAGTTATTCTATGTTTAATTATTCTACAAGGAATAATACAAATACCAATTAGACAGTGAGTTTGGTGGTCTTGCCCTTGAAGTTGTTTGGATAGTGTGTCCATCTGCCTTCGACAACTCCTAACAGGGTTGGAATCTTCTATAAAGGATTCAAAGTATCCTAATAGGTACTAATATGTATTGAATGCATTTCATTGGCTCCTAACAGAGTCAATCCTCTTACAAGGAAATTTTATATTAGTACATCATTTTGTGGATGCAATCCCCATTGGGGTTTTCCCTCTAATCAAGGGTTTCCCTAGTTAACATATCTGGTGTTATTGTGTATGTGTATCTTCTTATGGTTTTTGATTATATTGTTCACATGCTTAAGATTTAGTAAGGTTAATAAAAGTAATATTGATATGGTAATTGATTCACACCCCCCTCCCCCACGCTCTCAGTTATCTTGGTGGACTTTACTTTCTAACCAAAAGGTGGGTATGCCAATAATCATTTGAATGAGTTTCATATAGTTACCAATCAATTATCTTTTGTAAATGTCAATTTTGATGAAAAAATTAAGACTCTCTTAATTTTGTGATCTTTTCCTAAAAGTTGGAATAAATTGGTAATGGTTATTAGTAACTCGATTTGTGGTTCAAAAACCCTAAAAATTGATGATGATGTTGGTTTTATTTTGAATGAGGTGTTGATCTCTAAGCCTAAGTTTCCTATTAGTGTCTAACACTTAGTCATTTCCAAGGCAGCATTGGACAGTCATCACTACCAAAAAGATGCGTTTATTTATCAACACATGCTGAGCAATTCAAAGGTTATCGAGCACCCTAGTTGAGATTGAGTAAGCATACAAGTTGAGTAATTTAGTCAAGAAAAAGAAATACAAATTCATTTATTGGAAAGTAAACAAAATATGTGGAAGTTGAGTGATAACATGAATGTTAGTTATGACCAAGCATTAGAATATTCAAGTGTCGAGTAAACTAGTATTGACATATGAGTTTGTAATTGCACAAACACTTATGTAATTCATTCTAGCCAAACTCTAAATGAATTTTAAGGATTGAAGATATATTTAAGGAAGAAATCATGCATTGTGTCATAAGGTATTAATCCCTAGGCAAACAGATTGACTAATTAGAAAATAATATTGGAAAATGACAAAAGGATGAAATATGAATTGTTGATCCTAATCTATAACCTGTGAGGATTATCTATTTCAGAGGGGATCCTAACCTAAAATCAAGTGATTGAGTATGTGTCAATCATATGAAGCGAAGTGAAGAAGCGAACGAGCTAAGTATAGAGTGAAGCAGTTCAGATAGTGAAACTAGAGCAGTGAGGGACATAATAGATATATTAGATAAGGAGATCATATTTTTGGAGAGAAGAGATTCATAATCATCTTTTAGAACAAATAGAAGGGTCAGGTACTGAATTAGTTATAACAGATTGAGTCAGGGAAAATCTCTTAAAATAGTGGTTCTAACAAACCTACTTCAAATCTCCTAACAAAGTCCTTACTTTATTATAAGTGTAAAATACTTTCATAGGTAAAGACCTAATAGTCTTAAACACTTTTAATAGAGTAGGAACCTCACATGGTAGATCATCTAATATGATCAAAATGTAACCCTAACAGGTTAACTTTGTTGCTGCAACAATGAAGATTTGTGGGTTTTATCCCCACCCCAATTTTACCTTCATATTGAAATGTTTTTAGGTAACCAAAATCATTGTGTTATATGTTGATAATTTTCATGGACGTTATGCTTAAATAGATTTTATTTCATCATTACATATTTATGGTAATATGGTATAAGTTTATAGATTTGAGATGGATTAGGTGTGAACTATTCTATCAGAAAAAAGCATTATAGATCCTAATTCAACCAACCCCCCCACCCCCCCCCCCCCCCCCCCCCCCCCTTTTCTCTTAGTATCTTGTTCCCCATTAAGATTTCCAACAATTGGTATCAGAGGTGAGTTCTCTTGAAAAAAGGTCTAACAACTTGGGAGGATCATATCTTAAAGATGGAGGAATACAAGATGGAAAAAATCATTGAGAATTAGATGATTGAAATCCAAATCATATTGCAACAACTTGAAGGGGAAAAGGAAGAGTTGAGGAAATTCTTACAGGAAAGGAAAAAAATGGCCATTAAGAAAAATGATACACAATACAAGGAAGTTCATACATAAGTATTGCTTAACAATGGGAATATTGATGATAATGTTGTAGCAATAGCAGAACTACCAAAGAAGAAGAACATTATGAGTAAAGAAGTCAAAGAACTCAAGAGAGAATAAGAAATTCAATCAGTATGATTATTTGAAGTGATTGAAAAAAAAAGAAAGTTGAAGAAGACAAAGCCATGACCAAAGAAAACAAAAGACAAATGGCTGGTAGACTTGAAGAAAGATCATTTGAGGTGTAGAAGCTCACAAACAATTAGTTGGACATAATGAACCAATTACTAATTGCAAATTAAGAGTTGAACAAAAAGGACAAGGAGATCACAAATATGAGATTACAAAGTGACCAAATGAGAATTGAGTTAAGATTTGAGAAAGAAATACTAGAGAGTATAAACAAACCAAGTGAAGCTATAAAATACTTTGAAGAACTAGTGAGATCACCAAGGTCATCAAATGATACTTCTGGTCTGGGACACAACAAGCACCTTCATCTAATGAGGTAGGAGAGTCATCAAAGAGTGGAGAGAAAAGAAATACAAAATCCAAAGACAAGCCTCATCATTTGTGGTAAAATTAGACACACTACCAACATATGTAGGAGCAAATATGGTATGCAAAACCCTAAACCTAAGTATATTGGTTACTATTTTAATTGCAAGAAGCAAGGACCCCAAGCACATGAATGTAGATCCAAAGCAAAATTTAATTGGACATCTGAAAAGAAAACACATGAAACTAAGTAGGGTAACTATTATAATTGGCATTACAACACATTTTATTTTTGTCATTGTTGTGGAGAGTATGGGAACATTCCAACAAATTGCATAAAACAGATTTTAGAGGTAACTATAAGAAATGGTTTAATGGAAACCTAGTTTGTTTTAGTTGTCTTAAATTTGGACATGTTCGTAAGAATTGTGCGACCTGAGCACCAACACCATAAAATGTAAACAACAAAGAAAAATGGAAAGTTGAGGTAAAGAAAATATGGAAAGAGATAGTACAAGTTGGAAGTAGTGGAGGAAGCAAAGTTGAGATCACCCAATCCAATGGATCAGGTGATCACACCTCATCTAAATGAGAAAGAGAAGATATTTAGGTATTGTATACCTAATGTAATACTATACAACAATTCCTAATGAGTAATGGTTAAAAGTCCATATAAGCAAGAATAAAGATACATTAGGAAAAATCTATGAGAAGTATTTGGCAATGAAATATGTTTTACTATCAAGTGTTGAGCATTGATAATCAAGTCTATATTTATCGAGCATTTCAATATAGACCAAGTTCTTACATCAACCAAGATGATGCATAGGGCAAGCGAATTGGTATTGGCCAAGCAAGGTAATAGTGACCAAGCATTTGAAAATAGGCATGAAAGGCTAAGATAGTTTTTGTGCACCTACCAAAGTACAAATGCATTTATTGTAGACCTAATTGACAAAATTAAAGGTATATATCAAATTCTGACATTCATCTTCACTTTACTAAGAAAATTCAAGTACACAAACAATTCAAAGGTGATCAAGGTGAATTTATCAACAAAGCGAGTGAATCATTGTGTGCCATTGGCGATTTGTCAAAATTTAGTAAGTGAAACTTTTATCTTCGAGCTAGTTGTTTTTAGAGGTTATTAAAGAAAATTTTGTTTTCAAAAACCCTAGTTTGAAATGGCGACATTTGCAACTGCTAGTGAAATATTAAAGGAGAGAAACACACAAATCATTAGGAATGATCAGTGTCCCCAACCTAATTTCAGGAATCATTCAGATGTTGAAGCAATAGAAGACGAAATTGGTGCTCTATCATCAATTCCACCAAAGGTTCTAGCAATTCACGATGTACGTACCTACTACATGTTTAAAATTAGAGAGTTTGGAGATTTTGAGTTGAGAGAAACTTATGAGAAATTGTGTGACAATGGAGTACTAAAGAAGGAGCATAAGATTGTTTCTAAGAAAGGGTTTTCCCATGCCCTAGGTTTTTTTAATTTTGTTTTAAAGTATAATGGATAAAGATCATGTTGAGTCACGTTCATGAAATGAAGGTATGGTTTTAAGGAGGGCCAATCAATATCAACAAGGCCATCATACACAAAGTAACTGGATACCCACTCTGGATAGACCAAAGTCAATAAGATGTGCAACAAGAAATGAAGTTGAGAAATCGACAAAAGCAAGATGGAACAGTTGAGGCATGTAAATTGATGATATTGAAGACCCTGTTATTGAATTTTTTGTAAGAGTGATTGCAAAAAAAGTTTTGTTAGTCAAGCCGAATAAATAGTGTGTCATGCATTGCAATAGACCTAGGCTACAAACTTGTCAAAAAGGATCATAGTTATGATCTTTCTGAGCTACAAATGTAACAATTGACATAGAATCTTGGAGCTATAAGAAAAGTGAAAAACACATCGTGTAAGTTTGGATCTCTATTAGTTTGTATATTTTTCTATGAAAAAAATTCATTTCCTACCATCGGCATAGTAGCATGGGATAGAAGAAAACCAGTTATGAAGCAAATTAATTATTTAATAAATCAATTATGAAATTTTTTTGAGGCAATTATGGATAACTATTTTGAGGAGTTCAAGAAGAAAAATGAGAAACAGTGAGAGGATTCTTAAATCCATTGTAGATAAACATTTTGATGATATATGCTACATGGTAGATACTTTATTCTCAGGTTGTACTACCTAGAGTTTCATGGTTAAGATCGATGCCTTATGAAGTAAATGTTGGTGAAGTCACTGCAGCAGTGACTGCACTTTTTTCAGAAGATATTGATGTGAATGTTGAGCCATTTGGCACATATGAAATAGTAAGGGATCAAATGAATGCAGAGACAAGTGAGCCCAAGAAAGATAAGAAAATAACAAAGGAAATTAAAGGTCTTGAGGGAAAAGATGACGAAGAAGAAGAAACTAAAGATACAGTTGAAGCCAAGCAGTCTAAAGGCAAAGAGCTAGTTGTTTCCAAGCCTAGGGCAACACAACATAAGAAAGTGATAATTGTTGATCCAAAGGTGTAAGAAGATCTCAAGAAAGGTGTACAGAAAGTTGTCACGCACCAAGAGCCTAAATGAAGAAGAATAACAAGATCAAATATAGTCCAGCCCTCAGTTACCAAACCAAAAGTAAGTCTAGCAAAGAAGAAAGAAGCCAATTCACCTAAGAAAAACATTCCTAAGGGACCAAATAGAAGATTAGTTGTCATAGAGGAGGAGGAAGATGATGAAGAAACTAAGTCTGATGATCTAAGCAAATTTTAGATTATTCCAAGACCATCTCCTAAAATTGTAGATAAGGTATGTCAAGAGATTATTGAATCAATAAGCTTGACATGATTCAAAGACATCAATTTCGATTCTTTAAATAAAGAAGATCAAAGAAAGCTTGAAAAATATGTGATAGAAATGATGATACAAATTAAATCTACACCTATAGAGTTAGGTCAGGGAATTCTAGAAAATTTGTATAGTAAGGTTGATGCTAAGTTGAAGTGGGCATTATCCACACTGAAAGATAGATTAGGGAGACCATTTTAGCACAAACAATGCCAAATTTAGGGAAGATAAATATGTATTGTCCTAAAAGATTTTGTGAAAAAATTTATGACTAAGGAGAGGGATTATAAAATTTTGATGAATAGAGATCATGAAGTTGAGCAAGAGAGCATAAATATATGGAAGGAAGCATTTGAGTTGCTTAATCCATTGGCTAATAAAGGAGATGAGGAGGAAGAGGAAAGAGATGGAGAAGTCAAGGAAGAAGAGGACGATGCAGTAGAAGTTGCAAAACTTTCTAAGGAAATCAAGCAATTAGTAGAAGGATGTGAACAACAAGATGTCACAATTAAGGACATTCCTTTTTCATCATCACATGATCTGAATGTGTTAACAAAAAAAGACCTAAAAAATGTTGAATCTAATACATCTCTAGCTAGCACCAATCTAATATTACTACAAATCAAGGATTATCCAAGGATTGGAGGTGCCAAAACTGGTAATTTTGATGTTACATCAGTTTTTGTTGATATAAGTGTCAAGCAACAAGGCAAGGCTATTATTGTGATTCCAATTTACTTCTATCCAAATGGGCCAAATAGTTGAAAAGGTTGAAGAAAAGAAAGAACTAGAAACAACAAACAAAGGAGAGAAACTCAAATAACATAAGGCTACCAAAACTCTTATACAACTGTCAAGTGCCTAGCCAGGTGACATATTAACTGTTACACCTAAACAATAGGTTATGTCTACTCAACATGAACACACACAAGTATCTAGATTGATGGAAAAGGGTAAATTATTTTAGCTATCACTACCTAGTGATACAACCCCACAATCAGATGACATGATAGAGGAGTTAGTAAGTCTAGATGACGTAATCGCTTTACCCATATATGACTTAAAAAAATTGACATTGGCACAAATGTAGGAATCGTAAACCTTGTTGAGTTGTAAGGCAAAGCAAGAACAACTAAGAAGAGAGCACAAAAAGAAACATGTATTACATAATATTAAAGATATTTCTGTTGATGCATTTGGAATCACTAATGTTAATAGCCAACATTCAATTTTAGATCAGTTGGTGTATATAGCTGACAAAGTTTAAATAGATGATATTGAGCCCAATGATAAATTGATGAAATGGTCTAAGAGAAAGTTTGAGCAGAATTTTTTTGGATAAAGTCTATAGGGAACTTGTACATAGACAAGTAGAACTTTCTAATCTAGTCAAATGGATAGAAGAAATTTTGCAGGCTATTCATTCTTTATATATGAAGCGATGTGATGTTGAGTTCTTCACATCAAAGAATCAATGATCAATTGATATAATACTGTAAGAATTTGCCTAAGAGCAAAATTCACCTAGGAACTAAGAACTCAAACACAAGCACATAGTAGACCAGAGAGAGAGAGAGTATGATCACAATGACAATCTATTCAATATGCCATAATTCATGCAATGTAAAAGTACACTAGGAGTGCCTGTATATAAAGCCTCTAAGATACATCTAGAATGCCTCGTAATCAACACCATGATAAGTCATACAACCAAGCACATGTCCACCAGATATGGATTATCCTCCATTAAGCACAAAAGTATGTGCGATGATGTGAGGATAAGCCTACAAGGGTGTGACACGCAAAACAATGTTGTAGACACCATGTGCTAAAATAGAGTTGCGTACTCCTGTGTTGTCTACATGACAACTCAAAAAGGTGCGCAAACTCCTAAGTGTCTCATAAATAAAAATAATAAAATAATGCAAAATAATATACTAATGCAATAACCTAAGTAAACTTAGTAAACTTAAGTAAGTGTAATAAGTAAATACTTATTTACACCAACACCCCCCCGTAAGTGAAACTTAGGGGAATGCCCTTAAGCTTATGAAACTAGGATGAAGATGCATAATGGGTCCCGGCTACTAGGCCATATTAGGTACCCATGTACATAATGAAAATGCATTCTCTCATAAAGCAGGGAAAGAGGGAAAACCTCATGGGAAAAACCTTCCCGCAAAAAGAGAGATGAAAGAGGATGCATGGATGGATGGAGTAATCAAGAACCTCCCATTACGACATACATCAAATATATACATAAGAGAATGGAGGAAGGAAGAGAGACAGAATAAGCTCCCTCCCCAAAAGAAGAATGCCAGCAAGCGAGAGCTACTCCGATGAAGAAGCTAGTCCATGAATGCAGAATGGTGTTTCTCCCCTTAGGAAGAAACAATGGCAAAGGTACACTCTTAAAGATGTATGTTGGCCTTGAAACCTGCTCGAGTATCCCTGTACTGATGCTGATGTTCACCTCTTCCAACTGTACTGAAAAGAATGAATGCAAATCTGGCAAGGATGTTTGTTGAACCTGTTCCACTGAACCATCTGTCTCCTTAACTGACAAAGAGACCTCCACTAATTGTTGTTCATAAGAATCCACAATCACGCCAACTTGTGAAGATTGATCATGTAGAGAATGGACATGAGGGTCAAAGTGAGCCCTCGCAACAACTGTAGAAGAATCACCCTCATCAATGAGAAGATGTAAGTCCTCATGTCTCCCAAGTCAACTGAAGCTGTAGGTTGAAGAGGAGATGTACCATGATGTGATGGACCTTTCACTGTGACAATATAAGCATGTGGACTGGACTGATGTGACCTCTCACTGCAACTGTCGATAAAACCCCACGTGTTTGAACCTATTGAAGCACTATCACTGGTGTCATTATTAGTTTCCACTATGTATGATGTGCGGAGAGGAGTAGAGGATAAGCTTGGTGAACTCTCCTCAAAGTGAACATCCTTCTCCACAAAAATCTCATGTGTCTCTGGATCCATCAATCTGTAAGCCTTCACATTGTCTTCATAGTCGATGAAGGTACAAGGCCTAAGTGCTGGTGCCTTGCAACTCTTGGAAGATAGGTTTGCCCATGCTGGACAACCAAAGACTCTAGGTGACTCACAATTGGTTTTTTGTTGCACCATGCCTCAAAAGGTGTCTTGCCATTTAAGGCTGGATGAGGAGACATGTTAAGTATGTGAGTAGCACTGCTAATGGCTTCAACTTCTAGTGTAGGATTGAGAGACTTGGCCTTTATCGTGCAACTTGCCATGGTATTGAGAGTCCTAATCCTCATAGATGAACATCTATCTTGTGCAGACTGAATGCTGGTGAGTTTTGAAGATCAATCCCCTCAATTTTGCAAAAGTTCTTAAGTCTTCTGTCAACATGTCTATTCTCATTGTCCACCCTTAAAAATTTGATGGCTTTCCTTGACTTGTGTTCAACATGAGTCTTGAAGTCTTGAAGCTTATGAACCAATTCATTTTTATGATGAAGGAAGAAGACCCAAGTCAATCTCAAAAAGTAATCAACAAATGTGAGTATGTAGCGGCCTTGGTTGACTGAAGTCACTGCAAAGGGTCCTGCTAATACCATGTGAACTAGTTAAAGAACAACTGGAGCTCGAGAAGACTTCCCTTTATCATACTTCTCCTTGAGATTTATATCTACTGAACAAGATGAACATTCTCCCTCAGAAAAGATGATATTAGGTAGACCTTTGACCATGCATTTTGAGCAAAGTTGCTGAAGAGAGCAAAAGTCAAGGTGACCAAACCGCTCATGCCATAAGTTGATGTGTGAAGTAGAGTGAGTTAACAAGGCTTAGGAAGGACTCTTAGGCACAAACTGGGAGAAGGAGTATAACCTCTTGTCATCATTGACTTTCCCCACTGCTACCAATGAATCATCTCTAAGACTTCGCACCATCACAAAATTTGGAAGGAACTCAACCTTATGACCATCTCCAAGGTGAGTGATTTGGTAAATTGATAGGAGATTAGAGCTTAGATTTGGAAAGTAGAGAACATCTTTGAATTCCCCATTTTCCATGTCTACATGTCCTTTCCCTTCAACTTCCATCTTAGCATCATCTCTCGCAAAGATGTGTGGCACCTCTGACTGCTTCAATGAAGAAAAGTCTTCCTTTGAAGAACCGATATGGTAAGAGGCACCTGAGTCAAGAATCCATTCTAAAGAAAAACTTGAGTTTACCATAAGTGCTTGACCTTTATCTTTAGAAGAGGTTGGAGTAGAATCCTTGGAAGTACCTGACACTTGAATCTTGTTCTTCTTGAGTAGATTTTCTAACTCATCGATTCTTTTTGTCTTGCAATGATGCTTGTCATGATTTGGCTTCTTGCAGTATGCATAAAAGAGTTTTTCCTTATTTTCATTACTTCCCTTCTTGTTTGAAGAAGAACCACTTTGTTGAGAGGAGGATTGTTGTGTCTCAGATTGTGTTTTCTGCTTTCACTGCTTCTTCTTCTTGTTGCTTTTCCCTCCTTGACTTGATTTGTGATCATCACTAGCCACCAAGGCTTTCGTCTTTGATGACTTGAGAAGTCCAAAATCCATCAAGTGAGATTGTTCAACAATCAACATGTCTGCAAATCCATCAAAGGAAGGCTTCTGGTAAGCAGATCCCATGGTCAACCTGTGAGTATTAAAAATCGAAACAAATTTGGTGTACTCAGAAGGTAGCCTCTTCAAGATGTGATGAATCAACCTGTCATCTTTCATGGGATTTCCACAATCTTTTAGAAGTGCCCTATACTCATTGACTTTGATGATGTAATCTTGAATTGTGTCATAATTCTTAGGATCCAAGAGAAGTAGATCATCCTCAATCTGAAATCCCTTTTCTTCATCAACCTTACCATACAACTGTTCAAGTTTAACCCAAGCTTCTTTAGAGTCTGAACAATTTTTAATGTGGAAGAGAAGATCCCCATGTACACAACTCCTGATAACTCCTAAAGCCTGTTGGTCTTGTCTTTGCCAATCAATGAGTTCTTTAGCATCAGTAGGTTTAGTAATTGTACCATCAACATAAAGACTATATCCTTTTTCCATTAATCTACTCCATGCAATATCTTTCCAGGAAGAATAGTTGCGTGAAGTTAGAGGAGGACATTTAAAACCCATGATGCAGAAATGAAAGAGCACAAAATAGAGACACTAAAAACACAGTACACCCCCCCCCCCCTTTCACTCAATCAAAATACCCCCCCAAAAAAGATGTTGTTGGCACTTTATAAGTAGTGCGTTTACAATGGGCCACTTGTCAAAATGAACAAAGTGGACTTTCTGATTTTGCTTTTACAACTTCCTTATTAGGCTGAATTTTTTCACTTAAGCATTGTAGCTCATATTTACAACAATTCTGAAAAAGAATCAAAGCTTTACAATGCCAAAGAAGGCCTAATTATGAAAGTGAGAAATTGGTCCACACAACCCTAGAATCTGACTTTAGATATAGAAAGTAGACAAAAAAAATGCACTTTCAAAAAAAACAAAACTTGAAAAAGTGACCAGATGTGCCCGTACGGAGCTTCTGAAGTTGCAAAACGCAGGATTATATAGGTACAGTCACCAAAAAATAGAATTTCTGCAAAATCTGTGCACCAAAACTAGAAAACAACACACCAATAGAAAATTCAGGAAATTCTACCCAATTTCAAAAAAAATTGCACATGAATCGGAGTCTGGATGTTCGAGATATGAACTCGCAAACTCAGGCTACCAAACTAAAATGCAATCTGAAGAGGGGTCTAGATCCAAAACTTCAAGTCTAACTTTGATGTTCAAACAACCGCCAATGTAGTTGTAAAATGATTGGAAATGATGATCAAACGACTATCAATTTTAACCTTAGGAAAAGATGACGTCAGTAAAAAATAGCACCTTGGGGTGACGTGGCAGATGATTGGCTGCTGACTATGTCGTCTGTACTGTAGGGAACCACATGTGCCAAATTTTTGTACGATGATGTGGCAAGAAAATTTTGGCTATCCACGTGGATGATGTGGTAATTATAGATGTGTAGGTGCTGATGTGGCGGTCCACCGGGGCGTTGATTGTACAAAATGGTGACGTGGGGCCTGTGAAGACGTAGCTGTGCCAAGTGTTCTGATGACCTGTAGCTACAGGTAGGTGCAGACGTTGGCAGCCTGGGCTATGAAAATGGTTGCATGGTGGGAGGAGGTAGGTTCGAGCACTTTAGTTGGGCGAATAAAATGGGGGCACGTGTCCGCATGGAGGCCAAGCTGGCCGCGGGTTTGAAGAATAGGCCGCGTGGTAGGTTGGTTGGATGTGTGGCTTTTTCGCCATGTGTTTGAGGGTTTTTATCGCCGCGTGTTGCAGGTTCAACACTCACATGCTGGAGATCAGAGTCGCGTGTCAGAATAGAGGTAGTGACGCTGGATTATGTTCAGTGGTCGCCGAAATGCTTTTCAGTTCACTGGTTAAGGGACTTTAGTCCCACATTGAGCCAATGTGTGCTTCAAGTGCTGAATAAGGTGGAGGCCTCGCGGTGCTTATGCAAACAAGTTGCGGGATGTACAGGCACGAGCGGGTGGTGTTGGGATGCTAGATTTAATGTGAATTTGGTTGATCTGCTTCTGAAAATTTATTGAACTACCTGTTGTGACTTAATTTGTTCTTAAATATTTTTTGCATAATGTCATACAACAGTTGTGCCCAATAAAGGAAATATGCTTCCCTGCAACAAAATAAATATACCTCCAAAAATGGCAGATCCGAGGTGTCATTGCTTGGGTTTGCTAAAAAAAATTTCTCTACGAGGAAATAAATTCGAAAAAGAATTATGAATAACAGAGAAAATAGATTTGAACGCTTAATTTACAGATCTCAAAAAGATCATACCCATTTGTGCAAATTGGGGCCTTCGGGTTTCGATTTGCAAAAAAAATTTGCCTCACAGTCGACTTTGGGCCAAAGTAGGTGTGTTTATAGTCAATTTTCACTGGTTCAGCATTTCGGACGCAATGGCAAGGTCAGATATGTCGTTGGACACTCCCAATTTCTACAACACTCTGAATTTGAGCTGAGGTGATGAAGCAAATGTGGTCTCAAACGACTATGTGATGAGAAAATCTCCAAATTGCTCTGATACCATGTAAGAATTTGCCTAAGAGAAAAATTCACGAAGGAACTAAGAACTCAAACACAAGCACACAGTAGACCAGAGAGAGAGAGAGTATGATCAGAATGCCAATGTATTCAATATGCCATAATTCATGCAATGTAAAAGTACACTAGGAGTGCTTGTATATAAAGGCCTCTAAGATACATCTAGAATGCCTTGTAATTAACACCATGATAAGTCATACAACCAAGCACATGTCCACCAGATATGGGTTATCCTCCATTAAGCACGAAAGTATGTGCGATGATGTGAGGATAAGCCTACAAGGGTGTGACACGCAAAATAGTGTTGTAGACACCATGTGCTAAAATAGAGTTGTGAACTCCTGTGTTGTCTACATGACAACTCAAAAAGGTGCGCAAACTCCTAAGTGTCTCACAAATAAAAATAATAAAATAATGCAAAATAATAAAATAATGCAAAATAATAAACTAATGCATTAACCTAAGTAAACTTAGTAAACTTAAGTAAGTGTAATAAGTAAATACTTATTTACACCAACAAATACATGCAAATATGAAGGCATGTTCACATTCATTGGGAAAGAATGAAAGTTCAAGCTCATGTTCATATAATAAGTTGACATTTGGTCAATAGAGGTTAGCCAAGTTATTGGCTAGAGAGAGTGGCATGAGGACTAAATTTATTTCTATTCAATTCATGATTTTACCACATTTGGAGATTATTCAAAAGAAATTATCTACATCTTAGGGTTTATTGAAGAAAGACACACATCTTTCCAATATTGAGAGCATGATTGATGTAGCCATTGAGCTAGAGATTCATATTCAAGTCATGGAATCTAGAAGATACAAATGGAATAAAGGGCTTGAAGCAATTTTGGCTACTCATCAAACATTTTTTGATGAATATAAGATAGCCCCAACACACCCCAAGCCATAAGTGACAAAAGCAAGGGGGATTTTACTAAGATATATATCAAAGGGGAAATAAGGGAAGACATAACAAAAATCAGAGTTTTTTAGAGAGATTTTAGACATGTACATATTGTATAGTAGAGATTACATTTTTGCAAACTAAATTTCAATCTTAGGGGGAGTATTATTTTTTGTATGGAAAGTTATGCCATGACAAAGTGTTTTTCCCACTAATGTCAAAGAGGGAGATCGTTGATCTCTAAGTCTAAGTTTCCTATTAGTGTCTAACGCTTAATCATTTCCAAGGGAATATTGGATGGTCATCACTGTAACCTAGCCATCTAAAGAAGGCTGAGCTACGAAAGGATGTGTTCATTTATCAACACATGTCGAGCAAGTCAAAGGTTGTCGAGCACCCTAGTTGAGACTGAGTAAGCATACAAGCTAAGTAATTTAGTTGAGACTAAGAAAATAGAAAGTTAGTTAATATCGAGTGAACAGAATATGTGGAGGCCAAGTGATGACATGAATGTTAGTTATGACTGAGAGTCAGAACATTCAAGTGTCAAGTAAACTAGTATCAACACATGAGTTTGTAATTGCACAAACACTTAAGTAATTCATTCTAGTTGACCTCTACACAACTTTTAAGGATCAAAGAGATAATTAAGGAGGAAATAATGCATTTTTTAAGAAGGTATTAATCCCTAGGCAAAAAATTGACCAATCAAAATGGAAAATGAAAAAAAGGATGAAATATGGATCATTGATCCTAATCTAGAACCTTCAAGGATTATCTATTTAAGAAGGGCTCCTAACCTAAAATCAAGTGAGTGAGTATGTGTGAATCATATGAAGCAAAGTGAAGAAGCAAACAAGCTAAGAAAAGAGTGAAGGAGTTTAGATAGTGCAACCAGAGTAGTGAGGGACAGATCAAATATACTAGATAAGGAGATCGGATTTTTGGAGAGAGGAGATCATTAATCAAATTTTAGAGGAAATCGAAGGGTTGGGTACTAAATTAGTTCTAACAAATTGAGTCAAGCCAAATCTCTTAATAGAGTGGTTATAATAGACTTACTTCAAATCTCTTAATATAGTCCTTACCTTATTGTAAGTTTAAAATCCTTTCACAGGGTAAGACCTAATAGTCTTAAATACTTTTAACAATGTAGACCCCTCGTAGGGTAGATCATCTGATATGGTCAAATTGTAACCCTAACTAGTTAACTTTAATGTTGCAACAGTGAAGATTTGTGGGTTTGGTGCAAGATCACCTAGGCTAACTCCTACTCCTAGTTCCACATTTTTCTTTTTGGCTTGTATTGACCTTAGCCAAGTTAGTTGGTTATGTTTGGACCTTAGAAGGTCGTTTGTGTTTGCTCCTAGATGTATTTGACTAAGTTCAATCCATTCTAGTTGTTTTTGCTTACCTTTTGTTTAAGTTGCAAGATTAGGGATATGGATCTTATACCCTAGAGTTTTGGGAAAGGTTGGTTTCAAGTTTATTTTGGCCTCTGTGGTGTTTTTACATCTTCTTGAATAGGTTGGAGGTCTTACATTGTCATTTGAGGTAAAGTTGGGAAACTTGTCAAATTATTGCAAAAAGTTGTAAATTGGGCAAAATTGGTCCAAATCATGTGAATGGATGCTTTGAAGGATAAATCTTACCTAAAAATCCTAAAGAGACCTTAATAGGCCTATTTGGAAGTTTCTAAGGGTCACATGACAAAATTTCTAAGAGATGCAAAAAGTTGTCAACAACTTTGAAAAGTTGCATTACAAGATTTTGGCAAAAAGTTACATATCGTAGAAATGGAGGTGATAGTTATGATAACTATCTAAAACCTCTCAAGGAACCTATAAGACCATGAAGGAGACCCATTTCAAGTGTTGGAGTTGGTAATAAACAAGTTTTGAAAATTGAAAGACACAAGTTGTTGTTCAGAATTGACAGATTTTTGAGTTTTTGATTGCTTGAATGCTCTAATGAATTAAATGACTTCCATTCTTGTTTGATTCTTTTACTTCATGCTCTTACAATACTTTTTAATTTAGATTTTGAGTTTATAGGAGCTCATTTGTTCATAGTTAGAAAATTGTTTATACATAGGTAGTTTGTTGTTCTTGTTTTGTCAATTTAGGGAAAAATGACTCCTCCATGAATCCTCACCGTGTAATCATCATGGATTTGAGGGACATGTAAGTGGAGTCTTTGTATAGTGTATATATTAAAGGAGAGGCTTGGACAAGCTAGGTTTCCATTTCTGATTGATTAGCTCTTCAGACGTAGTCTTCTCTACCTAGTCATGTTCTATACAATGGAGGGTCTTCATATCAACAGTTTGACAATGTTTGTAGCTCATGCTTTAGTGGTGTTCTTCATGATCATCTTTTGTTCCTATCTTCTGGGACATTCCCTAGTTTGGAGGCTTCTTCAATCCTTCACTAGTTCTTTTTAACATTATTCCATTTCTTTTTGGAGTAGGGTTTTTCTCATGTGGTTTTCTCGATTTCTTCTCTTTTCAAAGATTTGGTTGTGCTTGGGTACCTCATCAGGCCTTGTTGTCAGGACCCAAATTTACTTTCAATAGTAGTTTCTAGGTTTTTAGCTACTCCCTAAGTTTATCTCAAGGGGTGGTGTTAGATTAATAAATTATTTTCTTATTAATTAACTCATATTATTTTTTCTAGCTTATTGGTATGAGCCTTAGCAAAAAACCAAGTAGATGCATAATATAAAGCATGGGAAGCAAGCACTTTCTGAATTAGTTGGACTCTTCTAGTAAGGGAGAGAAAGTGAGTTTTCCATTTGATATGATTTCTCTCAATTTTCTTATAAATCCACTCCCACATATCTACCAAGGAAGGATCAATAACAAAGGGAATGTCAAGATATCTGACTGCATGGTTAGGTACAAAATAGTTCCAATTGCTTTCTTTTATCCAATTGGGAGGAGAATCAACACAACCAAGCACAAAGGATTTTTGAGGTGCAATCTTTGCTCTTGAAGCCAAACAAAAAAATGCAGTCTAATAAGCACATTATCAAAATTCTTCTTAGAGAGCTCCACAAAAGAATAGTATCATATGAAAATTGTTCAATACAAAGTTCCTCTTTATTAGGAAGAGTTATCCCTTAAATAGGAGGACCAACATCTCTAGCTTTCAAAATGTAAGAAAAAACATCAACAACAATGACAAAAAGAGAAGGGCCAAAGGGTAACCTTGCCTAATATATATTTGCCCAAAAGAATAGGCTCAGATAATTCCCCATTCACATCGATAATAGTGGAGGTATCAGTGAAAAGAATATTTACCCACTTACAAAAGTATTTAGGAAAGCCAAAGGTTTCAAGTGCCTTGATAACAAGAGGCCATTAATTTATATCATAAGATTTTTCAAAGTCCAAGAGGATCATACCCACATTTTTCCCATCCATCTTTGCCTAGTGCATGGCTTCCCAACTGGTAATGAGGTTCTCAAGAATATATCTCCCTTTGATAAACCCAATTTGGGTGACATAAATGATTTTATTGAAAATATCAGCCAATCTTCTAACCAACAACTTAGCAATAATTTTATAGGAAAGATTAAGGAGAGTGATTGGTCTCCAATATATTCACTTGAGACATGTCCTCGTCCTTAGGGAGGAACTTAATGACCCCTTTGTTTGTATTCCTCGCAAGAGAGCCAAAATCAAAAGCATATTGATAGACTTACAAGAGCTCTTTTGCAATCTAGTCTTAATTTTTTTATGTAAAACTCAGCCAACACACCATCCATACAAAGAGCTTTTCCATTAGTGTCATGTCCCCATTTTGGAGGCAATTTGATTTAATTAATTAAATTAATTAGGTTGTCCAAAATAATGAATATTTTATGAGGATGACTAATTAATTATTTTAATTAAATAAATAAGTGGTATTAAGTTAATTATTTATAAAGTTATCAAATAAATAAATACTAAAAGGTAACTTTATATTTAATTAATTTAATAAAGTGACTTGAATTATAAAATATTTTATAAAGTCACTTAATAGATAAAACAAAATAATGTTCTAGAAGCTTCTGGAGAAAGTGGAGGAAAAATAATAAATAGGCACCCCAGACTTCATTCTAATCATCCAGATTTGTTGTTGTTGATGTTGATGTGCATTGTGGAGCCTAGGGTTTTTGCAATAGTCACAACTGGCCATTGAGAACGAAAACTCTCAATTGGTACGCAATTTTGAGGGTGTGAAATATCACTTGAATTATTGTAGCTGGGAGGAAGATACTTCAGTCTTCTATTTGTGCTACATTGAGAAAAAATATTTGAGTACAAAAAGCAGTTCGAAAAAGCAGGCCGAAAAAGTAGTTCGAAAAAGCAGGCCGAAAAAGCAGTTCGGAAAAAGCAGGCCGAAAAAGCAATTCGAAAAAGCAGGCCGAAAAAGCAGAACCGAAAAAGCAGGCCAAAAAAGTAGGTCCGAAAAAGCAATCCAAAAAAAAGCAATCTAAAAAAGCAAATTCGAAAAAGCAAAGAAAATTATTATAGCCATCTACAATCAGGGGCGGTAGCTAGAGAGGCACGACTTGGGCACTTGAGGAGGTTATTTTCTGTTCAGTGGTATTGCAATACATCTATTCTCTAAGGTGACTTCATATGCCAGGTCTGATGTGTATTTTCATAGTTGCCTTTCACTATAGAGTGCTGTTGTAATTATCATTTTGTATCAAACCTATCATTCATTAATAGATATATCATTCATTTTTACATTCCTCACAATGGTATTAGCAATCCATGGCTTTAGTTGTATTTAATCATGCATGTGATTAGCGTACTGTTGTAGGGGAGTATTGAAGTTAGATATTTAGTGTTGCATTGGCAGCTGTAGGTGCATTAGTATGAATATTGTATTGGATACTCATTCTCAATCAAGGAGATACAATTGCTGGTCATTAATAGTTGTCCTTGAGCATTAATATATCATTTTTTATCAGCCAATTAGCTTGTATACCAACTGTTTGTTAAAATACCAGTTGGCTGTAGGTGATCATTTTCATGATTAGAACTCATATATGCATTCACTATTGCCAAATTTAGTTGCATACTTATGTTAGGTCATTATTTAGACAATTTGGAGTCTTTTGTAAGCATTCTCTTTGAGGCAAATCCAAACAAGAATCATTGTAGCAATCTGAAAAGTTATATCAATCAGATGACCCTTGCTTGCAAAGTGTTTGAAGAAATGTCAAACCACTGAACTATAAAGATTTTTGGTGTTGGAAGAAGTTATAACCTATTGGGGTTATTTCAGTGGTATCAGAGCGGTTTTCTTGCCATCCTGTGGGGTGAGAACCGACTTACATGAGTGATCAACACTCTACTTTATCCAAAATGGACAGGTACAGTACAAAGTCTCTGAGGACACAATCTTGGACAATTGATAGACACAGTATCTAGAGTTGGAATTGTAGAAAGGATGGCTATTCAGACATTCGAGATGAACTTAGGAAAATAAGGCATAACATGTCTGAACTGTTGGTTAAGCACCACCGTATAAATGACAGGCTGTCCGACCCAGCTAAGGTGGATAAGTCGACTGGATTTCTATTTGGCAAATCTTCTCGCAAAGCATTGATTGATACAATGAGAGATGTTACTAGGAACGTTAGTGAGGAGTTCGAGAAACAAGTTGGAAACCAATTAGAGGTTTCAATTCAGCCACAGGAAGAAGTGGTGAAGGATATTACACTGATGGATAGTAATTGTCAACTTGGTACTCAAGTTGAGATAGTTGTATACAGGCTGCCAAAGGGTGATGTCTCAAGTACTTAGGATGGTTTGGTTCCAACAGGTAGTGACTACAGCATAGTGGGTTCAGATGATGATTATGAGGATGTTGTTGTACATGATGGTGAGATACCTGGCAGAGATGAGTAGACATTGAGCATTCATGACTTTGCTGAGAGAGAGTACCAGGCATAGTTAGATGCTTCGTCATATGAGGTTGAAACTGGTAGTACTTCGCAGGATTTGTCCAGCCAGCTCAAAGTGAGTGAAGTCAGTATTGTAACTTCATTATCTCATCATGACAAGATGCGAGATATGATAGAGGAACACATCCGGATGATTCAGTTACAGGGTAGACATAAAAGAGTTCAGGCCAAGTTTCCTTGTGTTGACTTACAGGTGATTAGGGAAGGAATGGGAACGATGAAATTGAGATATTTACATCTTCTATCAGATCGTGACCATCTTCGTAGCCTTGTCAGAGATTATTCAGATACCTTGAGGAGGAAGGAGGAGGAAGTTGACAAGCTTTCTCGCGAGCTTGAGGACACTCGAGCTTCTTTGGTGAATACTCCATTGGCATTACAGGACTGGGAGAGACATGGGGATAAGCATGGCATGGAGTTGAGTTTAGTTTCATCTTACACTCCTGATACTCAGTTTTTTGTGGCACGTAAATCATATGTGGCCGTTGATAATGTTGTGAGTTCATCTTGCATTCACATCCAGGATACAGGGACAATGTCAGACAGGTATGTGGATTTAGTTGGTATTGGTCATATTACTCAGGTGAGGAGTTTGCTTGAGTTACCAGCTGATTCTAGTTTACGGATATGGACTCGAGATTGTTATATTGGCGTTTGGGATTCAGTTGACTAGAGATCTTTAACACTTTTTCGTAGCAGTGATTGTTTGGGTGCTATCATGGATTTGATTAGCAGATTGCACGGTGTTGTCTTTTCTTGTGCCAACAGCTTGTCTGATGTTGGTATTAGTTTTTATACACCGGTGTTGGGCTTTGTTCATATATCCAGTCGACCATTCTTGCTGGAATGTGTTGATGATCTTTCATATTTGGCAGTGTACCTAATTAATTAAATTAATTAAATCAAATTGCCTCCAAAATGGGGACATGACAATTAGCCAAGGAATCAATGGTGTTTTCAATTTCTTGAATGGATATCTCTTCGCTTAAGTCTCTAGCTTATTTATCATTGATCTTATTAGGAATAACTATAACACACATTTGAAGCATATCATGATTAACGTCACCATACTCTGATGAAAAAATATCTTTATAAAAGGTAACAAAGACTTTTAGAATTTTAGAGTTGTTGCTAGAGAATTCTTCATTCACTTGAATACCAACGATCTCCTCTCTCCTTTGCTTGATCCTTATAATATTGAAAAAATATTTGGAACCTCTATCCCCATCATTTAACCACTTAGATTTAGCCCTAATTTTTTGCCCCTGCATTTTATTGTTTTGGATTTATCTAAGCATGTTCTTAGTACAGATAAGCTCATTCTCTAGTTCACTATTATTACCTTTTTTCTGAAGTTCATTTTCCACCTCATTCAACTTTCTTTGGTACAACCTTTCCTTGTAATTTTTGTCTTTGGCTTCTTTAGTTCCAATAGTTTGGTAGATGTTTTTCAAGCTCTCAACCATCCCTTCCCACTTTTGGATTGGATTACACTTTGCATTACAAAACTTAGAAAGATAGGATAAGGTCTTGATAGCTTCAATGTTGTCATCATCATTAAGAAGTGAGACATTCAACTTGAACAATCTCCTCTTAATGGATTGTCTGTTGACACCAGTGAGATCCTTCAATTTATAAATTTGAAAAATATTTATTCAAAATAATTTATTTTTATTAATATTATAATTTTTTTTTTAATTGATGTAAACAAATTTGATTAATGTTTAGTTGAGAAATTTTCAATGGAATTGTATTTGTCTAAGGAGTGTAGTTGTTCATATATTGTAGAAGTTTTTAAAAATAAAAATAGACAATTCTTCAATTAATTTTTTTTATTTTAACATTACAATCATTTATTCATTGATTCAATTCAAATATTGTATAATTGATTTATTTAATTTCAAAATCTTGATAAATCAATTTACAATTAGATTACTCTCCAAAATTTAAGATTTGAACAAATTATTCTATATATATTATTTTAAAAATAATTTCAAACTCATCATCTTTAAAACACAAATTTATTTATCACTTGCACTTGCGCCAGAGGAAGTGCAAGGGAATAACCAATAGGCAATTTTTGTATATGTTTTAACTTAACTACCTATATGCCCAACTATGTAAAATTGAACAGATTATCTAAGTAATTGCCACATCATGCATCATTTGCTCCAATTAAAGAGATTTCTTGGCTCCATAGTCATGACATGAAAAATAGAGTTGCCTAATAGATAGGTTACTTTGCCAAAAATTCTTGTCATGATAGATGGACCGAATAACTCAAGAAATAAGAAAAGGAAAAATATCTCAACCTGCTTGATTGGTGAAAATTCTGGGGAAATCTACCATCCATTATCTTCTCAATTTTATAGTGAGCATCAAGTCCATTTTCTCCTTCATTGTGACATTGAAAGATGGCTCTAAGACAAAGCCTTCTCGTTTCCCTTGCCATCTGTCATGGTTGTATTGAGGCAAGAGTGATTTTCCTTTTAAAGCTTCAACATTCTTTACTTTGTTCATAGGAAACTTGATGATTGGAAGTGACAAACTATCAGGTTAATTTGTTTTTGATTTGGAGCACAACCCCAAGCATCATTTCATGTTTTGTAATTGCCTGCTTAATGATTTAATATTTTGAGAACTGTTGAGTGAACCCTTCCTTCATGTTGCTATCCAATCTTGGACATAAAACTCTCCTTCATTGCAAAGGAGGTATGAAAAACATTTTGATGACCAATTGCCAGATTCTCTCCACATAATTGCAAATCTACATATGTAATAAGAAGAGAAAATTAGAGTAACACTGCTTAAAGACTCTCATTTGGAGGAAACTAATTCTTATTGAAGTTAGCGAAAATAAACCAAATGTCTATCACAATCTACTTTTGATATCAATCATAGAGATGCTAATGAAACATTCCAAAAAGTTTGAAAAGCAAAGAAAGTAAATGTCAGTACACCCCAAAAAACCAACCCTCCATGTAATAATTACTTTCTAAAACTGAATTCAAAATAATTGCAATATTCTTCAAAGGACTAATTTGAACCTAAAATCATACAATATAGTAAACCAAAAAATTATTACAATCTAGAAAATAGGTTGGTATTACCACGTAACTATCTCTGACAAAATATCTTGGGTCTATTCAAAGAGTCTTGAACACAAACTAACAAATCCTAAATACCAATCCTTGTAGTAGTTGTTCCATTTGTAGCAGTAATCAATATATTGAATGGATAATTAAGACTTAACACTATAAGAATAAACAACTACAAAAATCACAATTTGACTCGCTGTGGAAAATATCTCCTACTTATCAACTACCAAAAGACAATTAAATATCTAATTTGAATTTCATTCATACAAATTTGTCAAATACCTTTCATTATGTGGGTCTTCTCAAATTTGTGGTTATTTAAAATACTTATAAACATACATAGTTTTTAGGAAAAAAGAAAAGAAAAGAAAAGAAAAGATGATTATTTATTTATTATTTTAGAAATTTACAAGTCTTATTTTATTTATTCTTTTTTTTTTACTTTAATAAAAGAGATAATTTATATTGATTATTTTAATTTAAAAATAAATAAATAAATAAATATTTTAGTTTTATTGTCAAAATTAAAATTAAAAATTTTTAATTAATAAAAAGCTATTTTATTTCTCATACAAATCTACTTTTTTTAGTACTCTAGAGATTTAGATATCTTATTATTGTTTATTTTAATTTTGATATTTTTATTTAATATAAAATACTTTATTTTGATTATTTTATTTATTAGCAAATAAGAAAAATAAATTGTATATTGAGAAAATATTTATTTAATTTTTTATATAAAAAATCTTAGATTTAAATTTGTTAAGTTAATTAAATAGATATAGTTATTTTTTAATGAAAATAAAATATAGAGAAACTATTAATTTAATTGTTTATATAAAAAGTAATCTTAAATTTAGTATATCATTTTTTTCAAATATTATTATACTTTATCTTTTTAAATAAGATATTAGCATTGCATTTAGTTTTTTTCTATTTTATTCATTCATGCATTTTTTTCAAATATTATTATACTTTATCTTTTTAAATAAGATATTAGCATTGCATTTAGTTTTTTTCTATTTTATTATTCATTTTGCAATTATAATATTTTACAATTTTAATATTTTATTTGTTTGATATATATAATTGAATTTTTTTAATTAATTAAATACACAAATATTATTCTATATATATTATTTATAAATTATTTAAAATTCATTATCTTTAAAATACAAATTTATTAATCATTATAATTTGATTCTTAGTTTTGTATATTTAAAAAAAACATTCTATTTTCTTTACAATTCTTTAACTGTAGCTTGAGTCTATAAAAAGCTAAATTATAGACGAGAATAAATATACGAATTACAATTCTTCTATTATGGAACTGTAACTTAATCTACAATAAAAGAAAGAGCTAAATTAAAGACGAGAATAAATAGATTGACGATTTAATCTATAAAAAAAACTAAAATACAGACGAATAAATAGATTGACGATTTAGATATAGTTTTTATAAACAGTCCAAATTACAATTGAACGGAAGAGTCAGCGACGTAAAAAGCAAATTTCTTCGCGTCGAATGTTAGGGCCGCCTGTTGTATATCGATTCAACCGTGCGAACTTAAAAAAAATGTGAAATTGGTTTCAGTTTTGGCTGGTTTTATGATTGCTTGTTTTCATCCCTAAAAGCAACGCCAAAAATACAGAGCGGAAAAAGAAAAACAAACAATTTAATCGATTCGAAAGAAACCTGAATGGTCGGTTACCAAATCCATCGTCCAGTTTAAAAAACACACATTCAAAACTGGGCGAATTGTATGGCGTAATCTCAAAATCACAGAGAATATTGTTGATGCACGTAATCGAGGTCGCAGGTTCGAAAGCCGGGAAAAGTAGAACGTAAAAACTCGGATTGTCGAATTTTTATTCATGAGAAAATGCTGGATCTTAGAATTGCGATGGGGGAGTCGAAACAGCAATTTCATAACGGGGAGCTTAACTCCGTCCAGAAATCCACGCCAGGGTTTCGAGATAAGGAACATAAAAGCGCGGAGGTCGCAGGTTCGAAGCTTCCGAGGATTAGCCGTTCGAAATTCGAGAGAGCGTGCCGAGAGTACAAGGACGGCGTTGTGAAGCCTACGGATAGAATGTATAGGCTCGTGCAGATACGATTGTGTTTTAATCAGAAGAAATGTACAAGGAACGGCAAGCTTTTGGTTGCAGGAGGTAAAATTGCAGCAGGAAAAGGAAGTATTTTGGCAACTGATAGTGGAATTTCGGCAGGGGATGGGAAAAAATCGGCCGATAGTTTTAGGAGATCTGCGAAAAGCGGTGCAATAGGCAATAGCGATGTACGTCTGGATAAGGAGCATGTTGAGGAATTGGATTCCGGTAAGAAGAAGAAGAAGAGGAAGAAGGAGGGGAAGAGCGATTCGCCGGTTTTTTCTCAGAGTAAAGTATATTCTGGAGCGAAGATTGAAGAACGGATTAAGGGAGAGGTTCAGAGGGAAATCGTAGAAGGTAGGTGTTTTTGTTTTGTTTTGGTTTTGGTTTTAAAATATATTTCCATCTTGTTAGAAAAATAGGCCTTAGATGTGCTGGAATAAGCATTAGTTGTTGCAATAAATATAATCTCGTTTAAGAAGGCTGTTCCAAATCGTCATTTCAGAGAAATGAATAAGCATTAGTTTTTGCAAAAATGAAATGAATGTGGTCTGTTGCCATTTCCTTTATTGCTATTTGGTCTCAATTACTAGTTCAGATAAATATAGCTTCAGATAGTACGGAAAAAATAGTTTGGGGCGGCCGTTTGATCTCCAGTATTTTCATTGTTAACTACTTAAAATAAAAAAAATAGCATTCATAGATGTTAGGGACAATGAATGGGGGTGCACTTTCATTTGATTCCTGTTTGAATCCATCTCAGCAGAGAGTAAGAAGTCAGAGAAGCGTAAAGTGACAATTACGGCAACTAAATTAATTGATGAGGCAAAACACAAGGTGAAACGGCAGAGATTAGGGAAGGGGAATGCACAAGGTGATGAAAAGGTGGGGCTGATTGATGAGAGGCTTGTAAATGGGGAAGTTGGAGAGCCTAAATATAATCAGAGAAAGAGGCAGAGGAACCAAATGTCAGGGAATGCACACTTGGAAGTGGCTGGAAGAAAAGTGACGGGGGCTGCAAATGGAGACATCTCTGCAACAATGAAGGTGTCTAATTCAATCAAGAAAGAACGATTGGCAGCATCAGCTATGTCTCAGCTAGAGGCATCATTAGCCAATCCTCTCAAAAAACAGAGATTAGCATCTTCAAGTACATCACAGGCAGAGGTACCTGTGACTACCTCTATCAAGAAAGAACGATTGACAACTTCAAGTACATCACGGGCAGAAGTATCGCTTAGGGAGTTTTCTGGAAAGGAAGTGGTTAAGAAAACTAGAGCTAGGGCTGTGCCAATGACCGATTCTCTGGAAGAACCTGAATTAAGAAAAAACACAGAAAAGGATGTCAAGGAGGATAGTTTCTTGCAAAACCACAAGAAAGAAGAATTGAAAGGAACAGATGCTACAAGGAATGAGTTAAAAACGAGTGAACTCTGCATCAGTTCACAAAAGAGGGAAACTTCTGATCAGGTAGGCAGTGTCAGGCTTTTGGGAGAGGATGCTGCTATGACAGAGGTTCAGAAACTTGCAGATGGTTTTGATGATCAGAAAAATGAAACTTTGACTCATGAAAGTGTTAGTGCTAATGACACCCCTACTGTTGAAGGGATGATTGCTGATAAAAGTAGTCCAACAAGTGTGCTTACAGAAGCCGAAGGAAATAAAGATTCCAAGGATCGTAATGCAGTGCCTGAAAAACCCCCAAGTGCATGGGTTCAATGTGATAAGTGCACAAAATGGCGTCAGATACCTGTTGAATTAGCTGAGTATATAGACATAACAAACCCTAGATGGTATGCATCTCATTTCATTACATTTTTTGTTGTAATGTGTAAATTCCTCCCAAGCTGGAGGTTACTTCATGAATGATTAATGTTTGAAAGTTGTGATTAGTTCAATTTGCATTTTTCACAATATATGACTTCTCGTAGTATTTTTAGGGTGACCTTGAAAAGTATTATATTCTGTAGGGATCAAATTTAATATTTTTGGTTTTGGCTTGACTTGTTCTTGGTACCTTTGAATAATTGGGTTGTGCATTTGTATATCTTTTCTAGCTTATCATCTCAATAATTCAGTTATGTATTTCATAAAAAAATTATTTTAAAAATATCATTATATATCCTGATAGGTCTTTTCTTTGTAGGGTTCCCACTGTTTTCTTGAAAATATCACTACTTTTGCAAAATATCCGACTAAAATTTTCACCATTTAAATTGTTGGCGATATGTCACCAGAAGTATCACGATAAATTAGTTTTTTTCCCTCTATACAAGCACCAGACCTGCATGTTTTTTGCCATTCTACAGTAAAACTTTAATAAATGAGGTATATGACTTGGATGGTGTAAGTAGCTGCCAGTGCCATTATTGAATAGTATTTGTACCTGTTGCCAAGGAACAAGAGTAATTATTGCAGTCATTTTTTAATATGAATGTGGTTGTCCACAGTTGTGAAGACACCTGGTATAACTAGATTTGAAAACTATGTTACCTTGAGTTTCTGGGACGGGGGGACGGGGGGATGAGGAACTGGTTTCCGGGATGGTTTTTCTTTTGGCTGGCAGGGGACGGCTATATATATATATATTCATGAATTTCAGAATTACATAACATTGTCACATTCATCACAGCAACACAACTTCAAATTATCTCTTTGCATATTTTACCTTTCTATTCTTGAATTCTCTCATCCTGATGATGGATCACAGAGTGATCCGAAACGTTGATGCTAAAAATAACATACACAATCGAATCCAGAAACAAATCTTGCTTCAAAAATGGATTGTGGAAGTCTGATAAAATTTATTAAAATTATCAATTTCATTCATTGAATCAGCATAGAACATAGCATCAAATTGAATTGTCGTCTAAGAATTGGAACATAGGATGACATCAAATGAGTGAATCAATCTGCCATAGATGGACAATATGTTTAGACTTTAGAGCCCTTTTTTGTGGGTTTTGGAGGAAAACTGAATTTGTTGTGCCCAATCTTCCTAGACAGGTAGCAGCCATCTTGTTTGGGCAGTAATCAGCTTCAACAATTTATTTCTAGGCAATTATTGCTGCTATCAGAGCATCATCAAAGCTGAAAACAATCTGAGTATTCCTCAACCCAGCAGCAATCATTTCCAGGTCTGCAATATGAAATCAAATAGAAGTCTGATTTACAATCATTTTTAGGTCTGGTTTGTTGAATAAAAGTTGAAGTTTGAATTTTCAGTCATAGTTGGATGTTAAGTTCGTAATGGCTTCCAAAAACACAAACTTTCAACATGTGTTATATTAACATATTTTATTACTTTAATGTGGGGCCTGCAAATGGACAGAAAATCACCATTTAATAATTTTTTTGAGTTCAATTTTCTTTTAAAAATTGGAAACTTCAAGCAGTCCCCGGGACGGATGAGAAACGGCTACGGAGTCCTCGGGACGGTCAACACCATCTGGAAACACGTTGATTGTTTCCGAAATTTCGGGGATGGGTTTTTGATTTTCTTGCTTGGTTTTAGGACGGCTTGGAAATGTTTCCGGTCGTCCCCAATTCACCGAAACGGGGACGTTTCTGAAACTCAAGGCTTAGGGCTGGAAATGCGTCCCCGGGTAACATAGTTTGAAAACCTTGTGAATAGGGACAATGACAGCGGTGGTTGTGATTTGCGACTATGCCTGTTGCCTTTGATAACAACAAATCCTGATATTACTAGACAATACTGTCAAATGATTATGCTATCTTTTGCCTTGTCATTATTCTTGCATCACAAATGTCACGTGTTTTCATTGACTGTTTCCATGTATACTTATCAATAGATATTGTATTTATTATTTCATTTGCAAAATGTTTATATGATTGAGTTAATTGTTGAGTTTGTGGTCATCATTTTTGTTTTTTGACATAATTCCTTTTATGATTAGTAGTCTTCTCAAGATTACTGGTCTTTAGCATATTGTAATTATTGTGACCAATTCATTCTTGATCAGTATAGTGTTCAATAGCAACCTTATTAGTGCCACAAACACAGTATATGAGATTAAATAAAGTGATTAATATGAAATGCTGATTACTTGGAGATTAGGCTGCTTCTTTCTATTGGAATATCTGTTGATGGTCTGTCCCACGTTCATGTACTGTCTCAATGTTCCCCTCCATTCCTTCTCTTTTGAGCCTCTTAGCTTCACTATCTGTAGTGTTACTGACCATGGCTTTAGGTTTCCCCTTAGCTATTTGAGAGTGTTCCCTTATAACTTATGGGTTGAAATTGATCTTTATATTCTCCATTTAGACCAGGGCCTGCTCACTTTGCTCCCTCTAGGAGGTGGAGAGCAAATAACACATCCTTTTTGCATGCCCCATTTAGTATGAGATCGGAGGAAGATTTCATTTCCACAACAGGGACTTAGACAACAAGAATCTACTTTATTCAGATGTTTAGATCAACTATGCCTGCCACTTTTTCTATGTGAGGTCATAACCTTTTGGCACAGATCCTTACAGTGGTGTCCAGAGGCTCTAGAGGCCCCATGTTGGTCAGCTTTTTTTTCCCTAGTACATCAAAGTGAGAGTCAACACAAAATGGTTTTTGGATAATGGAACTTCGCATACCAGAGCTGATAATCCAATTTTCCACCAAGTTCTAATCTTTTAAGGATGGGCATGGTAAGGGATGGGGGTGTGTTTCGGGGACATTTTTTTTTGAGGCCATTTTAGAGGATGGCAGGGGACAAATATAAAAAAAAAAAAACATTAAAAATATGGGAAATGTCAAATATTCATACGATGACATCGACAAGGCATTCATCATATATACTATAGATCCTTAATTCACAATGCTAGAGTTGAATTGAGAGTTCGTATTATTAAAATAATACTGTAATGTTTCAAATGGCAATCTTTAGCGAGTTTAGTTTTATTTGTTAGTTTCTATTTTCATATTCAGTTTACAATTATTTTGTTTAAAAGCATCATCTTGTACTTTTCTGTTTTAGGAGAGTTTGTCTACATTGTTTAATATCAAACTATCAAGCTTTATAACAAGAGTGGGTCTAAGTCTAACTCCCTCATGGGAGGCCCAAGGTTATGTGGGTTGCATGCACTTCTTTTTGACTTGCATGTGCTGATTTAAGCACAAAGTGTTTTCTTATTTTACTGTGTGATGAAGTTTGGCCATTTTTGGATATTTTACCACACAAAGTTCAATGTTTTTGTTGTTTGAAGGTTTCTATGATGGAATGTTTTGTTTACCGCAATTGGGACGTGTTTTCTATAGTGCGAGGGTTTTGCATGATTTTGCCCCAAAAATCATGGTGGGTTGTTTGATTCTTTTCCACAAACAATCATGGTGGTGGGTTTTTTGATTTTTTCACAAATAATCACGATAATGGGTTTTCTAACTTTTATCTAAAAAATATTAGTAGATGGTTTTTATTTTTTTTCCCTTGAAAAATTATGTTGTGTTTCAACAATTTTGTCCTAAAAAAATTGTAAGGTGTATTTCATAATTTTTCTTTCAAAAATTCTAGGAGGGTTTTATAATCTATATCCATAGACAAATATTGTGGGTATTGTGTGATTTTTTGCCTCAAAAAATGTTTTGTATAAGGGTTTTACTTTTTTTTCTAAAAAGTATTGTATTTTGATATGTGTCGTGATTTTTGTGTTGGGTTTTGACCGACTTTTCTCCTTTAAAGTGTGCTTGGTTTTTTCAATTTTATCATAAAAACCGTTTTTGGTTTTCTTTCAAAAAACATTATGATTGGTATTGCTAGTCTTAGTGTTTTTAATTTTTTAGGAAAAAATCATTGGAGGGTTGATGTTTTATCAACAAAAATTGTGGTTTCTTGAATTTGTTCTAGATTACATCTAGAGTTGTTGATTTTTCCTCAAAATTCTGGTTTTAGTTTCATCTTTGTGCCTTTGGCTATAGAAAGTGATGCCTTTGTTTCCCAACACTTGGTTGGAAGGATTGTGGTTATCTTGGTCATTTTCAAAAGTTCTGCAGATTCGAGGGTCTCAACAACAAGCTCATGTTGTAGAGTGCTTTGATGTGAAGGCACATCTGTGATCAAAAGACCTATAGATTATCTTCTATAGGATAGTTAGTACAATGACCACTAAGGGAGGGTATTAAAATCATAATGTAATGCTTCTAATGGTCATCTTTTTGGTTAATTTCATTTTTCGTATTTAGTTAACAATTGTTTCATTTAGAAACATCATCGTGTACTTTTCTATTGAAGGAGATTTCATCTCCAGTGTTTAATATCAACTATCAAGTGTTGTAACACATGAGAGTTGAACAAAGTAACATATGTCCAAATTTAATTGCTCTCATAATTCATTGTCAATGTGTATGTGCTATTGTAATATATTATATAAATTATAGAGTACACCAAAATGACAAAAAACAATAGAAAGTATGTTGCTAGATCCTTAATCGGTATCTACTAACCTTGGAACAAAATCAGAGTCTAACTTTGAGTCACTTCCATTATAAGAGGCTGATTCATCCAGTGGAACTCCGATCAATCCCTCATATGTCACCTTCTTGTCAATTTGGGTGCCATTTTCTTGATCAACATACATTGTAAAGTGTGAGTCTATCAATACTTCAAAGTATAATGGTCTTAATTGCAAAGCACTATGCACAACCACAAATTTCTTTGCTTCATCTAGATGTAAGCCTCATCTTATTGATATAGTGGATGGACTTGTATTTTGATCATTTTTTTTATCACTGAGGAATCAATAACTTGTGAAAAGAGGCAAATGGCAAGCATCCTGAACTTTGCAATATCCTTGCTCTGCAATGTCCACCATCCAATAGGGCCAGTTTAGGCTAGTGTAGTTCTATTCATCTTTGTCTTGGGTTGCTTAAATTTGGATTGCAAAGATAGTAAAGGAAAATCATTGTGTGCAAAGTTAGTTGACTCCTCACTTGAATGTATCTTTCGACCATTTGCTCACCTTGTTGTCATCACAAAGGGGTGACCTCCTAGACGTTGGTGCATATCATTTGAGATTTAAAGCAAAGTTTTTGATATGAAGTAGGGTGTTTGTAGTGTTTCATTCTACAATGGGTTTAATGTATTGCTCATATAATCCCAAATAATGATGCCTAATACAAATTGCTCATTTTATCTGTCCAAACATGTTGTCAAATGTTTATTAAATATCTTCAAGATTAAGAGAGTATGCATTAACATATCTAAGGACATCTACAATAGGTGAGATGATAGATCAAACATATGTACGATCAAAAATTTCGAAAAGGAAGAAGACTCAAGAGTTAGAATCAAATGACAAGTTATAAAATTAGAAACCAATAAAATCAGAAACTTAATAAAATTAGTAATTTATAAAATACTCAGCAATTTTTTTCCCTCACAGCGGACCACCTATTGTCATCAAGGATCCTTTTATGATAGTTTCTTCTTTACAAGTGTTTGTAGTAGGGATCTACTCCACTTGAACCATCATCAACTATAGAGCTTTTTGCACCTTAATAATCGTTTCTAACAAAATGAAATAACTAGCTCACCTAGTCTTAATATGTCTAGAGAATTTCTTTTTGAACAAGTCTTCAAGTGAGTCAGGTGTAGTTGCTGCAAACAAATTTCTGAATATCTCTACATTTTACCACCACTTTGTTGCACCCAATATATCTTTCGTAGGTCTTTAAATACACGAGCACATGGTGTCCAAAAGATGTGCTTGTAAGCAACCTTCACCATAATGCTAACTAATTTGCAATTATCATGTTTATATAACATATGATGCCCCAACCCCCTTGAACAATCAGCAGTTCCAAGAAAATAAGAGCCAATTGTACATGTGACTATAAAGTTGATGAGTGGCCAATGTCTAATATCAGCCCGCACATCCTTGACAATAGAGCAACCCATCTTAATCCAAGCTTGTCTCTTGTCCTCCATCACCAAACTCATCTAAAATATCCTTCGTCAAGTTCTCAACAGGCAATGAATGAAGAACCAAAAAATTCTTTGCTGACTTGTTTGAACTAAGGAGAACACACCACAGGATGATATGGGCATGAAAACATTTGTGAATAAAAAACTTTGCCACATCGTATTGAACATACTTGTAGTTGTCCCCAATTTCTCACTAGCACTATTCTTTCTCTTTTCTGTTTTGAAAATGTCATAATTGATTAGCCGAGTGTGTATATTGTATTAGCATAGGCATAATTGAGTGTGTACATCATGTTAATATTGGTGCACCCATGGACTTTGCTCCCACTACCATATGCAATCTATTAACCTCTCTACTTTCTCATCCGTTATAATGTCCCCGTTTGGGATTACCCTAAATTTTGTCCTAGAATAGTTCATTCAAAACAAAGAAATGTAATATAGCTAGAATTTTAATTTCACCAATAGCAAGATAAACCTTGGAATAGGTCTTGTAATCATGTTAGGTAACATATATAACATAATTCTACCAATATTTCAGTCTATTTAAATAAATCACTTAAGAAGTCAGCACTGACGCCTTAATCACTAATTCTATGTCTTAAGTAATAAAATTTCCGCCATCTCGATTTCACACTTGGGTAGCTTGGCAAATAAGAATTGTTGTTCAAGTATTTCGTTTTTATATCCCTGTGGATGATGGTAGGGGAGTGGTAGTTACAGTTGTTGCCCCTTCCTCTAATTCAATACTATGCTCAAAGCCTCTCTTTGGTGGCAGTTCTTGTAGAGTGTCTTCAAATACCCTTTTGTGCTTTTTAAAGATATGTTGGATGCCAAAATGTATGTTTTTTCTTTAGGAGGAAAGACTTGTCAAGAATCATGCACAATGTAACCCATTCTCCCTCTCCACGCGTAAAAATTCTTTCCATCTTCTTGGATGAGACTACTCTTTGGGATCCATTGGATAGCTCTCGTAAAATGACTTCTTACCCATCACGTTCTAAACAAATTTCTGGCTTTGAGAGTCTAGGATGAAGCATCCAGAAGAGTGCAAGCATAGGGTACCTAGAATTACATTGATATCTCCTATCTTAACAATGTAGAAATCTTTTTGGATTGAAAGCTTTTCTGAGGTGATTTTTAGTTGCAATTTTTTTTTGGTATATAGGGCAGTGGACCCATTAGCCAAGGATACTATAAAGTCGTTAAAATTCTTTGTTTCGAATTTCATTTTGCAACCAAATTCTTGTCAATAAATTTGCAACCAAGGGCCTTGGTAAATATGTCGACATTCTGCTCTTCAGTACTGATGTAGACTAATTTAATAACATCTCTGTCTACCATATCTCTTATATGTTGGTAAGGAATCTCTATATGCTTGGACTGATTATGAAAGATTGGATTCATAGATAGTTTGATGCAGCTTTGATTATCACGGTGAATCATAGTGGGATTTAGGGGCTTCCCAAATAGTCCAACTAGTAACTTCCTCAACCACATTGCTTCATGAGCACCATATGGAGGCAGCCATATATTCAGCTTCAGTGGAACTTAAAGCTATTGTTGACTGTTTCCTACTAAACCATGATATCATAGTCGATCCAAGACTGAAACAACAATTAGTAGTACTTTTACGATCAATGGAACTGCATGCCCAGTCGGAATTTGAATACCCTTGAAGTTGTATCTCAACATTCTCATACTTCAGGCCAAGTTCGATAGTACCACGTAAATGTTTCAAAATATGCTTGGCAGCCATTAGGTGAATCTTCTTAGGTTCACCCATGAATTGACTCAACACATTAGTAGCATAACAAATATCAAGGTGAGTGTTTACTAAGTACATAGGAGACCCAATAATTTGTCTATAGTAGGTAGGGTCTGTAGGCTCTGAGTCAGCTGCTTCATATTTAAGCTTATGAAGATTTGTTTCTATCGGAGTAGATAGAGCTTTACAATCCATCATAGCAAATCTAGTCAAGAGATCAAAAGTGTATTTCCCTTGATTTAGGAAAATATAATTCTCTAGAGCAGAATGTACGGACAAGAATGTGGAGCAGAATTCGATATGAAGGATTTAGGCATTCTACACTAAATTATTAAATTAGTCTACATCAGTACTGAAGAGCAGAATGTCGACATATTTACCGAGGCCCTTGGGAAGTTGAAAGTGGAGTACTTCAGATGTAAACTTGGTATGACTAAATTGTAATTAAAATTTCTGAGACGTAATTCCTATATTATGAAATTAATATATTCATGAATATTTAATGTTGCAATATTGCTTTTATGTATTATGTCATGAATGGTGACGATCTTTCATGAAATGAATGTGTATGGTCACTATTGTAAGGTGATGACCTTAACAATAGTGTGACCTGTTATCATGATAGACTACATTAAGGCGCTGTCCTGGACTGAGCCAAAATTCATGATAACCACTGTATCAAGATTGGCTACATTAAGTTGCTGTCCCAGAATGTGCCAAATATCTTGATAATGTATAGTGTGTTAAATTGTTATCACTTAGTGTGTTTCCAAATTAAGTTGGTAATTGTGATAACATACATATCGTGATTGACTACCTTTTAAAGGTTGTGTCCCGGACTGTGCTGGATATCATGATATTGAAATAGTTAATTCTTATTCTTGATCTATCACCATGACTGCTTACTGAAATTGTTGTCCCAAAATGTGTTGGATGTCATGATGATTACTGCATCAAGATAATTTAAAACTCTAAATTGAATTACCTGTGATTTTGGAGACTTCATCACCATCCTAAGATCAAGGTTGATGTCTGATTGACTTCTTTGAGTAGTTGTCCTGGAGTGCCGGAAATCAGATACCTCACATTTTCTTGAGATGAAATGTATTCAATTTGGAAGCTTTACAAGATTGATATAAATTCTTATACCAAAATAATACATCTAAGATTTTGTTCAATCCTCCCTTGCTAAGAGGGAGTGTTGAGGAAGTAGCTTCGCTCAGATTGAAGCAAATCTATAGTACTGGAAAATTGATCTAAACAAATATGTGTATTATTATACAAAAGAGTATATATATACATATATATAATCACAACCAAATTTCATATATATATATATATGTTAAGTGAATCAAATCGTATTCTGCATTTTGCAGAAATTACCTTTCTTTCTATCCCACCCGGCGATCAGGTATTGAACATGATTCAATGTATTATATTCCTCCAAGATCATGTGTCTGTTCTTCTGCATGAATAACTCTCTTGTTATTATTATCGGTGAGTTAACAAATTATTGTATCTGCATAGGGTTATGACCCTACGTGGTATGGGCGATGTAAGGGTCATACCCCTATGTAGTTACAACCTCTGGAAACATATTTATAATACATTCGATGCTTGGTTGCAAACATATCAATAACAGTGAAAATATTATTACCAAGCCAAGCAATCGAATATAAATTAATACTTCAGCTTGCTGCAAGCAAAGTGCTAAATACAGTAGCACTAATATATTGTACTGTAACAGTAATATATTATACAATGATCATTCTCAGATTCTCTGAGACTTCATTTCAGAAATAATAAATAAGATTCAATCAGAGGTTGTAATCTGAGAGAGATATACAAGGATTAAATATAGTCTATCAGTCAATACTCTGAAATTAGAAATCCATTACGCTCTCTATTAAGATCCATATTTCCTTAAAATACAAATGTGTGTCTGCTCCCATCTCTGGCATTTAAAACATCCTTTGTTTCTTTCAAGTTTATTTTAGTTGTCTTTTCGAGGAAATTCCCTTTTATGCCGATCTCTGTAATAGGGGGGGTTCTATATGTGAGTTTGAAGTTAGATTTTTTGAATAACGCTTGTTGTTTGATGATGCGTTTTCCAACTTTGATGCCTTTTGAATTGCATCTTCAAGTGTGGTAGGATTGTGAGAACTTACCATGCCAAAGATTGACTTTTCTAGCCCTTTACAAACAAGTGTGTGAGTTTACTTTGGAGATACTTCTAGTACCATGGCTGTTTTTTTTTTGTAATTCAACGACATAATATTTTATGGTTCCATGTTTTTTAAATTTCTTTAGCTCTTTGAAACACCATTTGATGTTTTTGATCGAACATTTTGATAAGTTTTTGAGTGAATTCATCATAAGTTTTTATGTGTCAGTGGCCTTGAGTAATAAGGCCATGATGCCATCAATCATGCGTAACTCCCCCCAATTGTATGATGGCAAATTTAATAGCCTCGTCCTCCTTCACGAGGCAAAGTGAGAGATAAGCATCCATCTCTTGCACCCATGAACGTGCAGTGGCTTTTCCAGATCCATCCAAGTCGGTAGGACATTTTACTTTCCTTTTGTCTTAAATTTTTGTTGGTTTGTTCTCTTTCCATTCCAGGGGCAGTTTGAATTTTGTCATCACAGTAATCTCTGAAAGAAATATTTCTTCTAATTTCAGGATCTATCCTTGAGTATGCTTCAACAATTCCATCAACATTGTCAATGGGTGGGTTATTTTTTCTTCCTCTATTCTATATTCTCTTCTAGGTATGAAAGAAGGTCTTGTCAAGCCAGGGGTTGATTCCTTTCTATATTTCTGAATGATTAGACTTGGCATCCCTCTCATCAATCTGGCTGGGTCAAAGATTACTGAAAGTATTATTCATATTTTGGAGGGCTTGAAGTAGTAGTCTTTTTAAAATATTTTTCATTTTTCTCCATGAGAGTTTGGGTTGTTTGTTTGTTGCACTCCATGTATGCCCTTAGTTCATTTCCCATTTGTTCGCTCACTATGTTGTTTTGAGTGGACTTAATGTTGGATGCAAGTTTCTTCTTTTCTCTTTCCAAAGCCTTTTGAGCCCTTTAGCATAGTTGCATAAATTATCTTTTGTCCCTTAGGCTGGCAGGATCTTGGCTCTGATTGGGGTTACCCTAAATTGTGCCCTACAATCACAAGTTCAGTCAGACAAGAGGTGTAGTATAGTTAGAATTTTAACTTCACTAATAAATATTTCTTTAGTGAGATAAACCATGGAATAGGTCTGGCAAGACTGTTAGATAACATATGTAACATAATTTTACCAATATTTCAATAAGGGTTAGGTAACATGTAAATGCATATTTATTCATTATTTTAATCTATTTAAATAAATCATTTAAGAAGTCAAGAATCAATAGTTCGATTCCCATAATCAACCATAACAGATATTGAAGAGGAAGCATGTTAGGGTGGCACAACTTCACCATGACTCAGCCCTAGACCACAAAGTATCCAGCTTGACCTCTTGGCCTCAAGTATCCATCCAGTATCCATCTGCTTCCCTAATTGTGACTCCACAAAAGGTGCCCTAAATTCACCACAACTAAGGCCAAGAGCATAGATTATCCAAGTTTGACTTCTTGGCCTCAAGTGTTAAGAGCTTCTATCCATCCATCATGAGGTGGCCTACTTACAAAAGGAATATGCACCAGCTGACCTTATTGAGGTCCTCCCTAATCATGAGATGGTGGGTTACAGGAGATTTCAATAAATAAATGATTAATTACTATAATAAAGGCTATATATATATATATATATAGGTCATATATGCAATTGTGATTTTGCATATATTTATCATTTATATTGCATACCACAAAGAGATAAGATCACTAAGGTTTGCAATGTATAGTGGTTTCTGATCTGATCAATCTATATGCTTGATTGCTGCTGATTTATAATCTGATCTCCTTTTTATTGAAATTGCATGGATACAGGTACAGATACATATACAGATGCAGTATTGGGTACAGATATGGCCATTTTTTAAGACCCCCAATATGGATACGGCTGGACACAACATTAATGAATAACACTATACATATTTTTAACACAGCTTTTTAAAGTTATTATAGGAGATTTTCATTACTTCAAAAGTAATATTGACACAAAATGCTACATAAATATTTATAAGTTAATTTAACACTTCACAATATGTAATCATAGTAGAGTTGCATTAGAAGATAACCCAAAAACTGGGTTGCTGAAATAGAAAAAACATTTTATTTGTCTTTCCCATTTGATGCAGGTTTTAATTATATTGTTTTTATTTTTTTTGCTTTACTAAAGTTTAAAAAAAAAATTTGAAAAGATTTACGTCAAATCTTGTTTTTTGATAGGTAACATTTTGATTTTTCATTGATATTAAAAAGAGGAATTACATCAGATATGCCATTTGTATAAGTTGGCCAAAAGCATTACAAACATATATCTTCCCTACCCCACATACATATATAGATGATAAACAAAAAAAAAGCGCATTAACACCCCATCCAAAAGACAATAGCATCCCCACCCACAAAATAGAGACGTTTCATCTGCCCAAGGCAAAGACATTGTCCACCTCCACCAACCACCTATGCTTAGTCCTTAAACTGCTGTGCTGCCTCCTCTCTCGTGAAATTTGGAATAGTCCAGTCGTCCTGAACTGACCTTGGTATGCCGAGAGGACTAGTTCCTTGGCGATGCTTTCTGCCCTCACTTGTGCCCGCCTCTTCAATCAATGAAATATCCAGCCACATTCTATGCACCGTTGAATGTCCAACATCCTTCTGGGCTTTCCTTTCAAGCTGGTGTCGTAGGGGCTGCCCTGGAGCTGTCACACTCTTTCGTGGCGTCGCCTTTATAAACCCCGGCCTGTCCTCACTCGACACCAATATCTTCTCCTGTAGGAATTCCACAATCCTCGTCCACCCTTTCTTTGCCTGCGGAATGTGCACCCCTTGTGGATTTGCCGATGACCAGACTATCAGGGGTTGAACCAACGAATCCCATCCCCCAATCAGCCTCCATGGCTCTTGTCCCATCTCCAACCCGACACCCAGAACAACTTTGTCTACAATCTCCTCCAACCCTTGTATTCATTGTGAGTCAACACATGCTGACACGACCCTACGAACTTCCTCCTTGGTCTCACCAACTAGCAACGCCAACGCCACAAAGAGCGAAACCACATCTAATTTGGAGTGTCTCCTCCAGTAAGATTCTAGATACTCCATTCCAAACATTTGCTGGATGCCTTCGAAGAACTCCTAATCATCAAACATGAAAATGTTCTTCAAACGCCTAACTGTGAACTTCCCTTGATACGATTGCGTCTGATTGTCTGATTCAAGTGAAAAATTAGCCTCCATTTCCGTCTCTTTGCTGAAAACCCTGTGGAATGGCCTTCCTTTCCTCCTTAAAATCACACACTTTGAACAATCTGGATGCTTTCTCTATACGAGGTTGGGTGCCAATAAATAATTACAATCTCTGCCATGCGTGAGGGAATGATATTTCATGAATGCCGTTGGGAGTATTGATTCATGATTTTGATTGTACTCCCTTCTTTAGTTAGTAAAAATGCTTTTTTGGCCTCTTCATTGTGTTTGCCAATCTTTATTCCAAGTCGAGAAGCCTAAGGTCTTCAAGAATTTCATTCTAAATCCCCAAAGCTGCATTCATGCCCATGTTGGCCAGCTTGCCTGCCACCTTATTTGCTTCTTTGTATACATGGGAAACCTTAAAGTCCTCAAACTCCATTAACAGGCATCTAATCTGTTTTAATGTGTTTGTCAAGATGTCACTCCTCTAGCTTCCCTTTCTTAATTCCACTAGTGATTATCTTTGAATCCCCTTCAAGATGCACTCTACGAAAACCCAGTTTAGCACCTAAGACTAAAGCCTCTTTAGCTGCTTCACATTCTGCCACATTATTCGTTCCATCCCTCAGGCGTTTGGCCAGAAAAGCAAGGGTATTGCCCTGATAATCTCTTGCTATACAAGCACATCCAGAGACCCTTGGATTTCCCCGAGCTGCCCCATCAAAGTTGATTTTTACCCACCTTTCATCTGGTGGTAGCCAAAACATCTTTTCCCTTCTCTGTTTAGTATTAGCCCTTAAAAGCCCATTAACAGGCCTATGTATTTATGCCAAATCTTTTAAAAAACCAAGTCCCATAGTATTTGGCATAGTTGGAAAATCAAGTTTTTTTAGGCAGACATGGGTACAGTATTCGATGTGTATCCGGGCAGTATTGGATATAGGGATACGCGTGCCCAAGGATGGACAAAGGAGTTTCCAGCAACTCTGCTTTTTATGTGTGTCAATTTTTTTTTTATTGATTGATTCTTTGATGCCTTTCTCCATTGTGGTCTTCTGTCTTTAATCTTCATGTCTCTTTGAAGAGGGACAACTTTTGGAAGTTGCTGTCCTTAAAGTACACTCGCAATATCTATTAACCACACCTCTTCATAACCAGGCCACCTTATTTGTTTGCGAGTCGCTGCTTCAGGTGCCTTAATCATTGTTTTAACATAATTTGAATATTTTTTCTTTTCCTTTATACCTATCATCTCTCCTAATAGAATCGTAGTTTGTAATATATTTCTGCGTTTTAATCACCATTCTTTTGGTAATCATCAGTTTCACTTTCCGTTATTTTTCTTAGTTAATTGCTGTCTTTATAAACATTGGCTTAGTATGTTACTTTCTATAGAAAATTGTGAAGTCTTATATACAAAACTATTTTCTTGTTTATAGATATCTTCTGTATGGAGGGTGTATGACATCCTTCTTTATATCTGGACATATTCCAACCTCATGTCTTCTAAAGCCCAAGATTTTACCTTCAATTAGCTCCCTCTGAAATTTGCCTTGCCAGTATAACACAACTTATCAACTATTATGTTTTTTTAGTTTGATCTAAACCGCAGTAATCGTGAAGGAAAAAATAACAAGAAATGATGTTGTTCAACACTTTTTCTGTGAGTAGGATGCATCTTGTTGTCTTTCTATGAATGAATATATTTGTTGGGAAATTTTTAGGTGATATCTTATAACAAACACACCTTCATATGTGTGCCAGAATTTTCTATTAGCTAAATTCAATTTGGATTTACCATTTTCTATATTTTTGGTCATAAACTCTAGCATAAGAGAAAACTATCTACACTATAGATATCTTGAATACATCTATCTAAAAAATGCCAAGATATCAAAATGAAGAAACAGTTATTTTATATTATGTTGGAACTATTTTAGTCACTACACATGTGTAAACATAAATTTCATGTTGTGCTTATTTGGAAATATTCTGTTCATTAATCAATATTGATATTTTGGCATGCGAATGACTGTCATTTTAAGGCAAACAGAAAGAGTTATTTGTTAACATATTCTCACAATTACACTCCTCTCCTTGCTGCCATCGAAAAATCCCTCCTGGCTTTATTCAGTAATAATGAAGAAAAAGGTTGAAAGTAAAGAGACCTAAATTTTTAGTTCATTATTAATATTTCCTCAAACTACAATAAACTTTCCTGTTATCTGTAAATGAATATAATCTTTAACACATTTTAAGTGTTGTCTTGTAGCATATATGCCTGTCTTTCATAGTTATTCACTAAATGTTTTTTGGCTAATCATGGTTTCTATTTTTCAGCAATAAGCTTTAGCATAAGAGGAATTTATCATTGTGAATTTACTGTCAGCAGACAACAAATTTTAGCATTTGAGTAGATTCACTTCCAATCTTATATTGAGTCCATACTCTTGAGTCTTTGCCTTATCTATGAAGGTGTTGCCGTGACAACTTGGACAAAGCTTTTGCTGACTGTTCTGTGCCACAAGAAAAGTCCGATGCCGAAATTAATGCAGAACTTAATATTTCTGAGAGTTCCAACTTCAATGAAAATGACAACTCAGATGGCCAGGTAGACTCAAAGGCTATTCAGAAGAGCCATATTCAAGGTATGCCAATACATAACTATCATTTTTAACTAAACCTTATGGGCCATATGAATAGTATATGAGTTATTCCAATCCTGAAGGCAGTTCTTTGTCTTTGGTGGGAATCAAATTGTTGTTCTTTATTTCATGTAACTGTGCAGTGGCTCAGAAATATGTATGGACATCAATTGAGCGCAACGTTTATGTTAATAGGTGCCGGAAGAGTCCAACAATTGATGAGGTCAGTTGGTTGAATATCTATTTTCATATAAAAACAGTAGAATAATTTGCTGTGTTATAAATTATATTTCTGATGAATTTATATGCACAAGTGAGGATTTCTTCTAATCTTTATTGTTAATTAATTTGTATTTATTATCTCAATGTCAATAAATGTGTTGTTCAGGCTTAAACAGTTTTCGTCATATCAATCTACATTCAGAATTACTATCTTAATTGTCTCTTTTTACAATTATGTTGTTTGACAATAACAATCATAGATGGCTATGTATTGACTGTTTGTCCAGTTCCCTTATGGATGGTTCCTTACTAGTAGTTGCAATCCGAGTTTCTTAAATGTTTGTTTTTAGGTAAAATTTCAATTTCAGAAGTGCACCACTCCCTTTTTAATTCTTTCCTTTTAAACAGGGCGTGGGCACAAATCAGTTTTTGAGTTGCAACATTCTCTTATTCAATGTTGATCGTTTTAGTTCTTGATTGAAAGTGAACTTGGTTTTTTCTTTTGAATTGTTAAATATATATGAATATCTTGAGCTTGTTGAGTATGTGCTTACATATAGTCACAGAGCTTTTGTTTTAGAGAGAGCTTTTTCTTTCTTTCTTTAAAACTTATTTCCTCATAATCAGGGTGTAGGCATAACAAGTCCTTTTCCTAATCGTGACAAATGGACATTTCTTTTGTTTAATGTTCTTCAATTTCATTCTTGATTGAAAACTCTTTGACTAGTATTATAGTTCTAATAACCTTGGCTTCTTCATGTAAACTTATAAATATATGAATGTCCTGTCCAGGTATTTTATAAGTATTTACTGCTTTTTCTTTTGTTTTCTTTATTTCCACCCCTCTAAATTGATTCTTGTTGGATTACTCTAGTAGATTTTTAGCATTTTCAATTTGCTACGTTCTTTTGGGAAGTCTAGTGTAATAATAAGCTCTTTATGCTCTTTTGAATCAATGAATAGTGCTGGTAATAAATACAAACCCTATGAAATAGAGCAATTATAAATTGATCAAGTATATCTACTCTTGCAGATAATGGGTTGTCAGTTCAAAGCCCCTAATTAATTGTATCTGTCCATGCAGATAATGATCTGTCAGTGCAAAGCTCCTGAAGATGGCACTCCTGGGTGTTGTGGGGATGATTGCCTGAACCGTTCAATGAATATTGAATGCGTTCCTGGCACATGCCCTTGTGGAGATCTGTGTTGTAACCAGAGGGTAATGTGATTTCGTTTTGGTTTAAATTGCAAATTTATTGCCATCTTAAAAATACAAATTTCTATCAAGTGGAAATAATTATATTAATCACCTGTAATTTTCTTGTTGCAGTTTCAAAAGAAAGTATATGCAAAGGTTAAGGAAATGCGTTGTGGAAAGAAAGGTTATGGGTTGCGGGTGTTGGAGGATGTGCCGAGGATGACTTTTATTATAGAATATGTTGGAGAGGTACCTTTTATATGGGATTTATTATGTAATATCTTCCAAGCAATTAAAAATGAACCTATGTTTATGTTTTGTTTTATTTCAGATACATGAAACTTTACTAGGGAATATGGTACTTGGGTATTGGTTTACAGACACATTTTGTAATCTTTTTGATGTCATTGTTGTTGATTTTGAAATGCCTATCTTTACAGAAAAAAGTAAACGCTAACCTAATATTATTGGCAAAGGATAATAGCATATGCCTATTTTTGTTGAAAATACAGAAGATACATCCACATGAGCTCTGAGAATCTAAAACCCAATCAAGGCTGCGGTAAAAACATATGAACAACATTGCAGTACTACTAAAACTTGTATCATTAAAAGTATGTGCAAGAAAAACTGCTATATAGAGCTAGATTAGAACTGAAAGATTGATAAAACAATTCATGCAAAGCTTTGAAAGTATTCCATTTGCAGCATACTGTTGTGCAACCAGCTTTGTTGGCCATTCCACTTTTTATAGAAACAAAGTACCAGTCCTGGTGATGCAGAGGCGCAGGGAAACAAAGGCTTTCATAGCACAATCCACAACAAGTCCTACTTCTCTTCTTTCAACAACCACTTGTCTCACTTTCAGACCATACAACTCTGCATTGAGCCCTTTCTGCAGATTCCAAGACTCCTATAAGTCAACTACTTGGTGATTTGTGTGACAAGATCCTAAGAACTTAAATATTCAGTCTTCCCCACTTTACAATTGTGTGGCAAATCACGACTTAAGTGTTTTAGGCACAAACAGGCCCTCAGGCTAACTTCATCCTTCAAATAGATCCAAAGTGCAATGGTTTCATATCTCATTTGTTCCTTCTTAATGGTTTCACTTATGAAATAGACCTAACGAAGACCTACTTAATTAGTCCTCCTAATACACCTTTTCACTCCTTATTTGGAAACACTCCAAACAACCCTCTAAACTAATTACAGATTCTGATACCCTTTGGGAGAACCACAAAATTTCAAGGTTCTGGGCTTGGATCCCTCCTATTACCCGGTCAACCCTTACTGTTGCAAAATAGACCTAATATGCCTAATTGGATCAATTACAAAGCAACTCCTCTAATTTGCTTTATCAACAATTATTCCACCTTTACATCACACCTATCCATGCTCCTTTGCATTGTATGTGCAATCTTGTCTCATTTCAATGGCCAGTCGCATCGAGATCCCTAGCTAGGGTTCCAATGTTCTCCTAACTCCACTCAGCTTCCTGCTTGAATCTTTTTGAGCCTTACTTGTATTCCCCAGTGACCGTTGAATTCCAGTGGTGGAAACTCAAGAAAAGGGCATTTTCTAGATCAAACCCTGGCAAACAAAGAGTTTCGGACCTAGTCTTACAAAAATTGGGCTATCTCCCTTTAGACTCCACAAATCTTCGCCAAACCAACTTCAGAAGGAAGGTAACTCGCTTATCTATGATAAATCCATACAACAAAATGGTAAGCAATTGAACACCGAAATTTGTAGGAAAAACAATGGCTTTCTTCTCATTCATGAACCAATATTCAACAACTACATTTTGATTGACCCAAAGGTCTTCAAATAGACATCATAATTTCTCTAAATGATTTTTGAACTCCCTTGACTATTAGAGGAAGTTGATTATTGTTTTTCAAAAGTTGCCAATGTTGTCACAATGTTGTACTTGTCAAGCAACATTGTTGACAACTTTTACATTGTAGTGCAATTTTTGCATTTTTGTGTCCTATGACTTCCAAATCAACACACGTTTTTCCTTGATGACTGAAAACATCCTAAGAACCTATCCACACAATTCCTAGACCTCCATTGACCCATTGACCAAGTTTGACCACGTGGGCTTATACTTGCCCGAAATGTCAATGACCTTACAAAGTGGGTCTTATTACATTGCCAATGCAATCTACTTGGTCTTTTATACCATATGACCTCTAAGGATAACTATTTACATCATATCACACATGGCATACCATGAGCCTTCATGTTTTAGTTTGTATCTCCTTGGGGTGCTTCTGCACCATACTCCCCGGGTGGCTTGATCCTAAATCCACTTGAGATGAGCTCTTCTATGCTACTGCCATGCTTCCTATTGTCTGCTTCATCCGACCAAACTGCGTCTTCTTCTGAGAGTCCATGCCACTTCACCAAATACTGTTTGTAGGTGTTCTTCGTTGTTTTCTTCACAATTTTTATGTCAAGTATCTTCTCAAGTTTTAAAGGTTTGTTTGGTGGGAAGTCTTTGCCCAATTCTTCTTTCTCCTCTATGTGGATACTTGCTTCAGTGCCTGCATCAAAATCCTCTTTGCATGGTGATTAGTCTGCAACTTCAAAAATACGTGAGATTCTGATGTTAGTAGGCAACTAAATTTCATATGCATTTTGGCCAATTTTTTGAATGATCTTGCAAGCACTAATCTTACTCATCATTAGTTTAATACGTTTCCCCTTTGGTAGGCTCTCTTTCTCGAGGTTAGCCCATACCAAATCACCTACTTGGAACTGGACATCCCTACTCTTCTTATCTGCTTGTTCTTTGTACTTCTTTGAAGATTTCTGCAACATGGCCTTTACTTGGTCATGGATTAATTTGATACTCTCTTCCAATTGCTCCCCATATGTACTGTTTTGGCCTTGGTTTGGCAAATCTCTTAGTTCCGACACTCCTTTTGTATTTAATCCATATACAAATTGAAAAGGACCTTTCCTTGTACTTCTGTTCACAAAATCATTATAGGCATATTTTGCCCGTGGTAGGATAGTATCCCACTTTTCTTCATATCGCTTTGTGAGGCATCTTAGAAGATTGCCTAGTGACTTGTTGACCACTTCAGTCTGACCATCTGTTTGGGGATGGTAAGCAGATTGAAGAACAAATTAGTGCCTAATTTCTCCAGAGTGTTCTCCAAAAACGCCCAACAAATTTGACATCGCTATATGGCACTATGTTTATTGGTAATCCATGTGTTCTGACAATCTCTTTAAAGAATACACATGCGACATATGAGGGGTCACTTGTGCTCTTATAGGGCAAGAAATGGGGCATTTTGCTAAACTGGTCTGCTACCATAAACACACTATCAAATCCTTTTTGGGTTGTAGGCAACCCCATAACAAAATCCATACCAACACTTTCCCAAGGTCTAGATGGAATAGGTAGTGGTTGATATAGGCTTGCATTTGTGGTTACTTCTTTGGCTTTTTGACTCACAACACATGATTCTACAAATCATCTCACATCTGACTGCATCTTTGGCCAATAATAGAACCATTTCATCTATTCTAGTGTTTTGTCTAAGCCAAAATGCCCACTTAAATTACCGTAGTGCTTTTCCTTTACAATATTGTCTCTCATTAAGCACTTGGGCTGACAAAGTTGACTACCTTTAAACAACAAACAATCCTGAACCAAATACTTAGAGTATTTAACATGATATGCATTAGAGAGTTCAGATCAAACCTTGTATGTTTCATGGAAATCTTCATCACCTTTATACATGCCTTTGAGTGCATTTATGCCCACACTTTATATTTGTACTTTGTGTATTCTTAAGACCCTTCTGCGTAGTGCATCCGCCACCTTGTTGGCTTGCCCCTTTTTGAGTTTAATGGTGAATGTGTAGGCTTTTAGTGACTCCACCGACTTCATGTGTTTATGGCTCAGTTTGTCTTGACTATTTAAGTTGGTTAAAACTTGGTAGTTGTGTAAACCACAAATTCCTTGGGTAGAAAATAATGCCTCCACTTTGGACTAGGGCATACAATTCCAGATCATAAGAGAAATAGTTTCTCTTATCCTCATTTAACTTCTCACTAAAGAAGGCGATTGGCCTTCTTGACTAATCATTGCTCCTATAGCATGTTAGAAGCATCACATTCAATAGTAAGTTTTTATTGAAATTATGGAGAGTAAGGACTGATTGTTCTAATACTTTTTTCTTCAGCAATTCAAAAGCTTCGTTTGCAGCTTCTGTCCGTACAAACTTGCATTTTTGTCCACTCTTGATTATGTCCAACATAGGAGCACATATCTGGCTAAAATTCTTTATGAACTTCCTTTAAAATGTAGGAAGTCCATGAAAACTCCTTAGCATCTCTAATGGTCCTAGGTGTTGGCCAAATGAGAATTGCCTCCACCTTATCAAGATACATCCTTAGATTTCCTTTTAGAAATCACACACCCAAGATAGACCGATTCCTCCTACAAAAAAACATATTTCTCCAACTTTATCATTAGTCCTTTGTCATATAACCTTTTCAAAACTTGATCCAATTGCTTCACGCCATCTTTTTTAGATATGCTAAATACCAAAATATCATCTAAGTAAACTACCACAAACTTTCCAATGAATGACTCAACACTTCATTAAGGAGCCCCATGAATGTACTAGGGGCATTGGATATGCCAAAAGGCATGACCTTCCACTCATAAGGACCCTCATTGGTCTTAAAAGTTGTCTTCCACTCATGACCTGCTCTTATCGTGATCTGGTGGTAGCCACTTTTTAAGTCAATCTTGGAGTTGAACTTTGCACCTCCCAAACAATCTAGCAAGTCCTCAATCCTTGGCATAGGGAACCTAATTGTGATCTGGTTGATAGCCCTGAATCTGTAGATAACCTCTACGTCCCTTCTTTCTTGGGAGCTAATATTGTCATGACAACACAAGGGCTCAAACTTTTCCTTATCAAACCCTTATCCAACAATTCCTGCACTTGTTTGGCAATTTCCCTAGTTTGCATAAGAGCCATCTTGTAGGTAGGTTTTTTGGGCAATGTGGAACCAGGTATGAAGTCTATATGGTGACTTATTTCCTTTTTAGGGGGCTATGCTTAAGGTAGATCTTTTGCAACTGCCCCTTTGTACTTGTCCAAGAGTTCCCTCATTTATCTAGGACCTACTTCCCTCTTCTTTTCTTGCTTCTTCTCTTCCTGTTTGGGCAGAACTAGGGCATAACATGGGGTATCTTTCTCCTTCATAACCTCTAAGAATTCCTCTACCCTTACAAACATGACAGCAAATTCCCTTTGTCTCTTTTCATTTGGGTTATTAGGTAGTGGCCTCATGGTAATAGTGCTTCCATCTTTAGTGATAGTGTAAGTGTTCTTTAGCCCATCATGGTGTGTCTTCAAATCATATTGACATGGCCTCCCTAGAAGAAAATGTCATGCATCCGTGGGTACAATATCACAAAGAATCTTATCCCTATATTCACCAATCTGTAACTCTACCCAAGTCCAATCATCTATGAGAGTTTGTTGCCCTTTTGTGAGCCAAGAGACCTTATATGGGAAAGGGTGAAGTGTTCTTCTTAATTTCAATTTCTTTACAATAATTTTACATACCTTCCTTGAACTACAATTACTTTACACACCCGTCGTCCAACTTTGCAAGTGGTTCTAAAAATGGACTTCCTCTGGGGTGGCTTTGGTGTAGTGGGCACCTTGTGCAGTGTCCTCATCATGAGATTTTCTCCTCGCTTAGGGTTTGCATATATGTCAGGGGATTTCACACTTTGGCAATCTTCCTCTTTGACCAATTGTGGCCTCTCTCCTTGAGTACTTTACCCAACCTTCTCAAGGCATTTATAAGTTGGGTGTTCCACTTGGTTACAATTGCCACACGTAAATTGTCCAAATTTCTTCCACCGAACCTCCCTTTATTGTTCGGTATCCTTCCTCTGAAGTTACCTCTTGAACTTGTGTCTCCTTGGTGCTCTTCATGACTCGATCCTTTTCTTCCTTTGAAGTTCTTTCCCTTTCCTCTGTTGTTCTGATCTTGCTTTCTTCTCAACTTCTTCTCCACTCTTAATGCCAATTGAAAGTAGTTGCACATGGTATTTGATGCCAAAAGACCTAAGTCATCTTGGATACTATATTTCAATCCATTAAGGTACCTTGCTACCTTGTCCTTCTCACCTTCATTATGCTTTGATCTAAGAATCAATTTGTGATCTATACTTCATAGTCCTTAGGTGCATATACCTCCTCGATCTTTGACATCATTCTGTTCCATGAAGAAATCATATTCCTCCCCTCTCTTACTTTCTCACTTTGAACATATTTTCGCCAAGTAAGGACCGAACCCTTCATTTTTTACTTGGCTATATCTTCACTTTTTGTTTCTAATGAACTTCGTCACATTCGAAGTGGTTGCTAAGGGCTTTAATCCAATCCGTAACTTCACCTAGATTTAGTTTTCTAGTAAAAATGAGGATGTCTGATTTGCCATCAGAGGGCCTCCTTCAAATCTCCTTAAGTACATCTATGAAGATCTTCGCTCTGCAGGAACCTCCTCATCCTACCTTGGGGCTTCTTCCTCATCCCCTTCCTCTTCTTCTTGAGAGACAACCTCATCTCCCTTTCCCTTATTTCTCCATTCTTCTTTTCCTTTTAATTTCTCAACCTTCTTGGCCAACTTCTTGTTTCTTTCTTCCAACTCTTGGAATATCCTCGCCACTTCGACATTCATCCCCTATGGAGGCATGTGGAGAGCCTCTTCTACAAACTCATTTGTTGACATGCACTACAATTGTTTTTCCCCTAAAATCTTTTTGTTTTCTCTGATACCAATATGATGTAGAGGGTCTACTTCTCTTCTTTCATCAACTGCTTGTCTCACTTTCAGACCATAAAACTCTTCGTTGAACCCTTTCTGCAGACTGCAAGACTCCTATAAGTTAGCTACTTGGTGATCTGTCAGACAAGATCCTAAGAACTTAAATATTAACTCTACCCCTCTTCACAGTTGTGTCCCAAATCATGACTTTAGTGGTTTAAGCATAGATAGGGCCTTTGACTAACTTCATCTTTCAAATGGACCTAAGCAACAATAGTTTCAAATCTCATTTCTTCCTTTGTAACAATTTCACTTATGAAATAGACCTAATTCAATTGTCCTTCCTAATTCACCTTTTCACTACTTATTTGAAAACACTCGGAGCAACTCTCTAAACTAATTACAGGTTCTGATATCCTTTTGGGATTACTACAACATTTCAAGGTTTTGGGCTTGGATCCCTCCTTTGATCTAGTCAACCTTTATTGTTGCAGAATAGACCTCATCGGCCTAATTGGATAAATTACAAAGCAACTCCACTAATTTGCTTGAATCTCTTCAAACTAGCGTACGAAAAATTTCTACCACTCCTTATGAAGAACTATTCCACCCTTACATCACACCTATCCATGCTTCTTTGTGTTTTATATGCAATTTTGTCTCATTTCAATGGTTAGTCACATCAAGATGTCTGGCTAGGGCTGAAATGTTCTCCTAACTCCACTTAAATTTTTTTGAGCCTTATAGTACATCCACTCTACTTGTGTTTCCCCATGGTCATTGAAGTCCAATGGTGGAAACTCAAGAAAAGGGCTTTTTTCTTATCAAACATTGGCAAACCAAGGGTTTCATACCTAGACTTACAAAATTTGAGTTATCTCCCTTCAGACTCCACAAATTTGACCAAACCAACTTCAGAAGTAATGTAACTCACTTATCTATGCAATCCAAAAGATCTAAGACCTCAATATATCCATACAACGAAATGGTAAGCAATTGAACACCAAAATTTGTAGGAAAAACAACGAGTTTCTTCACATTCATGAACAAATCTCCAACAACTACATTTTGATCTACCCAAAGGTCTTCAAATAGGCAACAGTCAACTTCCCCAACCGATTTTTTAACCCCCATGGCTGTTAGAGAAAGTTGATCGTTGTTTTCCAAAAGTTGCTAATGTTGTCACAATGTTGTCAAGCAACATTGTTGACAACTTTTATATCACAATGCAACTTTTGCATTTTTGTGTCCTATGACTTCCAAATCACCATAGATTGTTCCAAGATGTCTCAAAACATCCTAAGAACCTTTCTATAAAATTCCTAGACCTCCATGAACCTGTTAACCAAATTTAACCATGTGGGCTTATACATGCCTAACATGTCAATGGCCTTACTAAGTGGGTCTTATTACATTGCCAATTCAATCTACTTGGTCCTTGAGACCTTATGACCTCTAAGGGCACCTATCTAATCATATCACTCATGGTATACCATTAGCCTCCATGTTTTACTTTGATATCCTTGGGGTGCTCTTGCACCACATGGCGCCTCTGATTAAACAAATAGGGTTCTTATTGAGACTGTCATAATCTTTTTAATGACCTGCTATTGCAATAGACATATGGATGGGGAATCTCCTTGTGCTTGTCACAACTATTCCATTGATTACTAGAGCTTTGTAATGTCCCCTTTTTGGGACATTAATAATCCCCAAGATAAATTCATATAATATTAAAATTGACTTATGAGAGTTTGAAGTAGATTAATAAAATAGGTCAATTTAATATTATAGAGTTAAAAAGGACGAAGAAGGAAAAGGGACGAGAGGAGCGGAAGAAAGCTCAAGGGTCCCCTGTTGGGTCTTTAAAAGAGGAAGGAGTTCACTTTGGACATGCTTGGTTTATGATTTCAGACCTCAGATCTCTTGTGGAGAGTTATTTGGAAGGCTTCAGCTTTCATCCAGCTTGAGGATGAGAACACTCGCGCTAGTAGATAATGGACATGGCCCTATTGTCCGTGGAGACGTCACATCAGGGGTCTCATGTGTGCTTACAAGTTCTTTAGTTTTCAATCTGACTGTAATTCTGTGTTTAAGATTGGATTCTTGATAATTAGTTATTGTATTACTGATTTATAATACAATAATGAATTCTCAAGTAAACTGCTGGTTATATACTCGTTAATGTTGTGATTAAGTCACTGGTTACTTGTTGGATGTTATTGCATAAAATCTTGTTTATGATTCTGAAATTTCTTGAGGAAAAATTTGGAAATGGATATCCGGGTAGGATATTATAGTGGTATCAGAGCTGGTTTTGCCTGCCAGCCTGTGTGGTTCTATGAATAAAGAAATATTTATATGAAAAAGTTTTTGGATGTATGGATGTATTCAGAGGAGACTATGTGAGATTTTATATATATCAGAAATAAGGATTTTTTCCAAGAGTCCAAGAAATCAATGTGCATTACCTAGATTCAATGGGTATGTATTATATTTTAAGGGACAACTTAGAACTATTGAACATGTGAAACTTCAGTATTGAGGTGTTCCATGTAAAGTTTCTGCAAATTCTAATGATCAGATCTGTGGTAATACCTTTAATATGCATGCTGTTTTGATCTTCCTTTATCTCTGATCTTGAAATTGGATGACAACATTGATTGTCCTTCTGAAATATATTTATCACAGCAAGTATCGATTTGTGGTAGAGTTGTTTATAGGAGCAGACTTGGTGTTCAATTGTGTCCTTTAACTACAACTACACCCACCTCATATACCATAACCAAAGGGCATGTCCCTTAAATGGACATGATCCTATCTAGGTCAGCCCACAATACCTTCTCAAAATTTGTGCCTAGAAGGAGATGTTTAATATTTAACAAACATAACTAATTAGTTAATGTTAATGCTTAACAAATGGTCATTACCAAGGATCGCCAATTCATGCTTAACCAAGGGTAATGTATTAATAGCCTTTAGAATGGTATTCTATGAGAGAAGATGAATGTGCGATTTGCACAGTCAAACTAGTCTGAGTATTGAAGTTAGAGTTCTAATGCTCCCTCTTAACTTGATAATCATATTGAGAGATAACATATCTAGCATCATCAATTAAGATGAATAAGCATATAGACTGATACTCTACATCTATTTGAATCTTCTAAGCATGTGGTATCATGGAACACATGATACTACATCATATTACCATCTTGTAATATGGCTTATCACTTATATTAGTGATGACAGTATTGCATGGAATGCAACACAAAGGATAAAATCCAAAGAATGATTAAATTCTTCATTTATCCTTGTTGTGACTCATAGGTACTGGTTGTGACTCATTTATCCTTGTTGTGACAGTATTGCATGGAATGCAACACAAAGGATAAAATCCAAAGAATGATTAAATTCTTCATTTATCCTTGTTGTGACTCATAGGTTCTAGTAATCCTATATCACAACATGACCCAAAGTTAAGATCTAGAAGAACACAAGATAAAGTTTGAAGAATAAATTCTTCCTTTATCTAAGCTGTGATTCATAGGCATAGAAATGTCTATGTCACAAATGATTTTGAACTCATCTAGATCTTATAGTAGTTTTTTACTGTTCAACACATTATTTAGAGATTGTCATCTCTCATAATGTCTTTTATACAAGTATTCATTATCTCAGAGATTGTCATCTCTTAAATAATGAATACAAATGGTGAAACCCATAATAGTCAATAGCTTGGCAATACAATTATTTTATTAATAATTTAAAGAATACAAAATTTCATAATTCAACCATACCAAGTCTTTTTCTGAAGTGATCTATCTTCACTCGAGATATAGGTTTGGTAAGAATATCTGCTGTCTGATCTGCAGTACAAATGTATTCTAATTTTACAGTATTCCTGTCTACCATATCTCTAACATAATGGTAAGGAATTTCAATATGCTTGGACCTGTCGTGGAAAACTGGATTCACAGAAAGTTTGATGGAACATTAATTATCACAAAGAATAATTGTAGGATTCATGGCTTGACCAAATAATCCCACAAGTAACTTTCTAAGTCAAATTGGTTCTCGAGAGGCCATCGCTGCTGCAAATTATTCAGCTTCTGTGGAACTTTGTGCTACTGAAGATTGTTTTCTGCATATCCATGATATCATTGCTGATCCTAAATTGAAACAACATCCTGAAGTACTTTTTCTATCCTTAACACTTTCACCCCAATCTGAGTCTGTGAATCCATGTAAATCCAAGTCAGCTTTCTCATATTTGAGTGTAATGTCCCCATCTTTTTAGCCTCTCAATGGAGTTCTTAACCTTTCATTCTTTGAAGGCTAAGTGGAGAAATAAGGTGAAATAATTAAATTATTTTCTTATAAAGTCATTAAATAATTTAAAAATTAAAAGGTGACTTTATACTTAATTAATTTAATTAAAAAGTGATTAAAATAAATATTAAATCATAGGTCACTAAAATAATATTATATTATATGGAAAAGGGAATCTTCTAGAAGCACAACTAATTATTGTTGGAAAGGAGGAAGCTTCTAAAAAAGTGCAATAAAATAAAATATTTTTTTTTTTGTGCTTGTAGAAGGGGTGAAGGAATAGAATAAATAGAGGAGAGAGCTTCATTGTAGGGCATCTAGATTTGATATTGACATTTGCTTGTGCACTTGTGGAGCCAAGGGCTTCTACAGGACATTTTAGTCATTGAGAATGATAATTCTCTTTGATTGGAAACTTTGAGGTTGTGAAACTATCAGCTGATATTGTTGCATTTGCTGGAGGTGATATTTTAGTCATCTCATTGAAGCTTATTGAGTTTTTGCAACAATTCATGAAGAAGATACACTTCAGATTTAAGGGTCATTCGATGCCCTCATTTTATCTGCACTTTGGAAGGAGTTAAGCAGTTAATTCAGAGGCATATTAGGAAGTTTATACCCATTTGCTACAGTGCCATCGCTACAGGAATCATGAATAGTGTTACAGCTACAGTGCATGACAGATTCTGATCAGTTTTAAAGCTGCCTACCAATCTCAGGTTCCCTTCATTTTATCTTCATGTTAATGTATTATTTGAAAATACATCTACATGGTTTTGTATGGACAGTCTAGTTAGATTGTTGAAGGCATTGTAACCTGATTTTATATCAGAATTTTTATATTAGCAAAATATCAATTTTGAAGTTTGAAATATAATGTTAGTTTGCATGCCAACTGTTTGACATAATGTCACTTGGCTGTAAGTCTTAATTTGCATTGAATAGATGTTATATATTGCATCAAGAAAAAACAAAAAAAAGAGTTGCATTTCATGTTAGGTGTAGACTAAGCAGAAGAGAAGTCATTTTTCAGTCATCCTATGATATTAGAAGTCATCTTTCTTATTTTGAAAACAAATTGAAAATAAAATCACTCATATATCCCTTTGCTATACAAGTGTTTGACAAAATTTCTAAAAGCAAATATAGCAAGTTTCAATCAGATTTGGACAAGGATATTATATTGAGCCCAAGTTTAAGAGTGCCTTGGAAGTATCTCATAATGTGTTTGACTGCAACTAGGTGGATCTCCTTTGCCTCACACATAAATTGACTTAAGGCGTTAACAACATAGCAAATATTAGGTCTTGTATTTACTGAGTACATAAGGGACCCAATCATCTGTCTGTAGAGAGTAGAATCTATGGAAGGATATGCTGTTGCTGCTTCTTTAAGTTTATGTAGATTAGTCTCCATTGGAGAAGACATAGACTTGCAGTTCCACATTCCAAATCTCTTCAAGATATCTGATGTATACTTTCCTTGATTAAGTATGATACTGTTAGAATTCTGCCATACTTCTAGTCCTAGGAAGTAATAAAGGAGTCCCAAATCTTTCATCTCAAATTATCTGATTAGATCTTTCTTGCATTGATCTATGAGACGATCATTACCTGTTATTAGTAAATCATCAACACATAGTATCAAAATTATCATATCATCTTTCTCCCTTTTATAATATAGATTTGGATCAGCTTCATTTTTGGGGAATCCTAAGCCAGTGAGATACTTATCAATTCTTTCATAGCAAGCCCTTGGATTCTGTTTAAGCCCATAGAGAGCTTTCTTGAGCTTGCAAACAAAAATTTAGGATCATGAGTTTCAAATCCTTCAGGTTGCTCTAAATATACCTCTTCTGCAATCTTTCCATTCAGAAATGTTGTTTTTACATCCGTTTGATGTACTTTCCATCCCTTCGATGCTGCAATAGCTAGGACTGCTCTTACAGAGGTGTATCTGGCAACAGGAGCAAAGGTTTCTTCATAATCAATCCCTTCTTTCTGAGAGAATCCCCTGGCTACAAATCTGGCTTTATATTTTTCAATGCTACCGTCAGTAGCATGTTTTATTTTAAATATCCATTTGGAAGAAACAACAAATTTTCCTTTAGGTCTAATTTCCCAAACATCATTCTTCATAATGGATTGGTATTCTTCCATCATAGCACCCTTCCAAGTTGTATGTTTAATTGCATCTAAAACATTGGTTGGTTCTTATTTAGACAAATCATTTATGGTTTTTGTATAACTAGAAAATCTTTTGGGTCTTTTGCTTTCTCTGATTGTTCCAAATGGTCCAACGAAGTCTTGTGCTTCCTCTACTATCTTAATGGCCCAAAGTGGTCTTTTCTTAGAATTTTGAGTTTCTTCAAGATTGAGATTTTGAATATCATCTGCAATTTCTTCAATGTTCTCCCTCTGAGACTCAGATTCAATATCTTTTCAGAGTTTTAACACTTCCTCTTAAGTTGATAATCATACTGAGAGATAACATATCTAGTATCATCAATTAAGATGAATAAGCATAGACTGATACTCTACATCTATTTGAATCTTTTGAGTATGTGGTATCATGGAACACATGATACTACGTCATATTACCATCTTGTAATATGACTTATCACTTATACTAGTGATGATAGTATTGCATGGAATACAACACACAAGATAAAATCCAAAGAATGATTAAATTCTTCATTTATCTAGGTTGTGACTCTTAGGTACTGGCAATCCTATATCACAACATGACCCAGAGTTGAGATCTACCAGAACACAGGATAAAGTCTGAAGAATAAATTCTCCCTTTATCCAAGTTGTGATTCATAGGCATAGAAATGTCTATCACAAATGATCTTGAACTCATCTAGATCCGATAGTAGTTCTCTACTGTTCAACACATTATCGTCATCTCTCTTCAGTACAAAGTTTTTGGGAGGACCGTAAACATAGAACGACCATTAAATCATTTTGATAGACAAAGTGTAGACAGGGAACAATCATTTCCTATTGTCATTCCAGTGATGGTGTTGGCAAATAGTGTGCGTGAATGTTCTCCTAAATGTGATATTCCTAGCATGTCGCTTCGTAATCCAGTGTCTTGGGACAAATAGAGTTTGAGGAAATGATTTTGGAGGTGGTTTGAAAAAGAAGGAAATTTTGAGTTGTCGCTATCTATTTTATAGCAACATTTGGTTAATAGTTGAAATAGTGGGTAAAGTGTGTCTATAGACTTCTGGACGGAATTGAACGAACTATCTGAAAGTTTTTAGTCTCATTGTTTTGCCAAACAAAGTTCATATTCATTACTATCTTGGGAATATATACTATGCATTGGCAAAGACAAGATATCCCCATCTTTGTGTCGACTTAAGTATTGATGGTCTTGGAGGAATAAATGTATATGTCAGGAGTTAACCATATCTTAATCATCATTTGGATGAGTTTTTGGCTTATGAAGACCGACGAGTACCAGGAACAGGGAGCTGCGTAAAATGCATAAAATTTTGAGCACAATTGCTGACTTTCACTGTTAGACTCACTGTTGTGTGTTGAGGAGGTGAGAATTAGGCGACAAGAGGAAAGGGAAGGATATTTTTTGCTTGCCTTGAACGAAACACAGAGTTGGGAGTTTTCGAGCAAGATAGAATCATGAACATCATTTGATGAATATCATCTTGGGCGTGACTACCTTGCTTAGAGACGGTTAAAAAATAAGCTTCTTTGCATAACAATGAGATACATTTTGGGTTGTAGACGACAATCATTTAACTATTGAATGGACTATGGTGCTGAGAAAAAAAAGTTTTGGGCGAACATTTGGATATTGGGCTAGTGAATAGTTTTTTTTTAGAGGGATATGAGAATTGTCAATGTGATTGCTAATTGGAATGTTACATCTTGAAACCTGTTAACGATAATATGTAGTCACTTCTCTGAAGGCTTCGTTATAGTAGGATGTTATCATAGTTGGAGTTCATGCATGAGTTTGTGATGCCAAAATTAAACAAAACCGTTACCGTGGAATTTGCCAGGATTCTTACATATTTTATCTGACCCATTGAATTTGCAAGGAAGGGTTAGATCTTGTGTTCAGTAATTGATTTTCTAGTAGTTAAAGGTGCAAACTTAGTGGTATCCGATTTGTAGATGCCAAGAATGACACCCACTAATGCCATGTTGACCAAGATGTTCTATGAAATAGGTAGCAGGTTGGGGTCAAAATCACAAACAAGGGAACATATTCTCTGCACATTGATCAAATTGGATGCATGTTTAAGCATGGTTGGGCAAACACCCTCTGATTTGTGCAGATTGCTCTTGTTATTGAATCCTCTCAAGTGGCTGGAGCATTCAGATAGCGGGGTAAAGCTGTTGGTAACTTGTTGTTTATTGGAACTTACAAGGATTTTAGCACCTCGAGAACCTTTTGAAGAAAAGGTAACGAGGAAGGTACTTCAGCTTATTGTTGATAGCTTTCACAACCTTGGGGGAAGTCATCAATTTTGTAGAAGGGCTGCTATATTGACGTCATTTGCAGAAATCAGATTATACAATCTTATGCTTGACATGAGATTGTATGATTCAATATATACCATGTTTCAAAGTCTATTAGGCACAATTAGGGAAGAACACATTGCAGGGGTTTTTGCAGCCACGGAAGACATTCTGGTCATGACAATTAATGAGAGCGATACCCACTTCCAGCCACTTCTACAAATGTTGTTAGCCATTTCAAACCTAGAACAAAGGGCTTCCCAAGCCGCTCGTAAGTTGGCCAACAAGGTGCTTGAACAATTTGAGCTCAAAATTGAGAGATATAAACAACAACAGGCTAAAGAAGAACTAAATGCAAGGGAATTACACATTATAGGATTCCAAGAAACGAGCAAGAACCAAGTGAGGAAAGAGCAGATCTGTTTTACGTGTAGGCAATTTTGGTCACTCGGTCACAATTGTGAGACTAACAAGGAGGAGTTAATTCACGAAGCACAGATCAGCATTGAGGAAGTTGAGGATTCGTTGGTCCAACTTCAACATGATGAAGATTATGGGAAGGGTTTCTCTGCAGTTAATCGTAAGGATTATTCTAGCATTTTATTTGGTGATTTAGAAGTGGTTATTGACAAGCACTTTCATGAGAATGTCTATCTACATGATATGTCTAAAAATGAAAAGGTACCTTTTCATGGGAATGGACTAGTAAAAAAAAAAGGCATAATAGTTGATGAGACAATACATTTGAAGATAGAGGAAAATTCTGAAAATGGTGCAGCTGAAAATGAAATTAAAACTAGTATTAAAGGGCTAGAGCAAGGTGATGTTTCTATAGGGGCTGATTTGAAGGAACGAGCAGAAATTCCATTTCAGGTTGATGGTTTTGAAGCATATAATTTGGATGATAAGCTGAAAGTATCAAATGATATGGTCATCGCAGCTCTAGTGCATTTTGAGAACACCCATAAAAACATTGAAGAAACCATGTGGGAAGTTAAAGCTGTCGAAAAGGAGAAGGGAATAATGAAGGGAATCAATAGTGCAAACCTTTGCTCTCTTAAGAGGGCATTGGAAAGAATGAAATAAGATTACTTGAAGCTGCTCAAGGACATGGATATAGCCATTAGACATGCATAAGATAAAGAGAAGGAGGTGGATGAACTCTCTCAAACTAAGTATGACACACTACTCTTTATACCTAGCTGAAAATCAAAATGCTATTGCAGCTGTTCACAAGAAAGATGATCCAAAAATAGAACTATGGAGATGACACAAATTGTTGAAGAAATCAATACCATCTGTGGTCACGAAAGCCAGAACAATGTTTCCACCATTCCCCATCCCAATGAGGCACATTTTGCGAATGAAGACCATAAGGACCAACAAGAAGTCAAACATATAAATTCTGATTTTTACAACAGCAGTGACATGATCTCACCTTATCATGAGGTAGAAGATGAACCAAGTAATTTTACTTCGGAAACTATGTGTGATGATGATCATTTCATTAATGAAGATCCTAATTTGGTTGATGATACTTGTGGTGAACTTGAAGTGGAGTTGTCTTCAATGCATACCGAAGGCTTCTAAGTCCAACTAGAGTTTTGACACCAAGTTGGGTTGATATGGCAGTTATTAATCTATTGGTTGGTGATTTTTACTTCATCCCTGCTACAGCTAGTAGCCGTTGCCCTGCTTGGTCTGATCTTATATTTTCAGATTTGGCTGAACTTTTGGAAGATAGTGAGTTGCAGTTTTTTTTTCTCTTGAGGCACATATCTCACGAGGCGGTTTCTATTCTTGTTTCATATTATAGCAGCAGTGTGTGGGTCTCTTATGAGTTGGACTTCCTACATATTGGAGATGTCTCTGGTTTTTGAGGGGTGATTTGCTCGTTCAGTCAGCTGATTCAGGATTATGACAGAGTGATAGACATCTATTTCTACTCCTAGGATCGAGTTGATAGGTTGGTTTGGATCTAGGTGTTAACAGGATGTATGTTTCACATTTTGTGGATTATGTTATGATGCTATACAGTTGAAGATTTATGATCCGAGTCACACAACCTACGAACACAATAGTACTTCATAGATTGACAAGGGATCCAAGGATTGGGTTGATGGATAGGGTGCATTTGGGCACCTTGTTTCACCGTGTTACAAGATATGTTTTTTGGATGGGCTGCAGAGCTGCCTACAAATTTATATGGGATCCTGGTATTAATTGCTTGATGACAAGCAATCTCGAGGAGGGAGGACTTGTAATGTCCCCTTTTTGGGACATTAAGAATCCCCAAGTTAAATTCATATAATGTTAAAATTGACTTATGAGAGTTCGAAGCAAATTAATAAAATAGGTCAATTCAATATTATAGAGAGTTAAAAAGGACGAAGAAGGAAAAAGGACGAGAGGAGCGGAAGAAAGCTCAAGGATCACCTATTGGGTTTTAAAAGAGGAAGGAGTTCACTTTGGACATGCTTGGTTTATGATTTCAGACCTCGGATCTCTCGTGGAGAGTTATTTGGAAGGCTTTAGCTTTCATCCAGCCTGAGGACGAAAACCCTTGTGTTGTTACACAGTGGACGCAACCCCATTGTTTGTGGAGACGTCACATCTGGTGTCTCACGTGTGCTTACATGTTCTTCTTTAGTTTTCCAATCTGACTGTAATTATGTGTTTAAGATTGGATTCTTGATAATTAGTTGTTGCATTGCTGATTTACAATACAATAATGAATGCTGGAGTAAATTGCTGGTTATTTACTGGTTAATGTTGTGATTAATTCACTGGTTACTTGTTGGATATTATTGCACGAAATCTTGTTTATGATTCTGAAATTTACTGAGGAAAAATTTGGAAAGGGATATCCAGGTAGAATATAACAAGCTACCATATTTGGATGAGATCCTTGGTCTATATGATTCATTATAATGCTATTATTAATTATTTTCTTCAAGGAGTAACTTGTCTAAGTGAGTATGAAAATTTGTGGAATAAGTATGTTGATTTATGGTAGTGCTCTCCTCAGTTGTTAGTAGGTTTGAAGCTTGCTTGGCTAAATGATCAGTATTTTTGATGTGTAAGATCCAATGAGAGGGTATATTCCATAATCAGAAGATAAAGGTACCAATTGTTTGGAGACAATTGAGCATCTGTTTTAGATAGGAAACAAGGATCATGAACTTGGGTTGCACTTGCATTCCATGGAGATTGTAGTGTTTTTCCCTACAATGATTATTGCAAAAGCCTGTATCATTAGCGGTAGTATTGAATTGGATGACTGATCCACTAAATTCCTTAAAACCATTTCAGCAGTAATCCCGAAAAGTGCTGCTCCTGTATGGGTTAAAATTTTCTTTATCAAAATTCATTTTCACCCATCCTGAGTAGGTGGGAACCATTTGCCTTCTAATTGATCTTTTTGGCGACCTCCACATCAGAGAGAGATGTTGATTGTTGGGAGTGAAATAATCTCAGTTATTTATTGGTACATATTTGAGTTTGGACATTAATCAAGTTTCAGATCTTAATGATTGCACTTTGATACAGGTCTTAGGTCCGCAGGAGCATGGAGTACGCTTGAAGGAATATGCATGTCGAGGCCATAAGCATTCTTACTTCATGAAAATAGAAAATGAGGTAAAGCTGAATGACTTGACATTTTTTTTTCTCTTAACCCTTAAATGGTTGTTTATCTGCTCTTTAAGATATAGTTATTATGTACATTTTCTTTGAAAGTTTCGAATCCAATTTAGTGAATTAATAAATTTTACTGAAATTAATTGGTAAAGAACAGCTTTATTTCTCGTATTGGCTAATACAATATTATAGTGACATGACCTTATTAGGCTGCATTAGCTTGACAAATTCCAAGTAGCTAGGTGCTTATTTTTTTCAAGTAACTCGCAATTCCAAAATTATTAAAATTAGATAGTCATATTTTTTGTGATTTCTCAGCCATATATATTGTCACATGTTTGATGACCGCTTTTCTTTTGTACCCATTTCTTCTAAGTTCTCTATCTGTAGTAAATTAGCTAAGTGACCAGGTCTTCCCTAGGGGGTTCCAGTCTTGTACCCAACTGGTCCATTTTCAGAAGCACCTGGGAGTGGCTAGGAATATTCAAATTCTAATTTATTTATTTATATAATATTATTAATGATATTTTCTTTTTAGTATTATAATAATCGTTTAAATATTTATAATATATTATCTGTATAATTATACATATTTCATTATTTTATTATTTAATCTTATGATCATTAAATTTTTGCTTTCGAAAGGGGACATCACAATGATTCAAATGATGTTGAACCAAGCGATGAAATTAATCTAGATGGTTTCAGTGGATATTATTTTAAGTTTTGTAATTATAATGATTTTAAATCTGATTTGAATCTTGACTCTAGAATCCTATACATGTATGATACATGGCATAATATTACAAATTTTGACCTCTCAATGACAAATTGTATTTTGATCACTGCAATGGATCAATGATGAAGTATCGTACTTTCAAAGATCAAATGTCATTATTATTATGTGATATAACAAATGTATTTTCAAATTTGTCTATTTGTAAGTTTTTTTGCATAGTTATTATATAGTTGTGCCCAACCTTTCTATACAAATAGTCTTTTTAATGCCTTTCCCTGGTAAGAGTTTGTAATTTTTATGATAAATAATTCTAATGCATTCGTATATTATTGAATGAAACAAATTAGAATAATTGCACAACAATGTTTGGCTCATAAATAATTAAAATCAAGATAAGAACATTATAAATAATATCAAAATTATTAGTAAGGCTAAAAAATATATAATAAATATATGTTTTGTGGGTGCTTTTTCTCTTGTTGTTCAATCACAACATACCAAGTTGAGAAGCATTATGGAGAACTTGTGTAAAAACACATTGTGTGCTTAAACACCATGCAGATGAGTCAAATCCCTAGAAACAGATAACTGAGCTGCATACCAGGTCTGAAATAATAATTTGGAACTCTTGTGGTAGGCGTTTCTTGTTTAAGCAACAATTAACAAATATATATATATTCTGAACTGACTTTCTTCCAAATATGGTTCATTGATGTTCGACCTCAGCTTGATAAACGTTAGAAATCTGAATATTGATCTATTAGTTGTTGTGAGGAAGATATGCTGTTGTTTTTCTGAATATACATGTGTTGGAATTCATTTATACACTTGTATCCTGTTAGCTATTAGTAATAAACAATATATACATCTGCACTTTGAGGACAAATCAGAAATCATTAACTCACTTGCAAGCCAACTGCTTCACAAAATTACATTGACAGCACACAAAATTCGGTCTATAACAAGGGGATGTCTCTACAAATGCCTACAGGCAACATATCTTCCCTTAGGAAGAAACAAGTCCACTGAATGATGAGAAAGCCACTCCAGGTCCAACTGAAGGAATAAGGAAGTCTCCAAATAGGAACCTCTGAAAACTGAGTAGGAGTCTCCAAGTTTGAATAAGCCTCCACATACTTGTGATCAAACTCAACGAAGGATTGTGACAGAGCAAGTGAATGCGGAAACTTATCAATATCAATGTCCAAAGATGTATCAACAATAGTGCTATCACCAAAGAGGAGAGAAAACCCCTCAAATATGTCTCCCAAATCTTCAAAATAAGACTCAACAAACAACTCTGAAATACCTGCTGAATACTCATCCCACATAGCAAAATCTAGAACACTATGATCATCTTGCTGAATAGAAGCAATGTCCAAATCTGATGAAGCAGGTGGTGGAGGAGGAATCTCATCAATAATCTCAAGAACACCAAGATTTAAATGACCAAACTTCTCCTCACAGAAGCTCATCAATTGTCTCAAGAGTAACAAGGTTTAAACAACCAAATTTCCGCAAACATGATTTATCCTCAATGGAACACCATCATCAGGAAGAAAATGAGAGATATAATACAATCTATGTGCATGCTCAACCATATTTGCAGCAATTCTTGTCTCCACATCTCTAATGAATACATGATCAGGAGTGAGCTCCTCTATTTTACTTTGTGCACCATAGGTAATTTGATAAATTGAAAGGGGTGAACATCTTTGAAAGATCCCTCAACCCTATCAATAGATCCTTCCCACAAACCTTCATGCATGTATTGTTACCCTTCAAAATGTTAGGTCAACTACAAGGCTGAAAAGAAGAAAACAAATGTAGAGAAGATGCCATATGGTGTGATGCACTATAATCAAGAAGCCATTTACCATTCTCAAGGGTACTAGAAGCCAAGAGTGCATTACCTTTCCCAATACATGATTTTCTTGATGTTGTTGATGAAGATGAAGGTGTCGATTGTGATGTTGAAGGAGACATTGATGTGGGTAGTTGGATATGTTGCTTTTCAAGAAGGTGAGCAAGCTCATAAATCTTCGTAGTGTAACACCCATGCTCATCATGTCCTAGTTTCTTGTGATATGCTCATTTGATCTTCTTTTGTGATGATTCCTTTGGAGAAGAGGTCTTGGACTTTGGAGTAGGCTGTGAAGGATGATCCTTAGCTTTCTTAGAAGACTTAGAATCCTTATGCTGTTTCTCGTCTTTGCCACTTGAAGGCTTTGGATGTGGGCTTTTGCAAGAACTGCTTGAGGCTTTAGAGGCGTCAATGTGTCCATCTGTGCCAACTTTGCATGTTTCCTTGTGACTTGTGTTGCCAACCATCAAGAGAAAACATTTTGTGTGCACTATTTAGAGATTCCATTGTAGCACTCAATGTAAAAACAACAAATTAATTAGTACCAAGTTTAGAGAGAATAGATAGGATCAACAACTCATTATCTTTTGTAACACTAGATTTAGAAAAGTGTTGGTGAAGATAATTGAGCTTCATGAAGGAATCCCGAATATAGCCAAAATGTCTAGGATTAATACTCATTAGTTCTCTAAATGATTTTTTCTCATCTTGTCTAGCCTACCAAGGAGATTCTCCAAGGTGGTCTAAATCTCATTGGGATGTGTACAAGATGCAACATGATATCGAAGATAAGGAGAAACAAACAAATGGAGAGTACCGAGAGCTTTAGCTCGTCTATTAAACCATAATCTCTTTTCTGCAGGTCCTATTGTGGGTTCAGGAACTCAGCCTTATTTTAATCTATGCAACTTCAATATTAGCAACAATAACTCCATTTGTGACTTCCACTCATGATTATTATACAGAGTAAGAAGTGCAACTTTAGACCAATCCATGATTAAACTAGAATGAAACAAATTTTTTCACAATATAATCAATCAACTCTTCTATGTACACCATAAACTAACATGCAACTTCAACTGAATAAATGGATTCCAAAGCAGCAAAATATTGAGGAAACACCTCTGCCACTGTGAAGTTGGCATAAAAAGATTTCCAAAGATATATTATGCATCAAAAACAAACTCCAGATGAAAAAAAGGGTTGTAAAAGGCACTTTTAGAGACAAAATACAAGCTCTGAGTTTAACTATATAACCATCAAGTATAACAAGCATTTCAATCAATATTTACACGATCACAGTGAACAAATATTGTGAGTGCAAGGAAGTCTTTGAGAAGAATGTTAGAAGCCCACACAATTTGTTAGGCCAACCATATGCTATATCAAATCTCAAAAACTTGCGATCAGAATTTCTTGGATTAAACCCATTAATTCATGTCGAAATAAAATTTTCTCATTTTGTCTGGCCTAACAAAAAGATTATCCAAGCTGCTCCAAATCTAATTGGGATATGTACAAGATGCAATATGATATCAAAGATCAGGAGGAATGAACGAACAAAGAGTACCAAGAGCTTCATCTTGTCTATCAAACCATAATATCTTTTCTACGACACTTATTGTTGGTTTAGGATCTCGGCCATATGTTATTCTATGCAACTTCAATGTTAGCACAATAGCTCCATTTGTGATTTCCACTCATGATAATTATGTGGAATTAGAAGTACAACTTTGGACCATTCCATGATGTTAGCAACACTAGCTCCATCCGTGACTTCGACTCATGATAATTGTGTGGAATTAGAAGTACAACTTTGGACCAATCCATGATTAAACAAGAGAATGAAGCAAAATTCTTCACAATATAACCACTTAACTCCTTTATGTGCACCAAAAACTAACATGCAACTTCAATTGAGAAATGGAGTAAAATATAGCAAGATATCGAGAAAATACCTCCACCATCAAGTTAGCAAAAAAAGTTTTCCGATGATATATGATTTGTCAAAATGAACTCTAGATGAAAAAAACAGTTGGAAGATAGAATACAAGCTCCTAGTTTATCTATGCAACCATTAAGGCATAAGGGTGATTGTGGATGAATCGCACCAACAAGCAAGAATCATCTCAATCAATAATTCAACCACGATCACCATGAACAAATATTGTTAGTGCAAGAGAGTCCTTGAGAAGAATTTGATAAACCCTCACAGTATATTAGGCCAACCACAAGCTATATGAAGTCTCAAAAACTTACTTGCAGTAAGTATGTGGGACAAAACAGTCCCTCAAATACCCAAATTGTGTCTCCATTAGGTCTACTAACAATTGCATGACCTTAACAACTAGAACTTCAAATCACAATTTTGGGCAAATATAAATATTTGCTTCTATCTTTAAATCTCTCCATCAAAATGGCCATCGCAATGTGCCAAAAAAGTGAGAAATTGGAGCAGAGTGCCTCCACACTTGATGCCGAACCACAAATGATGCTCTTGAACAAAAAACTTTGCGTTTTGTGAGTGCGAATGGTCTAATTAGTAAACATGATTTTATATAAGTATATATATCTTGTATCCATATGTTAATAATTTTTTGGGTAAATTTTATCTAAAGGGACAACTCCTATTATATTGATAAAACAATGGTTACAAGATTTGGTGCAAGATGAACACCATGCCCTCAACACACTTAGAAATCCTCTCTTGTTGGAGAGGGGAAGACAAATCACCATATTTGTCTAATCACAAAGAATGACTTTATTTAAGTAATAATAATTTCTCAACACACTTAGAAATTCTCTCTAGATGGAGAGGGGAAGGCAAATCATCATATTTGTCTAATAAACAAAGAATGATTTCATTTAAGTGGTATAATATTCTATATATTAATAATTCTTTTGGTAAGTGCCGTGTAAGGGAACAACTCCCATTATATCGATAAAAAATAAAAGTTACGTGATTTGGTACATGGTGAACATAATGACCTCAACACACTTAGAAATCCTCTCTAGCTGGAAAGGGGGTGACAGATCACCATTTACTGTAACAAAGCTGCTAAATTGGCTTTGTGGTCCTTCTTTAGTTGCCTCTCTAATCACCAACATTGCCTTCTTAGCAATATGCCTCGTTATTATGGCTTCCATGTCAAAAATATCAGCGATGGGGCTTCCATTATGGAAATAACAACCACTTTATTCTCAGTGGAAACCAACTAGTGGGCATAGGTACTTCTCCACAGTAGAAAGGAACTTCTCATAGGCACGTCCATCGTGGATATGCCTACTTCTCTATGCTGAATGACCTGCAACCTTAGGAATCGCCCGAATGGTTTCCACTCCTCCTTGGTCTTGAACAAGTGCTGAATTTAATTATGGATGGATTCTACATGGTACAAATAGTTGATCCTAGGCACACATACGATATGATGCGATACTTACCATAAGGTTTGCAAGAAAAGAAAGAAAATTGCCAATTTATTGATCCTTTGATAACAAGAAGGGACTGTAAGAAAATCCTAATGTAAACCTATGAGCCCAAAAAGGTAAAAGCCCAACTTGAGAAAGGATAGATCAACACTGTGAAGCATCATCAAACTTACAATTGCAAAAAAAGCTTGCCACCACGACGAAAACCGTCCCATCACAGATCAACTTCCGCATTTTAGGCTGTAAGGGAGGAACACCCAAAAGTGTTGACCATGAGATGCCATAATTGTCAAATGAAGAATACAATCACCAACCAAACAACTCAACATTGATCAAGTGATTGCATCCCAAGCCATTTCATCCTATGTCGGTCTCCCCCCTTTCAATTAGTAGTTGAAAAATCAATACGATTCTTAGGCTCTTGGATAACACCATCATTCTCTAGATGATTTGCTATTCTATCAATGCTATAGAATACATAAGAAATAGAAAAGCCATTGAAGTCCTCAAGGTAATTCAGAAATTCTAGCTCATATCAACCACTAGTTTTAGTTTCTAACTATATATTTTTTTTTGAACACCTTAATACAAACTAGAGAGACCTTCAATACCAAAATCTAAGAAGTCTCTAGCTGTGTAAAGCCACAAACCACACAATAAATTGTCGAGCTCCTCTATTTTTAGTGACAATATAAACCTTCTCTAGACAAAACAGGAATGAGATTTCCATGAGTGTCCCATAAAATGCATCCAATGCCCACTTGTCCAAGATTGCCCTTGAGGCCCCAATGAAATTAAGCTTCAAGCAACTTGGAGAGGGAGCTATCCACACTATTCTTTGCTTAGCACTCTTGTAGGATTTAATGAAATTGGACACAATGAATAGATTCAACCAATGCTTGTGAAGTTTTTCATCCCAACTCATGGAACAAGCCCCAAACCACCATTTATATTTGTCATTCATGTATTTATTGTGATTAACCTTTAGTCACATTACGCCTTGAATCCGCTTGATTGTAGAAATTTTTTCGTCTTCCTCCCTAACCAAGAGAGGAAACTTTGCTTGTGACATAATTAATATTATTAGTAAAGTCATATTTTTTAATAGTTCCATCCATCTTCTTTGTCTCAATTTTGTTTGTGGATGAGTAAAAAGATTTTGCAAAGTAGGATGATAAATTTTCATAAAACAAATTTGTTACCTAACATATAAGGGTCACCAAATTTTTAAAGCATAAAAGGTTTTCAAGTAATAATAGATCATGAATAGGATAATTCTTTTCAATAAGTATTAGTTTCCCTAGTTAATAACATACTAGTTGTTTTTCTTGTTTTAAAACAAGTTAAGAATGCAAAGGATTGGTGGAGATGTTAATAAGGTCTTCAAGGTGTTAAATGCTTTGTTGTACCCTGAATTCCATTGGTAATTTTATGATTTTTTTGATAGATTTGTTAAAGGTCTGATAATTTCTAGCAAATCTATAAGAAAAGCTAAATAATTGTAAAATAGTTTTGATTTCATGGATACCCTTAGTTGTAGGCCATTCATGAGATATGTAACTTATATACATCCTTTTGTCTATTTTACTCAATTACATCCATTAAATCAAAATTTTATTATTTATTTTCACTTTTGAACACACACACACACACATATATTAACCATATCGTATTCATTTCACTTATTTGTTATTTTTTTCCCTCTTTTTTCCCTTGTTTTTGGGTAATAATTTATGGAACAGTTTCTAATTATTAATGTTTTACTTAGAAATAAAAATAAACAACAATAAACAAATAAAGAACACTAAGACATAGAAAGACAACGATTTATCTTAGGAAAACTATCCAACTTGAGGGGGAAAACCCAGCCACACCAAAAAATATATTTCTTTTATTAAATAAAACAAGTCTGAGTACAATGCCTCTAATTAAATACCACACCCATTACAAAAAGAAAATATAAATGTCTTGAATTGAGTGACTTTTCATATCATAACTGAAAGACTTCATTTTCCAAATGTATGTATCTTCATATTTCCTAATGCATGTCTCTTTGCATGTTGCATATCTTTTCATATTTCCAAATGCACATCTCTTCGCATGTTGCATGTCTTTTCATATTTCCAAACATGTGTCTCTTTGCATGTCGCATGTCCCTTTATATAGAGAACAATAGATGAATCTCAAGAAACTACACCATATCATCTCAGGTAGATATTTTTATAAGCTAGGGTGGTTGTTGCACGATTAGATTGATCTGTTGATCCTCGATACAACCACTAGAATTATAGAACACAGCAGGAGCTTAAGCCATGGCAAGAATCTCAAGGGGGAGCATTGGTAGTTAGTCCAACAATCCCCCCTCAAACATTGCTCGAGGAGATTCAAACCTGTGATCAAGCTCTGATACCACTTGTTACAAGCTAGGGTTGTCGTTGCACCAAAAGATCAACTTGTCAATGCCCGATACATCCGCTAGACTTATGGAATACAATGATACATAAGGCAATTAAGCCATGTCACAAATCTCAAAGGGGAATGCAGGTGGTTACTCCAACAAATATTCTCTCCTCACAACTATAAAATTTCAACAGTCCCTCATAGCAAGAGAGAGAATATTCATGTCTTTCCATCTCTAATATGACAAACATAAGAAAATGCAACAAAAAATTAGTAACAAAATCTCATAATAGATTTTCTCAACATAAAATTGTCATCTCATCATGATATTCACTAGGGCTATTCGTAGAGGGTGAAATAAAAGAAAACTAAGTCATGGAGTCACATTAATTCAACCATGGCTACTCCTAGAGGGTGGATCCACCATAGCTACTCCTATAAGGTGGAGCAAGGGATTTTGCCTTGAACTTCTCTTGCAGAGAATTCATTAACAAGAGATTTCACCTTGAACTTCTCTCGCGGAGAAGGAACTGATTAACAAGGGATTACCCCTCAAACTTTTCCCTCTTTGCCATGTTCCCAAATTTTAATGTAATAATTTAATTAATTGGTCCTAGAATTTAAATAATATAATAAAAGGGCCTTTAATTAGTTACTTCTAATTAATAAATATGGGGCCCAAGTTAATAATATTTGTATTTGTGGCTCCGATTGATTTAGTATATCTCCGTCCCATTTTTATTTTAATTGTTTTTGTAGGTGTTGCCCTTGGCTATCTTTGTAAACCCTCAGGAGTTCCTCTGAAGGGTATTTAAGAATGACATGTAGGTAGTAGTTGTCATGCGATTTTGGATTATTTCTTTGTATTGCGAATTCATGAGTTCAGTATTGTTCGCCATTTCGGAAGTGAGAGATCTTCCCTATTTGGCTATTCCGGTTTTGGTGGGACTCCACCCTCACCCTATTCTGATCCTGTATTACTTCGCTCGGATCTGGCAAGTTCAAGCATCATCTATAGAAATTCTTGTTCCATTCTGGTGGATCTCTTGCAAACATCCTCCGTGTTTGATAAATTGTTATTATTGGTGGAATCCTTGTGATTGCAACTATATATAACTGTGCACTTAGTCAAGTATCAGGGGCCCAAGTTAATAATATTTGTATTTGTGGTTTCGATTGATTTAATATATCTCGGACCCATTTTTATTTTATTGTTTCCATAGGTGCTGCCGTCGTTTATCTTTGTAAACCCTCAGAGTTCCTTTGAAGGGTATTCAAGCACGACATGTAGGTAGTAGTTGTTATGTGATTTTGGATTATTTCTTTGTAATGCGAATACCTGTTGGAGTTTAGTATTTTTCGTCATTTCGGAAGTGAAAGAGCATTATTTATGTTGCAAATATCATTGTTGTTTGGAATATATTTTGATTCCGGTATATTGTGTTTGTTATACATTTGCATTGATATCTTGGTGATTGGACAATACTTGCATTATCAATGAAGTATAATCCCTCCAACCAACCTTCATTCTTTCCTCCGCTCCTGACACTGATCATTATGTACGATCTTGCAACCTCGTATGCCATCAGTCCCTCTATCTCGTACAAGCAATAATCCGTACGGTCACCTTCCCTCTCCCTCTTGCGATAGACTATCCACATTGTCACCGTACGAACGTATAACCTTCTTGTTATCATCGTGTGACCTCTTGGTCATCACTGTACGACATACAACTTCCATCATTAGGTCACTGTGTGACAACTCCAGGTCAATCTTATGTGTTTCATTCCCTCTCCTATGCGTACGAAACATTATAGTAGTATCAAAGCAATTGCCTTCGATCGAGATCCCCTTTGGAAAGTCATTGTCTTCGGGTTGAGATCCCCTTTAGCCTGAGATTGCCTTTGGATCAAGATTGCCTCCTGACAGAGATCCCCTTTGGGACGAGATTGCCTTTGGGCCGATATCACCAAGATCCCCCTTCAAGAAGTCCTTGCCTTCAGGTTGAGATCCCTTTTAGGTCGAGATCCCCTTTGGGCTTGATGGAGCTCAAATTTTAGAGTCTCCGCTAGGGAACATTTTGCTATGTTTGGAGTGTTTTGACATAGATATTTTTTGAGAAAATTATAATGTAGACTTCCTTTCTTGAAGAAGTTTATTGAATTCCTTGTTGATGAGTTACTAAATGCAGGAGAGTTGAATCTTTTGTTAATCAATACCTTGAGGGTATGTTGTTGTCACTTCCTATTGATGATATTATTAAGTTTTATAATACAAAAGAAGAGAATTAGAGTCAAGACTGCTTGATGGAGGAAACCAGAAGACTCAATACACCTTGTGGTCTCTGGCACATGCCTTAGAATATGCATGGGTGACAACATTATTGTTTGAGAACTCTTTGTGATGGAATGTGTAGATTGTTTCTCACCATATTAGAAAGATTATTTCAATACTTTTAAAGAAATTTGAGTTATGGCAATAAAGGTTTTAAGTTCATAAGTCAAGGCTTACCTGTCCAGTTTTTGATTGTGTACAAAGAGACATCTCTAGTGTCTTAGGTATCAACTGAATTTCTCAAACGATATAAACTATAGAGTAACATCTCAAAATTTAAGCAAGATCATGGTTTTCAAAGAGGAAAAATATTTGAGTTTGGTCTGTGTATAGAGCTCCTAGTTTTCAGGATTGGATGGAACTAAGATTGTTGAGTCTTGCTTAGGTGTTTCCATTCTCTCAGTGGCTTGAGGATTTCAGGAAAATGCATATCTTCTTGGTGGCTGCAAATAAACCCAGTTCCTTGATGTCAAGGTGTTCCTCTTCATGTAGCTGGCACTACTACTTCAAAATCATTGAGAGCTTTGTTTGATGATGCCAATGGTAATACACAACCTCCAATTGCACAACACTCAGATACAGAGGTAGAGTAAGCAACATGATCATTGCACATTATGTTCAAATTGAAGAAGGTTTATCAGCAATGGTCATAAACAAATGCATTCAAGTGAAGGAAAAACCCATGTATTTACGGTGGTCAAAATATCACTGAGTAGACTGTATGCAAATACATTGTGATATGTATCATATTTGATAACCATAAGCATAGATAATTGTGATATAGCACAATATTCGACACAAAGTTAAATGGCGACCAATATAGAGTGCATCATATGATTGATAGAGGACGAAATTGGTGGATGGAAATAATGTTTTTGGTGTTGAAGGTCATTCCTCTCTAGTTACGTATTTTAAATATGAGAAGATTCCATTTATATGGAGGATAAAGCTTTGAGAAATAAAAAATTGATAGTCCCAACAAATAACCAATGAATACAAAAGGAAATTGTAGTTGGATGATTGGCTCGAAAGCCACTCTCGGAGAAATTAAGAAGATGCACTTAGAAGTTAATATATGACTTTTTGAATTTGGGTATGCGTCATGATAATAATCGTTGGTCTTTTCTTCAACGTAAGCATTTGCTATGTGTTCAACTTGCTTCCTAAATAGCCCGGTTCAAAGTGCCATGACGGTTGGAGGTCTTCAAGATTTGTTAGCTGAAAAGGCTCTTCATTGCAAAATTCAATCTTTGGAGCCATTGCGAAAGTAGGGAAAACCCATGTATACTGGGGGGAAATGAAGACCTGCTAGACTTGATCCACCATTGGTATTTTGACTCGCCACAAAGAGATAAAAGTGATATTGTGCAAATCTAGGAGGGATGTAGCTTTGATTATTTTATATTTGATTAAACTCTTGGTTTTTTGGTGCAAGTTTATTCGTGTGAGCAGAGCCTTGCGATGGATTGAAGCAATCAATATAAAGGAACCCAAAATGGATATCATGGTTGTCGTCAAATCTGTAGCGGTTATATGTTTCGAGTTTAATATTCATCTTAATCAAATTCTTTCTTTGATATAATCGCATGGTTATAAATTGCAATTAGGTGTTGTGAAGAGTGTTGGCTTTTCATTTGCACCCTTTATACCAATATAAATAATAGAAGTGTGACACACAATTGAGAGACAACGAACATTCATATACAATTTTTACAAATTTTACATACTCTATGTGCATTTGATATATTATATTCTTTCATTGGCAAATGAATGAATTTTTGAATTAAGCCCGTGAATTTTGGATTATTGAGTAAATATGTGATTCTGGAGGCAAACTGTATTGGATGGATCATCCATAAGGAGTGTCTCCAGTGCAATTTTATTTTCGGATTGATCAGTAAGAAATGTTTATTTTATTTGCATGAAGCGTTAGAGTTAAAATATTATATAGTCTTGTCCTTTATAATAATTATTTTTAACTTTATAAATAATTTATATGATAGATTAGTGGATAGGATCAATTATAGCATTTTAAAATCAAACATCATAGATATTGAGAAATATTTTATTGTTTCCGAATCTGTGTCTAGTTTGTCTCCCAACCATAGGATTAAAAATACATTCTAGACTATTTTAAAATTGTGGCCATATATTTGATCGGTTGCATCATGATTACTAAATTGTTTATAATTGATGTGCATAGAATTTTATAAAGTTGTATGTTTTAAACTTATAATACTGACTTTATCGCCCTTCGATACTGGTCTTTATATTACTCGATTCATAATCCATATGCTGGCAATTATTTCATATCTTTCTTTTGAAGAATTAATATATTCATTTGTTGCATTAATTCGTACTTATTCTTATTTTAAAATCATTCATATATTCATTTATTATTCTCGGTTTATAATTTGCAAGTTTAAAAGTTTTCTATAATTCTTGCCATTTTGGAAGCTTTCATTACATTCGTATTTTAACCATTCTGCTATAAGCATCTTGGGCTTAAGTGTTTTATTTATGATTAGGTGCACCAACCTTGGCCTTGCAGAGCTAGAAGTGCTAGGGATTTGGATCACATCGATCAATCCCATCAAGTTGGCCATAACCGGTTGGATATCCCAGCATCGAGTTGGCAAGACTTGTAGGATTCCAATCTACGGTTTTGGGATTCAACAAGGCTGAGATTGCCTGCGGATAGAGATCCCCTTTGGGCTGAGATTGCCGATATCCCCTTCGGGAAGTCATTGCCTTCGGGTTGAGATTGCCTTCGGATTGAGATTGCCTTTGGATAGAGATTGCCTTCGGGTCTAGATCGCCTTCGGGCCGAGATCTCCTTCAGGCCGAGTTCGCCTTTAGGACATTATGCTCTTAGAGAACTCATTAACAAGGGATTGTATCTAGAATTTCTCCCTCATAGAGAAGAACTCATTAGCAAGGGATTGCACCTCGAGCTTCTCCCTCACAAAGAGGAGTTCATTAACAAGGGATTACACCTCAAAATTCTCCCACATAGAAAAGAACTCATTAACAAGGGATTGCCCCAATAACTTCTCTCATAGAGAACAACTCATTATAGTACATAATAAGAACAACTGAATGCTGAGACTCCCTTTGAGTAGGGGGCTGCATTCTCACAACAAATTACAAAAGACTTCAATGCTTGACCAAACAATAATCTTTTGCAGTCACATTGCTACATGAGCTTGATGATCCACTGCAAAGGACTTGGCACTCTTCATCTGCCACACAAGCTCCTTTGAATATTAATGAGCCTAAAGAAGTCCTTCCATTTCAGCTCATCTTTCCCTTTATGTAATAAATATTTTCAGTCTCAACTTCATGTCCAGTGCTTTATCCCTTTGATAGGTTGCCTTGAATTCTCAAAATCTAACTCCCTCTGGATGCAATCTCTCATCATTCTTATGCTTTTTGATTTGGCTTGGAATCATTTTGGAGATATTAGTAAATACTAGAAGCATACATGATTCACCATTCTCTATGTTATTGTGTGAATTCTCTACACAAAATTCATGATAAATATTCAAAGGTATAGAAATAAAATACTAATCTCTTTATTGCAGTCGAAGGATAACACCCTCCAAGTGATACTTTGACCCCTTGAGAAACATAGCCTTCAGTTGAGTCACTTGAGTCTCTAGCTCCATAGTGAATGCCACAAAAACGACACATGGTAATGATGAAGAAGCCAATACAAAATCTTCATTTCAATAAATCTTTACACACACTATGTAACTAAGATGTTCATTGTTACAATAATACAAGAAGCCATAGAATGCCAACAATTGATCATGCCTCTTTGTATGCGCTCATGATAGCAGCAAAGAAACTTCATCAAAGAAAGCCAAACAAATAGAGATACAACACTAACCACCGTCAAGAATAAAAGAGAAGCAGATACAGAGACGTCACCACACAACCATAATGCTCATACAGAGCAAGACACAAGCATTCTGAGCACAACAAAATACAACAAGACCGTAATAAAGGTTGACGACAAAAGGTCTTTGATAGACAATGAGCAACTGCAGCTCGAATAAAAAGAACTCCAAATTGAAACTCCTAAACACTGCAATAGATAAATGTAGGGACTCAAACAGAATTGATGTCTTCTTTTTGCTTCTTCACATCACACTCACTCATTTCCTGATATACCATTTACGAACTTTAGTTTTAGCAACTGATTCGCAATTTAGGTAGCCTGTCTGGATGGAATTAATTATTGACTTTCTGTATTTAAATTATCGGCTACAACAAACATGCCACCTTATCCATACTATTTACTGCTAATCTGATAGACAATGAACAGTTGGAGCTCAAATTAAAAGGAACTCCAAATTGAAACTCCAATCAAACATGCCAATAGATAAATGTAGAGACTTGAACAGAATGGTGCAGAGAATATCTTGACTGCTGAAGAAGTAGCTCACAAACATGATGTATAAATAGGAACCATAAATTACCGAGCTTGATTATTGTAGTCCAGCAAAGTAGAAGAATCTCATAGAACTCTCAACAATCATTTCAGGTAAATATTATCTCTATCGAAGCTACAATTTTAACACATACAGATTGTCTACAAAATACTCATTGCAATCTGCAACAGATACAGAAACTAATGAACAAGAGGAACTCCCTTATTTGCTATAATCTAATCCGTTCTGATACCATGTTAATGTTTTGCCCAAAAAAAAAAAATAAACAACAATAAACAAATAAAGAACACTAAGACATAAAGATATAACGATTTATCTTGGTAAAACTCTCCAACTTGAGGGGAAAAACCAAGCCACAATATATCTTTTTGATTAAATAATAGAGGTCTTAGTACAATGCTTTTAACTGAATACCACACCCATTGCACAAAGCAATCATATATATCTTAAATTGAGAGACTCTTCATATCATAACTGAAAGTCACTTGATATTTCCAAATGCACATCTCTTTGCATGTTGCATATCTTTTCATATTTCCAAACGCCCGTCTCTTCGCATGTTGCATGTCTTTTCATATTTCCAAACATAATGTCACGTCTCTCCATATAAAGAACAACAGATGTATCTCAAGAAACTACGACATATCATCTCGGGTAGATATTCTCTCTCACAGCTATAAAACTTCAACACTAACAATAGGAGCTGAAGAATTGGGTGGCCAGACAACAATTTTTTTATCAGTTAAGGATGCTCAAAGTTCTCCTTATTGGAGGTGAAGTTCATTAAATATTATAGTTTTGTCACTTTTTAATGCCCTTAATTTGCTTATCAGAGAGAAAAAGAATGCTCGAAATTTTTGTGATTACAAATAAGAACTTAAGGGCTTTTAAAAGTGGCAGAAATGATCTCTAATGAACACCTCTAGTGAGGAGAATAAAAGAGTAGAATCAGAGAGTAAAAGAAGCTAAATGAATTGGAAGATGAAGTGGCAGGCCTGATGGACCCTTCTAGCTTTAGTAATATTAGAGATAAAAAAGAATTCACATAAACTGTAATGTCAAATGATAGGCTTGATGATTTATTTTTGCGTTTTTATATCACACTCACTCATTTCCTGATATACCATCCACTAACTTTAGTTTTTGCAACTGCTTCACAATTTAGGCAGCCTGGTTGGATGGGATTAATTATTGACTTTCTGTAGTTAAATTATTGGCTATAACAAACATGCCATCTTATCCATACTATTTACCTCTAATCTGATATAAGATGGCTCGATATAAATATTTGCTGAAGACAGATTGTTGCATAACCAGATATTTCAAAGGATTCAAAAAGTAAAGATTGATGTTGTAGATCAAAGCTTGCTCCATAGTCTACACCTCTGGGATATTTGCTTGAAAGGAATTTTACACGTTATTATCTTCCCAAAGTTTGTGGTTGAACACATATTGTGGGTTTTTATACCTCTTGTATTTTATGCTCTACTAACATGGTTATTATGGTTCAAATATGCTCTTTGGTTCCAAATGGAAGCTGAGGAAGGAATCTTAAACTAATTTTCAGTTTGAAATGGGATGAAATTTTCTTGAGGAAATTCTGATGCATTGAATACTTTAATTGTATAATTTATATTTGGAATTGGAAGTAAGGCCGCTATTATGTTGCAATTTATTCATGGAATATTCCAATCAGATTCTAAAAATATAAGCCTGTTATCAGGGTGTTTACTTTTCTATCATTAAACAAGTTAGGTTCTATGTCAATACTCGGTAGTATAAGACGGGGTTTTCTTACCCATACTTCTAACTGTTGTTTGGATTGTGATCTGTATGCAGTATATTGATGCACGTGCGAAGGGAAACCTTGCCCGATTTATAAATCATAGCTGTGATCCTAATTGTTATATAGAAAAGGTTTCTTTTTGCCTTTCTCTACCTTTGTCTATCCATTCCGTCTATGCATAGGAGATTCTGTTTTGGGTGCTCTGAATTTTCCTTGCCAGCTTTCAAATGATTTGTTTCTCCGAATAATTTAATAGTAAGGTATCATTAGATTTGATGTTTCATTATGTAGACTTCCCTTGCTGATTTATTTAGTGGTTACATTTGGCAGTTCAATGTAAATGGCGAGGTGTGCATTGGCTTCTTTGCAAAGAGAGATCTTGTCAAGGTCATTTCAGATTTTTCTCTTCTCATGCATTTCCTAATTCCTTGTGATTTTTTTTGAGCTTCTTATTGTTAACTACTTTTTAAGTGAAAAAAGAGCAGAATGTGTGCATTGTTTTGTAATACAATGTTTTGATAATGTTATAACTGTAACCAGGCAAATTTTGGGGTTCAGAAAAAAAGGGAATGATGCTCATATGCTCAAAATATAATGTGAAGTTGGACATTAGTTAGGCTCCATTATATGTTAGGCCAAATTTGTCAATGCTAATACAGATTTTTTTGGTTTAATTGCATTTCATTTTTTGTAAAAAGTTGGATGGGAAGGTTTCTTTGGAGGATTTTACCCCACCTTTGTTTCTCATTTCTTTAATTAGGGGTCTTGAGTTTTTTGTCTCATGGAAGATACCTTGATTCTTTTCAATTATCCAAAATTCAAGCTAGATTTACATGACTGTGAACTTTTAAACAATATGGCTCATGGATTTGATTTCCACAATGCCGAAAGTACCATGAAAAGATAGCGTTGTGCTTGCAAAGTTTTGAATTTTTTGAGATTAATACTCTTTCGAGAACAGAGGGGGTGATTTCATGTTTTATAGGTGGTTGGAACCTGAGAAGCTTGCAAGTTGTTGAAATTGAATGGGAAATTTGGTTGATGTTGTGACAATTACAAGAAGAGAGGTTTTGGCAGGCTTTGATGACTCTGGCTTGGATGGCACTGAGATTGTTTACAGATTTTTTTAAATATATATAAATGATGATCATTTATAAGTAGTCTGCTCATATGAGCATCAATATGACTCTATGAGACCGATGCAAGCTCATGCAAGCTCAACCATAACAGTAATTCAAGTTCTTTCTGTGGAACTGCACTAAGTAGGAATCATCTATGGAAGACCAAGAGTTGCAATATAGAATTCCACATATTTAGAAACTAGCTCAACACTAGAAGCCAACAATGGATGACCAAAATTCAGATCTTAAAATTCCTTACTCCATGTTCATTGAGATTGAACTTGATTGAACTTGGATCTCTACAATGATGGCATAATGCTTTGATCGGTTAATCTCAAGTCCTTGGATTTTTCAGATGTTAGGTCTGTGTAAGGCGGATTAAGAAATACTAAGTATCTGAAAAACTAGTTTTCTGAATATTTTCAGTAAGGATCAAATATTCCATGTTGGCATTTCTGCTGCAACACTAAAATAGTTTTTTCCTTATCATGTTTAGAACATGAACAAGTTTGCATTGTAGAATGCATTAAGCTTATATTAGAGAGCAAGTTGATGGCCAAAAAATAGTTTTGCAGCATATGAAAAACAACTTTTGTTTACTTGTTTAAAGGAGAGATGATCAATGCACACCTGTTTTGCTTGAATGTAAAGTTTTATTACAGCTACAAAGAAAGACGATAATTGATTACACACATTCCATTTAGTTTCTAAGATGGCTCATGATATCTCGATTCTGTCTTGATTAGAAGCCACATAAGTATAGTTTAAGGTAGCAGCCAAGAAATGTATCTACATTTTGAAATGGTGAGGATGATATATGGTGAATGATAATATGGCATGATCTGATTGATGTTGTTATGCAGCAGGAATGATTGCATGTCATAAAGGTTTTTTTGTAGCCTCATGTTGGTTGCACAAGCACCCTTAACAACTGGGTTTGAGGTATCATTTGGGGTGCCAATCCGACTTATGATAGAACTAGATGCTTGTTATCTGATGATAAGAGAGGAATATCATCTCCTAGACATTTCTGGGATTCAGAAGTGGTTGACCATCCTCCGAAGATTCTTTCATGAGGTTTATTATGTGATTTTACACTCTTCCTTTGGGAGGACAATTTTACAGAAAGAACTTGGGTATTGTATAACCTAGCTCATGAATCAGACTGCTCCACTCTGATCTTGTATTGATTTGAGATAATCAATTTATACTATGATTTCTTTATGACAATCCTTTGAGTTAATCTAGCAGGAGTTTACAAGATCAATACAAACATGTGTGCTTGCCTTCCAATATGGGAAATCTTCAAGGGGTCTGAAATCTTTTTTCTCTCAATTGAATACCCGGTGAAGGTGAGCCTGATCCACCCACAGTTATGGCAGAATATTACCAGAATCTATAACAGATGCATTTCTTTTCATATCTTCCCATGACTTAGCTTTGGTTACATTTTTTCTAATGGTTTTCAACTTTGCACGTGTTTAACATGTTACCAATGTTGCCCTACTGATCTCAGAGCTAATACACAAACATGGCGATATGCATTAGATATTAGAATATGGACAGATTTCAATTTCATGATCATTCGAGTCTGAGTTTTGATTTGAAATGCGATTTTCCGACCAAATATATTAATATTTATAAAGAAAAATAATTTTTATAAATCAACAGTTAATGGGTTATAATGAGTTGCAAAGTTCTGGCTAATAATCAACACAGGTCCATCTTAATATTAACCTGATATACTCCAGGAGGTATCCGATGGACCAATAAAGTGCATTTAAATAAATATACATAATGCAATCTGTACAACAGTCAGACTAATTTTGAGTGAGAGTTGAAGTTTATTAACATGCAAGTCAATGCCTTAACTTCATGTAGGAAAGTTACGTTGACAATGTAAGCAGTACTTTACCATCATATATCATTAATTGGTGCATAAGATACTTCTATACTTTTTAAATGCTTTGACTTGAAGCGTTCTATGAAATAAAAATGGTTCTCAATGTTTCACTTAATGATGTAATAAATGATCAGCCTAGCTTCCACAGATTACTAAATTACAGTCGAATTTGGTTAATTTGTTGTTGCATATTTGACACCATATATCCATATTTTTCCTAATCTGTGAAAGCTCTTGCCGTATCTTTGAGTCTGATTAATCTATCCTGGTCATTTGTGGTCATTACTGTAATTTCTTATGTTTCTTGTTTTCTTTTTCATTCTCTTGTACTAGTTATCACTCATTTGTATGTTACTAATATGGTATAGAGTTAATGCCTTTCAGGGTGAAGAACTTACAGCTGATTATAATTTTCAACCAGCATCTGGTGCAGCAGCTGAAAAATGTGCATGTGGATCTGCTAACTGTAGAGGGTTTATTGGGGATTTCAAAAATCCAACAGATGTAGTTGAGAATGAGTCAGATGGGGAAGAACCTCTGCCAATTATGGTGAAAGAAGAAAGTGAGGATGTAGCTACAGTTGTTGATTGCCTCAAGTCATCTTTAATTGAGAAAACACAAGACTGGCATGAGTCTAAGATCGAGGTTTCCAATAAAGTTCAGTCAGGTCCTCTTGTGAAAAAGCTTCTTGCTGTTTCAAGTGGGGATGGTAGAAGAGGTATGGTGAAAAAGCTGAAACGATCCAAGACAGTTTCCACCTCAGAGAAATCTGGTACTTTGAACTCAAAGGGGTTGGGTATGAGTGGACATTTTGATGGAGGCAACAACATGCCACTTATTCAAGTTCGCAAAGGTAATAACGTGCCGCTTCCGTGGCTGTAGATTTTTTTTTTCATATTTAAATTTATTAGGTTATTTAAAAATTTATTACTAATGTTGCTAACTATATAATTGTAATTGATTTCAGTACAAGATATACTCAGTGAAATGCTGGATGTAAATGGTGGAATTGTAAAGCGAAGGGTAATTTTTTCCATCTCTCCTAAAATTTAATTGCTATTTGCATATATCTATCCCTCCTAGTACTTCCCAAAGTAGACTGAATCTATCTTTATAATATGGGCTTCCGTTCATTATAGATGAACAATGGCACTTGGGTTATATTTTGCTGAACCTTGTAGAGATGCGCCATTGTTTTGATAATGCCACTGTGATTGTATTCTCTATCTTTTTGCTGGAGGATTTGGAATAATAGTGGTTGTGGTGATAAATAACATAATCTGAATGCAATTGACTTGTTTTATGCTTGGTGCCCTGTAGAAGTACATGATTTTACATATCATGAACACCTAGTATGTTGGGTTCTAATGCAGCATATTATAACAAATTTCAGGGTAGTAATAAGAATCTGTCAATGTAGGCTTTTCACATTCACTGCTTTTTATTGAACTGATTGACCTTATAAATTACAAAATTGGATGAACATAGCTCGATTTCAGATTGCACAAGAATTTTCTCAAAAATTGAGTTCTTAAATCACATTGTTAATTATTGCTTTAAGTTGAATGACGTCACCCATGTATTTAATGGTGTTATCAATTCAACAGGACGTTGCAAAGCATTACTTAAAACTTTTGGTTGTAACAGCTGCATCAGGTGATGCAAATGATGAGGCATCTGGCAGGTTATTTCTTATTCTGTGCCCAATTACATTCTTCTCCATTTTCCAGATTGCATATGTTTTGCAGTTCAATAAATATTAAAGAGCAAATTGTAGTCAACAGTGTTGTAAACAAACTTGTTTCTGTTCAGTACAAGAGACCTTTCAATGGTTTTGGATGCCCTACTGAAAACAAAGTCACACTCTCTGTTGGTGGATATTGCAAATAAGAATGGTATCTTTTCTGACTAATTGATTTTTACCTTGTATGATAAGGCTGACTGCTTAATAAATGCTTCTATTGGGTATACATTTGTTTGGTTCTGTAACTCTGCAAAATCTACACGTTTGTAATTCTGAGGGGTATTGAATGTGCAGGTTTTCAGCTGCTGCATAATATGATTAAGCAACACCATAAGTTTCCTGTCAAAATTCCTATCATTCGCAAACTTCTGAGGGTGAGTGGATAGTGCATGTATAAGATGCAAGTCATGGAGTGGAGTTAATCTTTTTTTTTTTTCCCTACAAATGTATGTCTTGATTTTGCCATTAATTGATAGTGTTGATAACATACTATTTGTATGTTTTTTTAATACCTACTTAACTGTTGTGACTTACAAAAAGTTGCCTCACATGGACACAACCTATTGTATACAAGTTTTGAATACAAGTAACTACAAAGTGTTGGAAATATAGATGGAGTAACTGAGAGGGGGGGTGAATCAGTTACCACAAAAACAAATTCACAGATCTCTTAGATGTCTGATAAAAACTGATTTCTACTGTAATTCGGTAAACACACAAAACATGCTGTAACTCGGTAAAAGCAGTGTGATTTACTTATTACTGATCTTAAACATTCACAGTGATTAACATGCAAGCATAAAAGAAATAACATGAACGCATGAGACACTAGATTTAATGTGGAAACCCAATATGGGAAAAACCAACAAGTAACTAGCTACTGATTTTCACTCTTTTGAAGTGAGCCCTGTTAGGAGCCAACCTGATTAAAGGTTACAAAACACACTGTTAGGTGTGACCTTGTTAGAGGATTTAATCATCCTGTAAGGAGTGGCCTTGCAAGAGGTTTTTAGAACAATTCAATGGAATTGTCACCTTGTTAGAGGATTTACAACTGACTGTTAAACCAACTCTACTAAGAGATTTTGGAATCACTGTTACAATGGTAAGAAAGTAACAATGAAATGACCTAAAAGAGATGCAATTGAATTGCTGATTACAAATCTCTGTTCTGCTTCACACTAGATCCTTCTTGATCGAATATAACTTTGCTGCTCCTCAAGGATATCTGACCATCCTTCAAATTTGCTCGCGCTTTCCTCGTCAAACAATCAATACACTTGCATACTTGCTCATACACACTAGAATCTCAACTTGACCTTTCATTTATACCATTCAGATTATCAAGCCGGCTCAATCACAACTTATAATGACCAATAATCATTACCACAGTTGGCTGGAATCAATACTTGAAATAATTAAACTTCATATCCCAAATTAACAAAATCCTTCATTGGCCGACCCTGCTCGGTAAACACTGATCTTAAAATGATTTCCTGTGTTAACCAATAGAAGCTTGGTTAACATTGCGAACTTGCAAAATCCTTTGGAAACCGAGTGAACTCGGTGAACACTAACTTTGACCAACTTTCCTTCATTAACCATGAGAGCTCGGTTAACACTACTTTCTGCGACAATTTCCTTCGATGCCCGAGTGAGCTCGGTAGACACTATCTATGCAGAGTAATCTCCAGGAATGCTCGGTAGACAAGGAAAATTGCATTGCTGATCAAGTGAGCTCGGTAAGCACTATTTGCCAACTGATATGACATTTGTATAGCATCAAAGACAACACACAATTAGACAATTGTATCCAACAGAAAGCATATCCTTCTGTGTTCTAACAACCTATGATTGTAGCCAAGATTGCAAGAAAGAAGTATTTTGTCTTCTAGTAGACCTCACAAATTTGCATTCAAACCCTGTATGAACAGCATTAGAAATTTAGAACCCTTCTGTCTGACTTATTAGGAATCATAACAGAAACATTTTGGAACTCATTGATGAAGGTATCAACATCACCTCTCTGTCTAATCAATGCCAACTCATGGAAATACATCTCTACATCCTTTTGATCAAATCTAGCAATAAAATTGCTGCTGAAATTTTGATAGGAATGAAATTATGAGTCAATGCATGATTTTGTGTTATGAAATCATAATGCCGTTAATCATATGTTGCTCCTTCAAATATAAGGTTGCAAACTTGATTGTTGCCTCTTCTGGCATGGGTTTGAGTGTCAAAAATGTGTCAAGTTTGTGATTCCAAGCATGCGCTGTGCTTTTCCCACTGTGATCAAAATTTGGAAGGGCCAATTTGCTCAAGGAGTGCTGATACTACTCATGTCAGCTTCACGATTTCGTTCTTGTGTTCCTTTTCTTGATACCCCGCTGGTTTTTATATTGGTTCAATGATATCTCATTTTTTATTTCTGCAGGGACTGAATGGTACTCATCATATTCTGCTATCACCTCATCAACCAATGATTGCTCTTCCTCGGGATTAGATACTACCTTCTCTTCTTATAGTATGAATGTAGGTTGTAAATGTCTATTCAAAATATCTGTATTGCCTCTCTTTGGAATGTGATTACCCGCATTGCTATCATCATCTGTATTATTCTGATTCACTCTGAAGATATTGGAATTTTATGTGACATTCGCCCCGTGTCTGTAATCAACTGCTGTTGTGATTGCATAAATTGTTGCATTATTTCCTGCTGTCCATTTGAAAAATGGCTCAATATATTGTCCACACTAGGCTGGTAAATCTCCTCTTGGTCCTTTCCTGAAGACTCTCATTACCCAAACCACCACCAAAGTTCTTGATTCAATTTTAACTGTTGCTGTAAGTAGCTGTCATGTCGCTGAAAACTAAGTGAAATTGTTTTTTATTTGTTCTTTTTCTGCATATTGTTTGGACCTGTGACTAGCGTACATTATCGTCCAATCTGGCAGGATTTTGTCTTTGATACCACTGTAAACCTCATCACTGAATTTTTCCAATTTTTGTTATGGACCTTTGTCATGTTTCTGAGAACATAAGTACTCCTTGTTTGCAGGGATGTGCATTTCAGATTCGCAAGTTTATGCGTGTTTGATTACAATGATTGAATGTCATTTTTCTAAATTTAATGCAAACTATAGTTACTTCCCATGCCCGATAGAGATCCCATATTTTTTAAAAATACCTGGAAATAGCCTTTGTAGCTCCGGCAGTTAAAATTAGAATGCTATTACATTCTGCAATGTTCTTAGAAATGGTCCAAACACCTATTTAAATTAATCATACAAATTATATCATCAAATTGGATCTTCAAATGAACTCCTCATTTTCACAATTCTCTGTCTAACTCCTATAGATAACATAGTGACTGTAGTGGATACCCCCAAATCTGCTTACAAAGTATTCACAGCTATATGATAATTTTATCAAACACTTAGCTTGCAGTCCCTTATTTCCTGTCATGTGCTACAACCCTTATGGCTCTGAAAAGGTTTGTCTGTATTGTGTTGTGTTGGCATGTAACATGAATATAGGAATTGAAAGCATAAACATACATCACAGAAATAACCAGCACACTATATTTATATTGATTTCCAAATGAATAAACAAGTGCAATGCTGACTCACTGAATACTCCAGCAATAAACTGGAACAAACATCGTTTACATCAAATAGTTGATGGCTTGGCCATTGCATCGATCTGCTGCAAACAGTATGCAGCTGCTAAGTGGCATGGCTGCTACAATACACGATTGCTATAGTGCACGCTGCTGCTACAGGATGCGGCTGCTACAGTACATGATTGCTATAATGCACGCAGCTGCTACAATACACGATTGCTATAGTGCACGTGGCTGCTACAGTGCACAGCTGAAAGAATAGACTCCAAAGACCAATCCCAAGGATTGATGTCTAAAGTGACACAAATGAGGAGGACATCCCCAAATGCCCAATACAACCTGCAAATTGCAAGTACTTCAATTCTTCTTCTCATCCAATCCAATGCCCGAACAATGCCCTCAAGCTCTCCTTTTATTCCCATTTTGTAGGGTTGGCCCACTTTTCACAAGCAATGTGGGGTTAAAATAAAATAAAATAAATAACATCTTATGTCTCCCTTGGGCGTCCGAATATAAATAATATTAAAGCAACACTTTAATAATTTAACATTTATTTTAAATGCTACTTTAATAATATATCAAACTAGGAATGATTAAGCCAAATCACTCCAAGATCCCTCTGAACTCTTTGCTAGCCCCCTAGGACCATTGTAAAACTAGGCTAGCGGCAACATAGTTGACAATTGCTAAAGAGGGGACATTACAGTGACCTAAATTGCTGCTTGTGAAGAAATACATCACTGTTAGAAACTCTATTCCTCCTGAAATGAAGTGTTTTCTTTTAGACATTGGAAGTTTAGTCTCAGATTATGAAGACCCCTCAGAGTCATGTCAACATTTTCTTTTTGCACGTAGGACTAGTGTCAACCTTTGAATGCTTCTCATGCCAACAGGAAGAAGATGTGTCCCCAGTCTTGAAGGGGCTTCTATAACAATCTTTCCATTATATATGAGTCTATTTTTACTCATCAATTGCATTAACTAATCCTGGATAACATTCATGGCAACATAATGTCGATTCTTCGTATTAAACACTAGCCCAAGCTATGCGATCATTCAAGAATGCCTTCTAACACCAATGCAAAGGGATTTAACCCAGATATAAGTCACACACAGTTATAAAGTCATTCTTGTAAAAGGACTTGACCCAAATACTTGACCCAACTCAAAGATGGGGAAGGATGATTTGACACAATAGAAGTTTACATTAGGCATCGCATCAAATAAAAGGAGTTGTGGAAATTCAATTTATACAACTTTATGGCAAAAGTGACATTTTTTGTTTATTTTAAAAATTTTTAATGTGTTAAAAAATTGGGGATGGATGCAAGTCCCGTCTCCGAAACCCTGGCTTTTTTTGGGGGGATGCGTCCCCGGGGAACATAGCTTTTAATATACAGGAGAAGGATAATTCGTATGCAACAGAGAGAATCCTACGTTGCCATCAAAGATGATAAAGAATTATTAAACTACCTAACTCATCATGCCACAAACTATCCTATGTGGATATAACCACTGTGAATGGAGATAAGGACAATCACGTCCTGGTTTGTAGCTTCAGTCGGATTGATTCGATCATGAGATACATTGTTGATGGTAAATCATCATATATATATATATTAATATATATAATATAACATACATATTATATATATGGTTATTTATATTATTAATATATTAACTAATGATGATTAAACATAGAGACATGTCTCCTCCCATATTTATGAGTTTTCAAATCTGCATTTCAAAGACTCCAATAACAATGGCAGTATTATTACATTTGTAGTAAATGATCATACAACATTAACATGGTATTAGAGCTAGGCTGCAAACGTAAGAGAATAAGAATCAACGATATGAGAAATGGTATTTTTTTGCTGCAAAAGATTTTAATATTATTGACATCGAATCTCTTAAGTCTGATCAGCAAATATAACAAAATAGTCAGTGAATGAGAGAGAGACCACCTACATAAGAATTCAAGATAATTAACATGGTATTTAGAACAAAATTAATCGCATACGAGATGGAACAACATAGAAAGAAAATTGAATATCAAGGCTTCTGTTGTAGTGTTTAATATTACATACCAATAAGGGAATAGTTGAGTATTGTCATTAAGTATCAGGGATTCCGTTGCATTCCAACAAAGAATTTTGCAAGTAAAAGGCACTTCTCGAGAGATCACATTGTCAAGCAGCATAGTCTGGCGGTTTAATTATTTGAGGAAATGTTTATTTGTCGGGTCAAAGGTTCACATAAAATATGGGCAACTATATTTTGCGAGTTAGAGAATCATATGAAAGCCTATGTGCCTTATAATTCAACTAGTTCCTGTGATGTCAGTCTGAATCGTTTGAAATATTGAGCCCTTACAAATTAAACAATTTGAGAGGTGGGTTGTAACCAATATTAAGAATCAAGTTAGAATACCATCCGTAAAAGAACAATTCATAGAAGATTAAGAGTATTTGGAAATTCTGGAATTATCGTGGTTGAAATCTTCTTATAAATTAGAATACAGAGCACAGAAATGGGTTAGATTTACAAAGCACTTAACTATTCTAGTATGGCTATGAATAATATTGTGGTTTCTATTTGTTAAGAGACTTCTATTATGGTTTCTCATGGCAGAAGGGAAGTGTAGGGAAGTAGTGATTTCTGAAGATGCCTAGTGTGTGTCTGGAGCTGTGCAAGGCTGAGATACCTATTTTCATCGTGGGGTAAGCCTGTGATATGCCGCAAGAACCACTTATGATTTTCATTAGCTTCTATCAAGTATGGAAAGAAGGGACCTATGAACCATCTACTAGAGCCAAAACAAAGTCCTGGAAATCTTATGGAGCCTATAGAAGAACGTGAATGTTGAGAGCTAAACTTATGTAACTTCAAACAACAATTGCCAGCACACTTATTGAACAGATTCCACGTTTGGTGTTATTGTGTAGTTTCTGTATTGCTGGAATACTATTCTAAAGCTTTGTGTTCATTATTGCTGGAATACTATTCTAAAGCTTTGTGTTCATTATTACAGGTCATGTACCTTTAGTTGTTGGACTTGAAGATCTTTTCTTGAAGAATCTATACATAATTGGAATATATCAGAAGATCTCACAAAAAAAAACTATGCAAGTATCAAGCAACTGTGGAAGTCTAAATGTGCCCACTTTCACCAGACAATTCCAAATGATAATATAAAGGTTTCAGATATTTAATTTGATAAGCAAACAAACACTATCCATTAATACCCGAGATAGAGTGGAGCTCATGCCAGTATACTCATTTTTGATTGGGATTATCTGACTACACAACGAATGGTGAATCTACTCTTGGCATTGCCTTCTGTTATCTATCATTATTGGAGTATGATATGAGCATAAATAGAATAGAGGTTGAATAAGATGGTCACTACTATGGTTGCAAGATTATAAATACATTTCACAAATGGAAACCCGTCAGTGTTAAATGAGATAATAATTTTGGGAGTTAGATTGAATGAGCATGTTGCTGAAAGCAATATATATAGAAAGTGCACAAACACATTGTCCTCTAGTTATTGTATCCCTACTTATCAAGTAAAAAAAATGATTACCCCCATCGTTTTGACTTGGATAATAAGAGGGACCATTACATCTCATATCTTATTATTGATGGTTTATCATAGTAAAGATTATTCTGCATACATGTTCTGAATCATTCTTAGAAGAGTTATAAAACGTTACAATAAATTAATCAAGTTCATAAATGCAAGGGTAATGTTATTATGACACGAAGGAGCATTGAGGAGTTTAAGGAGCTAAAGATAAATAGGAATATATGGTAAGAGAGCCATCCACAGAGTATTGAATAAAGAGATAAGAATTCTATGTAGGAAACAAAGGGTAAGTTACCAGCAAAGCATAAAATTAGTGAAAAAACATCAAATACATTTGAAGTATCATTTAAGCAATATTGACACTGAGAATATAAGGTGATATCAAATATGATCAATATGTAAGCTAAAATTATAAGACAGGGTTTTTGGTAATCATTTTTTTTACTTGATAAGTAGGGTTTTTGGTTCTTATAAGAGAGGGTTTTTGGTTCTTTTTCTTACTACTGTTGGATAGGGATTGTCTATCAATGGATTTCCTTTTCTTTTTAGCACTTTTGCTAGGAACCTCGGCAGATTGCTTTGAATTATCACTAGTAACTCCTACATGTGCAGCAAAAGTCACCATTTGATTATCTGTAGAGACATCCATCATTGAACACATAGCCCCAGGTTGGGGATTGCCCTCCTCTAACAAAGACTGTCCAGCATTCTTAATTCGTGCAACTCTACCATTAATGGTAGCCAATGCTAATTGTTGAGCATTCAATCTAGTAGGAGCACCTACATCATCTCCCATAATAGTATTCTTACTGGAATCACAATTATTGTGGTCTGATTGAGCCCCAACTAGGGTAGAGGGATGTTTATCATCGGTATTGGGATTACTGTTAGCCACAAGGATAATATCAAGATTCAAAATCTTCCTCATAGAGAGGATTAACCAAGGTGATAAGATTATTCCCTGTGTTCCCATTATTATGATTATCATTAGCTTGGTAACACTCTTTGCCTATACTGGAGGTATCAGCCCCTGAAACATAATCTTTAGGATTACTATCCTTGTGTGAATTATGACTAACCTTATTTGTTGGCTGTGGGCCATCATCCCTCACGGGGTTTGCGACATCCCTTAACTGCCTCCATGGTTTAATATGACTATTGGTTGTATAGGGCATTTATAGGTTGATCTTTTGGTGCAACGACAACCCTGACCATTCTAACGAGTGGTATTAGAGCTTTGTCACAGGTTCAAATCCATGCAGGCTGCGATGAGTGACATTGGGAGGGGGATTCTTGGTAGTTGGCTAGTATCTTGTGGGGTTCGCGACATGGCTTAACCTTCTCCTGTGGTTCTATAAGGCTATTGGTTGTATTGGGCATTGACAGGTCGATCTTTTAGTGTAACGACAACCCTGACCATTGTAACATAATATCAAATCAGGAGAGTACAACCAAAACTACTGATTAATATTGAAATGACATTGATCATACAACAAGACTATGCCAATATTACAAGCCAAAGATATCCACTCAATCATTGATGAAGAGATCATCAAATAAGTTATCAACCTTCAGATTGAATTCTGACATAACTATTTATATTCTTTATGGACCTAAGTGGTAGTAATCTACTAAAAGTTAGAAGTTTCAATAACTTGAGTACACATTTTATAATTAGCAATAGCAACATACATCTAAGTAATATGAAGCTATTCATAACTGCTATTCTATATCCAAGGTCTTTATAGACTATTATCAGTCATACCACAGATATCAGAGACAACGAATACTTTTAGACCACTATAGTATATATAACATTTGCATTATGATAGACCAGTAACAACAATCACTTCGCTGGTATTACAGACTGCTCTACTCCAGTCAGCGGCAATTAAGAGTTCAGATAAAGCAAGCAGAAGATTATAAAGATCATCTCCATATGCCTGATTTTGATGGCAAGGCAATTCTGACTAAATAAATGGCAACATACTTTCTCCTTTCAGAACCTTTCACCGGCAGGGGGCAGAGTAATTTCTGAATGACATTGTTCCTTATAAGATTTTGATTGCAGACATTGCCGGCTATGTGACACATATATAGTTGTATCATCAAATTGTTTTGTCTATTCTCCTTGTTCAATATTTGACATATGTTGCATCACGACAAATCTCACACTGCTTCCATCATATCAGAATTCATGGAGTGTGTTGTTACAAGGCATTTTGATTATTGTTGCAAGTCTTTCTTTATCAGATATGTCAGCAAACTAAATCTGATAAGAGGAGGTAAGGAAGGGCTGTGCAGATCATTCAATACCCAAGGATTAATTATGTACAAACAACATTCATTCTCAGATGGGTGAATGTATATAAGAATTCTTCTGTGAGAACAGAGTTTACAGATCTATAATAAACTAAGTTCTGGACATTGTATATTCAGAGCATCAGTGTATACAATAATTAAATTGCAAGAAGTGGGACAAGCCTGAAATAAATATCGTGCAATTAGAGTTCAAAGCAAGTAATCATATACGAGTTATATCAAATAATACAAACAAGGACTAGAAAGGCATATGCAGTCATTGTGAATTTGGAGAATTTACAAAGACAGATGCGTCAGTGCAGTGGAAAATTGGAAAGAGAGATAGCCCAAGTTGACAATACTAAAAGCGAGATCTATATTATGCATAAATTGAAGGATATGCATACAAATAAATTATTGAACATGCTTTAGAAACTTTAAAAAAGATTCTTAAAAGCTGACCTAAAGTTTTATGAACATCAAAGCATGAAAGAATCACTTTCTTTGTTTCATCATATTGTTCATTCTTGACAACTAAATAAGAGTTTATGATTATTATCAATGATGTAAGGATTGAGGACAAGAAGCTTACGTCAACGTCAACCAAAGTTCTAATATCATGAATTTGTCATATGATGGATAACATTAATTACACTTAGAATGGCTAAACTATCCAAATTGTCTAGTTATGGTTACCAAAGAATTTGAACCATCAATGGTTATCCGCTTGATGACCAAAGCTCTGAGTATTAGTTTCATGAACACTTAAATCAAAATATAGGTATATGGTGGATGGTTTTAGAGAAATGTGAATACTCATTTGCCTCTATTGATAAGCTTAACAAATGTTTGGATCTTCATTGGATGAAAGGACCAAACTAGAAAGAAGATTAATACTCAGCAAGAAGAAAGAAGCTACCAACAGAGATAGAGGTTGATATCATTTTGGATGATTGTCTCTCATTAGACTTGATATTGATTGAAAACTCTATAAAAATAATATATATGGGAATTTTACATTGTGGGTGGGGAGAATAATTACCTTAACCCAATGTTTCATTACCATTGGAGTCATTTTTTGATTTGATGCATATGGACCTTCATTGGAGAAATTAGTTATCAAGAATATTGATGTACAGATAAGTATATATATGTATTACATTTATCTACTCATTATAGTCTCTTTCTTATTTGTATTTCTATATGTAATATATGAGCTATTTTTCTTGATATTTTCCTTTGTATTTGAAGATGATCTTGTGGGAAAAGAAGGCTGGTACTTTACACATGCTACCAAATATTGTGATCCAAAATTCATTAGTCATCTGATGATAAGTGAGGTTCTTGAATTGAATATTCTCGATGATTGAGATTGAGTATTCTTCCATTAAGAGGGAGTCTGACACTTCCTCAATTGCAACGTAGGAGCTTAGAAGATTGATACTCAAAGGCAGTCTAAAAATACAAGTGTATGAATGCATGATTTTGATAGGCCTACTCCTATGTACATCATGAGGAAAGAAGATTGATATCAGTTTTAGAGGGAGTTCAACAAGCATCCTTAGGCGAAGAGAGCTCTAAGGGAGTAAATAAAGGACTTGATTTCCTAGGACCGTTGTATAGAGGAAGAATTTTGAAGTGTGATATCTTCTCTATAAGGGAAACGATTGAAGTGAAATTCCTTATAATGCATTCTTCTCTATGAGAGAGAATTTGAGGTGAAATCCCTTGTTCCACCCTCTGACTTGGCTCGTGGTTACTATTTTGCATATGTGGATAATGTCATGAAAGGTGACAATTTTTCATTGATAATATATCTGGAAGGTAGCTATTGTAAGATGATGATCTTATCAATAGTTTGACCTGTTGTCATGACAAACTTCATTAATTTGTTGTCCCAGAGTGCTAGAAGTCATGATAACAAATGTATCATGATCAAACTTCATTAAGTTGTTGTCCTGTAGTGCAAGAGATAATGATACTTGTCATGATAGAGACCATGACATTGTGATTTCTTGTTATCTGGTAGAATACATTAAGTTGTCCTTGAGTGCCAAAAATCAGATAACTCATATCCTACTAGGATATAACATATTGTTTTGGTAGGCATCAAGGATTTGATGCCAGTGCACATACCAAAAGAATATAAGTATGATGAATATCATATGATTAATATTTCCTGTTGAATCATACTTCGGATTATATTGAGAGATAACATCTAAGTTGATGAATATACGTTGATATTCTTAAATATGCCATTCCAAGAATATTATACTGAGATGATATCTCTTCATATAGTTGAGAGCATAATGTGTTCTATAACAATCCTCCCTAGCTAGGAGGGAGTGTTAAGTTTGTAGCTTCAGTCAGATTGATTCGATTATGAGATTCATTGTTGATGGTAAATGATGATTTACCATCAACAATGAATCTCATAATCGAATCAATGTGACTGAAGCTACAAAATTAACAAGGTTTGCATACAAGGATTCCTTTGTTCAATGTTGACACACAATAGTCATTATATTGCTGAATACAAGTTAAGTATCCACTTTAATAATGCAGAAATGTATCAATCATGCCCTTCACCAACTACTCAAAGAATAATCCCATATAACATGTAGGCTTGAAGGTGTCAAAGAAAATTTCAACTATAAATGCCTCACCTAAATATACATATCAGTCAAGGATGTCCTTATGAACTAATGCTCATGAATGTAAAGAATGTAATACATCTTATTCAGTTACCATTCTCATGAAGGTTGTACAATGTCTAGGATGAGTGCCTGATCAATGTTATCATATGAACATTTGAGATTTCCTTATATCTGATTTTTTCTTCTATTATTTTAATAGTTGTCCCATGCTGTCACCAAAAAAATGCCTTTAGAAAGAGCTTCTTCGAGAGTGTCTTGTTGTCATCCCTATCTTGGAAATCTTGGGAGAGCATAGCTTCTAGTTGCTTTGTCAAAGCTAGACGTGTCATTGATACAAGGGGACTGCCGATTGTTCATGTGGACCTCCACCATTCATGATTTGTTGTGGCTTTGTGAGTTGAGATTACTTGTTGAAACATGCTTCTAGATTGCAAATCCAATAAGCATCCACCTTGCCCCTATCATTTGCTTCATAAAAATGGAGAATGAATATCTTGACGTCCAGCTTGAAAGTAGGTTGCGCAGTTGGTTTGATTAAGGGAGTTGAGCTATTTGTTTGTTGTTCTCCCATTAGTTGTTAAACATGATTGTCCTTCGTTGCATAAATTGAACTTGAAATGCAATTTATTGTTGCCTTTGGCTATGTAACTTTTGGGTGAGAAATTTGGTTGAATTGGGGTTTTATTTGGAACTTGAGGGACTAGTTGAGCTATCAGCCAAGGAAGTTGATACAAACCAAAATCATAAAGTTGCGTTAAAGGTCTTAAAAAAAGGTCCATGCTGGAAGAATATGATTACGTCCATTGTGTTTGGGCGCAATATATTCAATGATGTTAATCTGCCATATCTGTTACTTTGCAAATTTAAGTACATCGTGAATGCTAAAAAAAAGTAGCTATCCTACAAAGCTGACTTGGGTATATCTTGATTATATTCAGTTACCAGGATGCCCCAGGCCAAAAGCTCCAGGGACACCAAGTCAAAGTACATATAAACGATTAGAAAGGAATATTTGATAGAAACATAGAACAATGTATGCTCGATGATCTTCCATTTAAGAATCCCTAACTCAATGACATTTCCAGCTGGTCTTTGACTATTCCTTCTGTCTTTTTTTATCTCCATCTCATTTGGTGCACCTCTCTTTTGAGGCATTTTAATATGTCGAGTTTGACCTGTGGGATTTGCAAATCCTAGCGACTTTGGTGAGTCTGTGTCTGAGATTCTCCCATCCTTGCAGCCTAGTTAACTAGCTTCATTTGACCTGTCTTGGCTCGGCAAGTCTGCCAAGTCCCCGACGAGTCTTGTAGTATGGAATTCATAGGCACCTTGTTCCTTAATATCTCAATTTAGAAAAATGCATGCGTGTGCATGGTTTGTAGCCTTATACACATTTCTACCTATGTGCCGTGTCCATTAAGGAAGACAATTGCTTATGCCTGCTTATATCATTTTGTTGGATATACCTGTAAATTTTAGATGCATAATGGATTTTAGCCTTAGTTTTGGCATGTCTTGATAGATTAATGCTTTTTATGATGCTGACATTAATGTTTTACTTTGGAAGCAAATTATGGAGTGTTGTGAAACATTAATTTTATATTTATATTATTCAAAATAAGTAGTTTTGTGTAAAATTATATATATAGTTTAAACATATCTTGATGGATTAGTGCTTTTTTTTTTAGTTTTGATTTTTGTACTTTTCTTTGGAAGAAAACTTTAAGATTTTTTTGTAATTGGTAGTTTAATTTTGGATGTGCTTCTTTCTCAGTTTTTTCTTACCTTAATCTTGTTGAATGATCAGTTTTATCAGTCAAGTAGCTATCTAACTCCCATGTTGTTTTGTATAGATATTGCATCTATTTGCAGTCAAGAAGATTTTCACTTCCGAACAAATGAGGTCTATTCCTTCACGTGAGGGAGTTGAAAGGTCAGTTTATCCTAGTTTTTATTTTTAAAGTAACTGCGAGATCATTGAAATGGTATAAAGTTAAGCTTAATTTTCAGGGACTTCAGAAAACAGTCAGTGGCTTTCATAGAAAGTTGAGAGTATTAATAAGGGTATTGTCTAGTGCATCCTCAATACAAATTGGATTACACATTTTATCTTAGAAATTCAAAGATGTTGAAATATTTGAAAAAGCTTAGTTATGCGCACATGATTGTAATTGAAATCACTCCAATAGAGAGGCACTATGGTGGACACCTTAGGAAGAGTGATGCCCTCCAAAATACTTCTTCATGGAGATTTAGTCCAGTTGGTAAATTATCCCCTTTCCTTAACTACACGTCCAAAAGTTCCACATGTATCGAAAAGAGTTCTACCAAAATATGTAGCTTTGAATGACAAGCATATTAGTTTATGATGGAAGGTTCATGCATCGTTAATTATTTTGGTGCATTGAACTCAAGATATCATTATTGATCGATTTGTTAAATCTTTATTGAACTATCCTTTTTCATTGTATGAGGTTGTCTTTGTGGGCATTTTTAAAGGTGAAATAATAATTTTGGTTTTTTCTGAGTTACTTCCTGAAAGAGTAACCCATCTAATCTTTGCAGGGGATTCTCTTATTCCATACAACATTTATTGGAAGTGTGCAAATCACTGCATTACAAGATGACTAGTGTTTTCTTATCTCATCTTTACTCTGAATTACTTCTACAGGGTGATGCCAATAAGCTTCTTTTAAAACTAAAGAATAGGTGTAATATGTTTTAATATTTATACATCCTTCTAATTTCTCCACTTTTCTTTACTGCTATCCTAATTGTTTCCAGTATAGGACGTAATTTGTTATGAGTTGTTGCTACAAATCGCCATGGATAGAATCCATGACAGGGTCTTGAAAACTAAGCCATTTTTTTACTCTTCTCCTTTTTCTGGGTTTAGTATGATGCTCAGACAATTGAACTTGTGTGTCAAGTGACCATGGTATAAACTTATAAAGTAACTAATAACATGAGGGGAGTGTCATGAAATACAATTTGCGAGTGGTTTTATCAAAAGAGAGTCTAAGATATCACATCTCTTCTCTTAAGACTTTTAAGTCTTTATGTATCACACCTCACTACACAACTAAATTTTATTTTGTACTAATCCTTTGTATGTGCTTGCTACCCTCTTAATGGTCATGTATTGACATTTTTTTTTCCAGTTTTACCAAGAGACTAGATTCTAGACACTAAGTATATGTGCGTTACATGATTCGTATCCGGTGGGTTTTGCAGCTTTGAAGAGTCTATTTGGAAGCTCACACGTCATGAAAATCCAGAGGTAACATGTCTGTTCCATAAATAGCCTCTGCTTTTCAACAGCCATCTGCTTTCTGTTTTACTAGATGTTATAGCTTCTAAACAGCAGCATACTTTTTAGTAGATTAGATCAAATACCAGGTATTTTTCCATTTTTTTAGCAACCAGATGTGTGATTAACTTACTCAGAAGGCAGATTGTGGGATTGGCATTTGTGGCCAGATTGTCACAAGGCTTATGTTTGGCAGTACATGTAGACATGCAAATTGACTGTGTATGTGCTTTGGTATCGCAGGTGCAAAAGCTTGCTCGTCAAATTATAGAGATCTGGGATATTTTACCTGTTCGAAAATCGTTTGAGGTAAAGCAATCACCCCGTGGACCTTCACTTATTAAAGCCAACAATCAAACCTGGAGAAAGGACAAGCTTCCTTTAAATCATAAGGCATCTTTTTCAATCAAATCCAGCACGCCAGGAAAACCTGAAGATGGTGCAATAGCAAATTGTGGGCAACTCATTGATGAGAAAGAGACTGCCAGGGTAATAGAAGAGAAAGAGAAGGGAGTAATATTTGAGCCTGGTAATGAATGTAATTCAAATGAACCGGACTCCTTTAGAAATGGTGAAAGGACATGTAATCTGGGCGACTCAAGGCAGTCCCTTGGAGCTGAGAAACAGCGATCAGATTCATCGTCAAAAGATGAAACTCCTGGAGATTATTCTTGTTCACAGGAACAAAAGAGCTTTCCTCCAGTTAATGTTTCAGAGGAAAGACAGTGGCTCCAAGGTCCGAGGAGAAAATTCTTTAACAAAAATGACAGATGGCCTCCAAGATATCCTTCATCTCAAAAGAACATGTTTTCTCGTGAAACAGGGCCTCATGAGAATAGACCAGGCATTGCAGGTGGCACACATACACTGGACAAGAAAACTGAACTGCAGAATGGAGTTCAAGTCAGCACAATACCAATAATAAATTCCAACCAAAATATGATTATGCAGCCAGCACCATCCCCTGTAGGAGTTATTCCATTTGTACCACAAGAAAATGGAGTTGGAAATGGATTAACCCAGGCCGCTTCTCCTCACATGCCAGTTGCATATGGTATACCTTTAGAACTCTTTCAGAAGCTTCATGGCTTGCCTGTCTGCAAGTCGGTTGATACCTCAGCAATTCGAGGTATGCAACCAAGAGAATTTGGAGGAGTAATGAGCACTACTCCTTGCCGTATTCCATGCGAGCATTTCTCAATGCAACAAACAACCAACATAGTGCGGCCATTCCACAGTTCTGGATGTTCAGTTTCTCTTCCTGGATTTCCTCCTGATCCACGTACACTAGCAGTACCTATAGGTGCTCCATTTGGTGTCCATCCTGGATTTAGGCCACTTCCACTCCACCATATATCCCAGGCCCCGGCCAATCAAATACAGCGGCAAGGATTTTTATTTCATTCCAAGAAGAATGAACCAGATGTTTTGGACCAAGATACACTTGAACCTGAGCCTCCTGTTCCAGGACTTTCACCACCACGTTTGTCAGAAAATTCTAAATCTACTCATGTTTCACCTTCTTTTGGTTCGGTTAACGAAAGAAACAAGACTTCTGATTTATTTAAAAGGACTAGTTTGTTGTATAACAAGAATAAACAAGCAATGCTGAGCAAAAATGAACAAGGTATCTCCAATCTGACAGTGCAGGACTCTGCCAATACAAATTTTTCAAGATATGGCAACGAAATGGCAGCCAAGGAATGTTCTAGTCAAATGTCAGCCGCAGTTGATGATGACATGGTTGGTCATGCATCTCGGCAATGTGATTCGTTTTCTAGTCCTCCATGCATAGAAACAGGTCATCCCTCTTCAAACAAAATATATTCTCCAAAAGCCAAACAATTTCCTCCGGGATCTTGCTGTTCAGGGGGACCTAAGCAAAATGAATTTTCAATGAAATCCAATATTAAAATTGAAGAATGCAGAACAGTCAACAATGCACAGAGCCTCGTTTGTGATGGACAGCTTAAAGAAGCTAGAGAAGTTCCGAAGGAACAGGTTGACGTTTTAAAGACTAATATGGACTCAAGTTTCAGTCATTACAGAGGTGTGTCTACAAGCCCGAATGCAGCTGAAACTCAGTCTGAATCCTTTGCGAATGAGGTGCTTGGGCATACAAAATATAGCATCTCTCAAGGTGGTGCTGAACACCAAAACATAGATAAAGATTTTAAGTCAGGCTGGGAAGAATATGCATCACCTATGGATAGAAGTCATCCTGCAGTGCCGGAAAATTGGCATATTTAAATTCTCTTCTTCTGCAGTCAATTGTTACACGGTGCTATAAAATGGTGGGTATAACTATTGCCATATGATTTGTTTGTTCCTTGGAACTTTTAGATTTAGTTGCTCCTGTTTTCGAAAATTTAGAGTTCCTTTTTCCTCGTAAGGGTAGAAGGGGTGAGTGGGAGAGGAAAGAGGAGGGCATAACTGGGCAGCACTGGAAAGGGAGAGAAATTTTACTATTAGACAAGCTGCAGTATGTTGTGCTTATTTTTTAGTTTTCAAGTGACATTTAGTGAGAAATCTTTGTCGAAGAATAAATGGAAAAAAAACTTGTAACATCTTAATCATTATAATGAAGCATTATGCATCTCCAGACATCTCTTGGATGCACCTCATACACTGTGTATATCTGCAGATAGCCTTTTAATCTTGGGACAATTGCTCAACTATCTCATGTTGCGCTTGCATTATCTGTAATTTCTGCCAAATTTGTTTATGATTAGGGTTAAATAACATTGGTATAGTTAGATACACCTTTATATGTAGCAGGTAGTTGAGCAGTCATTTGAAACTTGAATAGCGTTTCTTTGTGTCAGCAGTTTAGTTATCAAGATTATTACATGCTTATACAGAGATTCAAGTTTACATATTTTTGTAATTTGGCATCTGGGAATTTATACTAATCTTTAAATGTTATGGAAGTCTACAATGATAATTAGGTCCTGATTTATTGCATGTAGTATTAGTTTCCTTCTCTTTTTGGAGAAAGAGTCAAATATGTTAAACAAAATATGTAAGCTCCACAAAATTATCAGTCTAGGGTTTAACCTAACACATGGAAAAATACCTTACATAAAACATGACAGCAAAGATAAATGCATAAAAACCCAGATAAAATATTAAAAACTATATTAATTAGCACTGAAACTATGAAGTACATTAGATATTGTAGAGAAGTTTGACTCAAGTAGTGCGTGAATGTTATACAAAAATGGTCACCTAACATTCCAGAGTGTGTAAACTGTAAACCATAGAGTCTTCAGAAAAAGGAACATAACATCAATTATTTGACCAGTAACTTTTTTTTCTGTGCTAGTCTTTTAGCCACATACCACTTTGGCTGCCCCTGTCATGGGACAAACATTATAGGAATTCTCTGAACTCTTTTAGTGCTGATGGTTGCATCCATGTGTATGAGAGGAAGCAAAATGCAAAGGGAGTTTTAGGAAGGGTGCATTTGGAGGGACACATCTTGGGGAGAGGGGAGCTGGTTCTTCATGGAAGGGGGATGTGGAGCACATTGCATACTTGGGGTGGTAAATCTAGTTGGATGTGGGGACATGATGGAAGGGAGGTTGTTAGGAACTTTGAATAATAAATTCTGGGAAAAGGATTAAACAGTTGGATGTAGCAAGTAGAAGGAAGGGGGTGGAGTTGGCAAGGGTAGCAAGGAGTTTGGATTGCGCTATGATTTTTGATTTTAAAAATAAAAATTCTTGTTACATTTTCAACTTCAAATTCCTTTTATCAATCTTTGTTTGAAACAATTCAGAGTGTTGTTTGTTGTGGTTGTTGGCTTAATGTATCTTTGCTCCTATTGCATTTGGTGTTGCATCTTGGCTACCAGTTGGCTGTGTCTCAGACAAATGATAATAAGAGTGTGGGTCCTTTGTTGAAGGCTTAGTTTTGACATTTGGTCAGTGACTTTGTATAGTGCCTTTTCTTTTCTTTGGATTTCAGTGAGAGATAGATCTTGTTAAGTCTGCCATATTTCCTAGAACATCTAATTTGTTGTTGAATCACCTTGCCGAGTCTTCTACATCAACTGAGGAGGGCCTTGTACAAGTTTGGTTGTGATTTATTCTTTTAATCACAACTTTACTTGGGTTATGTTATGTTGGTCCGCCAAAATTTAATTTATCTTGGCTGTTTTGGGGTACTATCCATCTGGCTTTCCTTAGTTCTAAAATTGGTTGGGTGTGATGGAAGGGAACATTCTATTTTTTAGCAACTTGTATGTCCATTATGTTCAGTGGTTTGAATCTGCTTTCTCCTGTGACTAAGCTAGAGCTGTACACGTGATAATGCACTATAGAGTTCCGATGATTGCTTGTTGGTCCGGGGAGTTTCCTATGAAAATTTGTACTTTTCTTTTTAAACCTATATTTCAAATGACAATTCTTGGTGTGATATTATGCACTTTCTTAAGTCACGGGCATGTCAAAGTTAATTTTGGATTAGCTCCTTGTCATTGTGTTCTAATCTGTATTAATTGAGTGACCTGGAAAGTGTTTCTCATGCTTGTCCATTTTGTATTCCAATGGTTGGTAACTTGGTACAAATGGTTGGACCTTGGATTCATTTTTGTTTTAGACTTTTTGCAGTCAGCGCTTTGTCATGTAGTTAGAGCCACATGTTTTTCACAGATTTCAAGCCACATATGGTGGCTTACCATATCATCAATCTTTCATTTTCTTGTCTTTGTGGAATGGCTAGTGAAACAGGGATTAGGCATTAGCCACTACACAGTCCCTGAATTTTATGCGTCTGGATTATAGTATCTTGGATCCGTTTATTCTTTGTCAAACAGTACCCTATCTCTTGGTGTAGGTTTGCAACAAAACACTACAGTTAGGTTGTTTAGAGAGTTGAAAAAATCCATTTTCTACTGAAATATGACACTCGTAGGTTATCCATCAAGTTCACCAATTTCTTGATCCTTGAGCATATAGATTCATTTATGTTTGTGGAGGTAATAAATTTTTTAATGGTGGTCCTGTGTTCCAGTTGTCATTCAGTGAATCAGAATACATGCCATTCCCTGCATTCCAGATGCTGAATTTCCAATTTTCTTCCTCCTTCTTTGAGGTGTTTTGTAACCAGTGAGAGATGGAGGTTCCAGTTTATATTGGCTGCATTGCTGATATCTTTGAGCTCATATCATTTTAGTTTACCGTTTGAGTTTGCTATCAATTTAAAGGATAGATTCTTCACTTATTTTTCCTATGATTGAGGGATACAAGGAGCATTAAGCATAAAAAATATTGGGAAGAAAAACAGAAGTCAAACTTTATTTTCACATTTGTGACACTGTCAGAGAAGCTGGCGGGGTTTAGAGACAGGAATCTTCAAGTGTGTTAACCTCAGTAAGTAGTTCATGGTCTTGATTTCTTGGCCATAGGAATCTTTTAAAAGTTCATGGTCTTGGTTTCTCAGCGATGGAAATCTTTTAAAAGCAGTTTCTGGTCCAGAGTGACAGCAGAACCATACAGATTGACATTAGTCATCAAGATGTTCAGATTTGAGAGCTGTCGTGTCCAGAATCATTCAGGCTTCGGATTTTCTGTAGTGTGTCCAAGATCATTTTGTTGTCAGATTTGCACATAGGTGCACCCAGTGCCAATTAATATAGATTTTAATTTTTATCTATGTTTGTTTTGTCTCATATGAATATAGTTACAGGTCTTTACATTTTGATTCATTAATTTCCTTCCACGCCCCTGGAGCATATTTGAATTGATTATCATTATACACTCGTCGCAAGTTTGCAGAAATGTCGTTAGATTTCTTTAGCTGTGCTTGCTGAAGGCAAGATAAGTCATTTATTACCTACATCAGTCCAGCATGCACTGCATTTGGTTTCCTGTGTGGTGAAGGAAATCCTTGGGGGATTGTTGATTTGTTTGATATGAACTGTTTTCTGTGTTTGCTATATGAAATGGGGCTTTGGGACTCTTTTCTCTGCATGATATTTCAAAAATTGGAGTTACCCATTCATCTCAAGTGTATCATTTTAAACTGCCTGAATGACTGTTGGTGATCTCTAGCCATTGAGGAGGCTATGCCCTTCTTAATAAGGGAAAAGTGCCAGTCTATCTGTGGTCTCTTATCTAGAGTCTGGAAATTCTGGATCTGATAGTATTAGAGATGGAGGGGCACTGGTGATGAGGTTGAAGCACGATAACTTTTCGTCATGAATGTTTCTCCTGCACAGTTGATAATATCAAATTTCAATTGCACATGGTATTAGAAAATATTCTCTCTCAGGTGGTGATGCATTGGTTTGGCTCACTAAAGGCTCCAGCAATTGCCATGGAGAAACTATCTAAAGAGATCCTACACTTTGCTAGGTGTTTTTACTTTTCTGAATAATTTGAGTAATAATATCAAATTTTAATTACATATGGTATTGGAAAATACTCTCTCTAAGGTGGTGATGCATTGGTTTGGCTCACTAAAGGCTCTAGCAACTGCCTTGGAGAAACTATTTAAATAGATCCTACGCTTTGCTAGGTGTTTTTACATTTCTGAATAATTTGAGTAATAATATCAAATTTTAATTACATATGGTATTGGAAAATACTCTCCCTAAGGTGGTGATGCATTGGTTTGGCTCACTAAAGGCTCTAGGAACTGCCTTGGAGAAACTATTTAAATAGATCCTACGCTTTGCTAGGTGTTTTTACTTTTCTGAATAATTTGAGTAAAAGCACATCCTTAATCTGTTATGTAGCGTATTACCACGGCCTCATTAAAATTATATCCATGTCTAATTACCATGTCCTGATATATTTCCTGTTTTTTGGTTACTATCTTTCATCAGAATAAAATAAATTTTGTCTTAGTGAGGTAACAGTTTTGTTCAATTTGAACCTTATTGTGGTAGATTTTGATTTCTGTTCCGTTCTTGGCAAGCATGGGTGTTCTAATACCGTTCCCTCCTTCGTGGACCACTGCAGGTTCTCTTAGGTTGCTTTGGTAAACTACTGCAATCATTCTTTGAAGTTAAACTCAGCACTGTAGCTGGGTACTTCCATCATTGTAATTTTATGTACACACAAGATGTACCAAGCCCATTATTATGGAATAGTTTATTTGATCATGGAATATGTGATTACGTTTCAAACATAGATCATATCTTCTGATGATTTAATTGAAGGGCTTTATTTTTTCAGCGTACATGCTTGTGCCTATTGTTTCATTATTATTGTTCCTAATGGTTCTTAGTCCACTATCTAAATTTTGTTTCCTGGAGTACTTGATCCATATTTATTTAAGATTGCCGTTAACACATGAGACTTGTGAAGAGAAAAGCAATATATTGAGCATGTACCATTTCTTGTAGAACCTTGTCCATATTATTGGTAAAATATTCAGAATAAAATCTTGCCATTCAAATTAGATTGTCTAAGAGATGGAATAAATGGTATAATATTCAAGTGCTCCTCCATGGTACAAATGATTTTTTTTGAGCATAGAATCTATCGTGTTGAGAGGAAGTAAAGTTTCCATTGCATGCTTGATGTTTTAATAGCCTTGTGAGCTCTATAGCTTCCTAGTGAGTTATTTTGTCAATCGAAGCAAATCTATTTCGTTAATGGAATGGTTCGAAGTTTTCTTATCTTATGATGTTTCAGAAATGCCATGCTTTCAAATTTGGTTATCTTTATCGACATCATTATCATAGTCACAAACTTGCGCATGCCATAAGTTGAAAGACCTTACAATTCATTTATGTTATTTTTTCTTATTTGTCCCCTGCTTCTAAGAAGTGTTCATGTTTTTACTTTCAGGACACCTCAAAGTGAAATAGCAAGGACACACCATTCTTAAAACTATACGAGGAACCTTACGTGTAACTAAAAAGTAAACCAAACTGTAGAAATTGAGAAATCAGCCTCTAGCTTACAATATGACTAGTTAAATCCCTCGATTTTGAGCACACTGTGCAAACAAGCCAAAGAAACTCTCTTTTTAGTTCACGGCAAAGGCTAATCAGTACTTATACGCAACGTGAAAGTTTGACTTTTAGCTTGAACCTTTACTTCTACAGCTAGGAAATGTTCGTGCTCTTCATCTAAAACTAAACTATGTAAAAACACAAAATTTGGAAATATTTAACAGAATATTCATCGAATCAAATGGAAGGATTTGTATCAAAGCTATGATCTTGATCAGTTTTGCAATATTTTCAATAAGCAAAAAACTATTTGATTTACTTAAACAAGAAATATATAGAGAGCACACGAAAACTTCAACAGTAATCTTAGATGAAATATAGGGAAAAACTAGATAAAATAAAATAAAATTTGGTTTCAAAATAAGTGCACAGAGCACATTAAAAAAAAAAAACTACGATATTTTACACGTGACCTATTCAAACTAAAGAAAAAACACACAGAAGTAACTTGAAAGAGAACTCATCCCAAGGCATCATCATTCCTTACTTTCAATGAGTCCTTGCTTAATGATTATTTTTTAACCTTTCTACGTGGACGTGTGTTTTGATTCTTGATTTTTTTTGTTTTTTCTGTATAGTTTTTTTTTTAATACTTTTGGTTGGCCTTTTCAAGGTAAAATTGGCACATCTCTATATAATAATTTCTTATGTTTTATGTTTTGGTGTTTACTTTTGTGCGGAAAAGGTATCTTAACTTTGGCTTTAATGTTAGATTACAAGATATGCAAGTTTTGAAAACAAAATGGAAAATCTAAAATTTTAAATTATAGGTTCAAGTTTTAGGTATAATATTTATTAAGGGAGTTGAAAGTATAATGGCTTAAATGATTATATTTCAAGCTACGACAAAATTACATTGAAGTAGCTTGAAGTGTAATAACTTGTTAATGTTTTTGAGATCTGTTCCAAATTTAATAGCACTGTCACAATGTTTTGGTATGTACTTACCATATGGCAGCCATCTCTCTAATATAGGATGAAGTATGGATAGACATGTCTCTTCACAAGACATGTCTATTCATTAGAATGTAATTAATATAATAAATATCTCATATATTAATATCTCACACTTATAAATGTAATATATTTGCACTATGATTTATCCAACTAAAACTACTAATTATTAACACTCCCTCTTAGCTTGGAGAGGATAAACAAGATTCATACACAATATGAATAACATATTACCTCAACGTAAATAATGGTTTCAAGAATGTCAACTCATTTGACTTACTAGATTATTGAATGCCAACTCATTTAGCAAATGTCAACTCATTTGACATTTGAAAGTCAACTTATTTGACTTTCTATTTCTTGAATATCAACTCATTTGATATTTGAATGTCAACTTATTTGACATCTGATTGATGCTACAAACATCAACACTTCCTTTTAGTTAGGGAAGATAAATGGTATAATCATATTACATCTTGTGATCATATGGCACGTGATATGAAGTATCATCTAATATATAATACCTAGTTTTACATATCACCTAACGTATGATATGAGGAATCACTTAACACCTAATACCTAGTTTTACATATCACCTAACACGTGATATGAGGAATCACCTAACATGTGATACCTAGTTTTAGATATCATCTCAATATGATATTAGAGATATGGTCTTATTAAGAATATCAAGTCTCATGATATTCACCATAACTCAAAATTGTTCAAAGGTAATGTGTACTTACCATAGGAACATTTATTATCTATTGTGATCGGTTTCAACCATCACACGTTGTATGTCACAATCTAGAAAGTGATGGTTTGATTAAGGGATTGAATCCACCATGCTAGAAATCATCTATCATGATTTGTTCCAGCCATCACACGATGTCTATCATGATAGAAGATTAAGTTATTGTAAGATTGTCATCTTCCAATAACATTAACAAATACAAGTGATAATCATTTGGAAGTCGTCACTTCCTCATGATTTACACAGGGCCCATAAGGCATTTATATGATCTCATTAGTATAATAATCAATCAAGTTTAACTCATAAGTGTTTCACCTTCGACAGTAAAACTCCCTCTTAATCACTATGATCAAGATTGTCACAAGTTGACTGAACCCATTTGTTGCCTTTGAAGCTCGAGTTCATCGACATTTAGACCTCTTTGAAGATGCCAGAATCCCTCTGAATCTGAATTCCATATGTTTTTGTTCTTGTGATTCAAATATTTCCTTTCATAAAGTGAGCCCATATAGGAAATATAACGCATAAATCAATTTTCATCCTCCATTGAATATTTATCATTTTGACTTCCACTGATGTTAAAAATTGCTTCTTATCAACTGCGATAACTTATAATTGTCATTATCTATCAGATCTTATATCAATCCGAAAGATGCTTTCATATGCGTTTTGTGGTATGTACCATTGAAGAGGACTTTAAAGATCATGGTGCATAGCAACCAATCATTACTGGGTAGTATTTCTTCAAATGAGATCGCTTGGTGCACCCGACTGTGCTTAAATGACTAGGCACATACCCTTTTCCCTTCTACACATCATGATGGTTGTGGGAGACAACATTGGATCATGTTGAAGCATTCACAAATAATTTGAGGGTCAATATACATATTTCCTCCATAGAAAGATACAGGAAGCAACACACTCGTTGATGTTTTTACTTTGCGTAATATCTGTATTGAGTGCTCATCGTCTTCTTTTCCTTAACCGCACAACCATCAGAAAGGAGACGGTAATTTGTATATTATTGATTGCTAATTAAGTGGATACATAATCACCTCAAAGAATTCTCCTTTTTATTTGAGACATCACAACTTCCTTCCTTATGCTGATTGTATAATCATTTCTATTATTTATGCTCGAACTTTGCATCTATTATCCATGTCACATATTCAATTTACAGAATGTTGTGCTAGCCCCCGTCTAGCCCTTGGGTTTTGTTAAAAGAGAAAAAAGGAAGAAAACATTGGAGAGCTATCGCATAGCAATCGGGTGTGCTTCTTGTCCATCTCGTAGAAACTGATGTTGTTGACCAAATTTTGACTCCCCAACTCACATTTGTCTCAATTTACAGGGATTGGATCTATTCAAGGATCATACATACTCGACTTTTATGTAGATTGTAGGTACCGAGCATTGACTTCCCTGAATTGCCAGGATGAGCATGCCTTATCGTAGTATCTCATTGGTAAAAGAGGGGAGATAGTTCTTGAGTTCAAATCCTAATCCTAAGCCAATTGTCCTAACAAGTAGGACAAGTATCTGAGTTATTTACCCTCTCGAATTTGTCAAGTGATGTGAATTCGTGATTTTGACCATTGAGTTTGATTTAGTACTCTGTCCTTATTATGAGTTTTTAGATTTAGTTTGTGGGTTTATTGTGATTTTCAGTTATAATTAAATCAAATTAAGAGAATATTAAATGATTTAATTTAACAAAAAATTGATTTAAAAAAAAATTAATTTTTTAATTGTATTTAATTAATTGAGAAATTAATTAAATAAAAGAATTAAATTTAAAAGATTTAATTAAAGTTCTAATTTTAACATAAGTATATTTATTTAATTTAATAATAATTTATTTAGCAGTTTCATTTTAATAATAAACTCTAAATATTATTATTAGTTGAATTAACAGATATATTATTAAAGACATTTTGTGACTTAATAAAAGAGAGTAAATTTAATAAAGTTTATTTTAATTAAAATGTAAAAAGTGTGCACATGAAATTAAAACAAAATAGAATAATAAAGAAAAAAGGGTTTGCGTGATTGTATAATCAAAACCCTAAAGGGAGAAGACTCTTTATTAAGAAATTAGAGCTCATTTTTCCACACACAGATTTGGATGAGCAAATTTTGAGAAAGAGGGTTTTCAAGAAGACCATAATTTCTTGCGAGTTCTAAGCATCTGCCTGGTTAGTATCAGATCGAGGTAGGATCATTCGAAATTTATTTATCTTCTCCGTGTTTGTCTGGATCTATTTTCAAAACTTATTCGGGTTGAAACCCTTGTGTTGAAATTTATTTTTCTTTAGGAATGTCTGGGAATGAATTTAAATTTTGAAACCCTTGTTTGAGAAATTTGATGATTAGTAATTGGATGGATTGAAATTGGGATGGGGGTTTAGAAAGGAAAATCAAATTTGTTTTATTATTTTCGACTGTTTAATCCGAGTTCCTATATCAAATCTATATTTGGAAATATATATATAATTACCATAGTAATTGATAATTATAATTTATATAAAAAAAATGTGACTTTGTTATTTGTGGGGGGCTTTGATATTGTTTTTATAAATTTAAAAAAAATTAAATACAAAAAAGCTGGAGGTAAGTCACCAGTCCCCACCTCCCCTTCCTTTCTTCTTTTCGACGACCTACACTTGGAGCACGCAACTACTAAGCAAACCATGATTGCCTAAGTGCCCAAGGGATGTTAGTTTATTTGTTAAAATTATTTTATTTTATTATTATTATTTTATATGTTATAATAATAAATTATTATTTTATTAATACATTAGCAATTATATTATTAATAATTTAATTTAAATTATTTTATTAATAAATAAATAATTATTATAATTAATAATTTAATGATTATTGTTGAATTTTAATAATAGGTAAATTAATTTTTTTTATTAATTCTTTTATTATTGAAATATATTTGTAAAGTAAATTGATAATTGGAAATTGGGAAAATTGATTATTTTAAACAAACTCGGGGTTTGCTTAGACGGGTCAATTTTATATGAAAATGATTTCTAATACTAAGGAAATTATATTACTTTTGATAATTCAAAAACCTTAGTAATTTTGATACTTTGGAAATGGAAAGTTGGAACCTTGTTTGTAAATTGAACCTTTATGTTTTCAAAACCAAATGAATTATGGAAACTACATTTTTTATATACTTGATGTGATTGTATGGTTTACTGGTGTTGGTCTTGGGTTGGACTTAGTACATTGACCAGTCAGGACGTTTACCAGAGGCTTGGGGAATTTTGTTCTATGGGGGATGTTATGGTTCTTATTTGGTCATGATCTTTTATACCCAACCATTGCGATGTATTTACAGATTTCTATGTTGAGTTTTGATCAGTTGCTTGTTAGTGCTTTCCAATTGGTTGTATAGAATTGAGGTGAATGGAGTGATTTTTTGGGTGTAACCTTTGAGTTTTGATCAATTATCTTTTGATGCTTTCTAGTTGCTTGTATAGAAATGAGGTGATTATTGTGATTTTCCTATTGTAATCTATGAGTTTTCGATCAATTATCTTTTGGTGCTTTCTAGTTGCTTGTATAGGACAGAGGTAAATATTGTGATTTGTCTTGAGGCGCTTTCTAGTTGCTTGTAAAAGAGTGAGGTGAAAATTATTATTTTATGAGTTGTACTTTTCATGAGCTTAGGGTAGGTAATCTATGTGTATGTTGGGAAGTGGCTTGTAATGGAAGCCAGAGCCCTAAAGAGCCTTTCTAGGTAACCCATTGTAAGTTGTTTTAATAAGTGATAACATTTCATTAAATGAGTTTAAAATGAATTAATAAGAGTCAGCGTTTTTCCTTGCCCATGCCTTAAGTGCTAGTACAGGCTAGGATGGGAGTAGAGAGGATGCTTGGTTGCAACCTTATCTACTTAGAATACCTTGTTTGTATGAAGGGATACTGATGCTGCATAGAGACACTAGGGGGTCAGAGTCTATAGAGGCTACCAGGGTAACCTTAGAGTTAGCTCATGCGGTGACACTTGCCCACTTACATAATAGATTTCCTATGTGTCTTTGTTGCCTCTAGGATTAAATGTTACTTGAGTCTTGGTACCTTTGAGATGGATTGCTATTAAGATTTCCTTGACCTAGATGTTGGTTATGACTTGTGGATTGATATCTGTTTGGTACTTGAGATTATCTCCTCAGCACAGTGAAAGCATGCCATTTAGGTTTGACGAGGTTGGGTGGTAGTGTTTCTTATACCATTGAGATTCGACAGGTGGATGCCATTGCTAGATGTACTTGTGCAATTGATTCCTTTCATTCTATTTTTTTTTTTTGATGGATGCTTATATTTTGTTGTACTGTATTTGATTATCAGAGATCTTATGAGATGATGTATTTTATTCATGATGTATATTCTTTGAGCTTTTCATACCCTGTGACTTGTAGAGTGGATTATTATGCATTTCGGTTATGCCAAGTGGCATCTTATGTAATTGTATATTATTGGATTTGTACTTGTGGTTTATCTATGATGTGGATTTTTTATGTATCATATTTAGTATTAATGAACTTTTATATGTGATTCAACGCCATGGAACCCTTAAGAGATGTAATTTGTTTATGGATGGTTGTATGTATGTGAGTTATTGCTCTGGCTATGACTTTCTTGTTGTTTGATCTTTACAAAAATGTTTGGCAAACTCAGTGAAACTTTTGGTTAATTTCTTTTGGGTTTTTTGGTGGGGCGTTATAGGTCAAAACTCCTTAATGGTCAATATTAATATTTTTCTCTAATTGGCCTACAAAATGCCTTCGAAATCCCCCATGTCCTTAATTACAATGATTGAGTGCCTTTTTTTTACATCGATTTATAGTTCACATATTTTAACCCTTCACCATTTTTTTCTACAATTTAAATTACATAGTACTAAAGTTCACTATCAATCTACAACATATAGTAAAAAAGTATAACATAATTAAACTTATTGAATTTAGCAGCTGATCTAATTTGTGTTCAATATTCTAATGATTTTTTAATAAGATTGGATAGGATTTTGTAAGTACATTTAATTTTATTTAAAAAGGTTAAAGATTACTCTTTTTTTTTATTGATAAATGATTGAGGCCTAATGATTTATATTAATAAATTAAAATTTACAAAAGTATCCGTTCAGAGAAGAAAACCTCCAGTCTTGCCTGCGACCAAAGTCTTTTCAGAATACATATGTAAAAAGGGCATACCTCAGTTCTAAATATTTTGACCAAGGTCAATTATTTCCTTTATACAATGAAAATTTATACATCTGAATGCATTAGAGATTTAGAAATGAAGATTCTCTTGCAGGAGTGGGGGGAATAAATATCCATGTAGATTTGGGAAGAAGCACTCCAATTTCTGAGGATAAGATTGACAAGGGAGTGTTTTGATAGATTGATTTCATATCCTTCTGCTATGCATTTACCACACTTCATACTCCACATTAATTGTTAGTACTAAATGATATATTCAATTTGTTTGAATAAATCTCGTTCTATCTAGTTTTAATTATAAATGAATGACTAAGTAGGATTGCCTCCTATTGATCTGCACTAATTACCATTTAACAACTATTTGATTTTTCTACTAGTGTTTACATTTTATACCGTGTTACTCATGCTTTAAACATATTTATTAGTATATCAATGTCTGCCGTCTTTTTGTATCTTTTGAAATACTTTTAGATGAGAGAGTTAAGCGTGTTGATAGAAGAGTTAATATATTTAGAGGAAACCGAGCTTAAAGAGGGATAGATATAAGGGGAATTGCAGAATTGTTGGATGTTGCAGGCATACTAATGATTACTAATTAAGAAATACCTTGAAGAATGACCGGATGAAATGTCTAGTCACTAGTTATTGAGTACGTTAGATCTAATAACGTTACTTGTTAGATTCAATATCCTTATTATTAAATCATTTACTGGGCTGTGGTAGATACTTACTTTTAGATTACTGAATCACAAAATAGGGGATCTGCTATATACAGAGGATAGCTAAAAATGGAAAACTTGGGAACAAAATATATTTTTATTAATATAGATTAGTATTACATCATTGCCAAATCATAAAGGCCGAGCCCTTGGCTTCCAAAATCAAAACTAGCACCAGTGCCCTGGCTATTGGGAATGCTACCAAAGTCTAAAACCTAGAAACCAAAGAACCCATGAAATTTATGCAAAGAACAAAATTACATTTACCCTAATTCCAAAGATCGACATTGGGCTAAGTACTCATTCGAGAGAAGCTTCCCTAACTTAAGTCAAACTAAAAAACAAACTAGTAATATACTAAAGCTAATGACCAAAGGGAAAAACCAAAAGAAGACAAGGTACATCTTTAATGTATGCATTGAAGATTTGGAGGTAATGCAAGAGCTAGTGCTTGTTGGGGTCCTCTATGTTTCCTGTCCACCAAAGAAGGAAGTGTATGCCAACCTCCATTTTTGGCCATTCTTGATAAAAGTGGATGTTTTCCCGAATGATCAGAGATGGATGTCTAGGCACAACTGCTAAGTCAAAGCTCCCAGGCGGGTGAGACATAAGCTTGTCTTCTATGCTAAAACCCACCTGTTCTAAGTCTTCCAACCATACTAGGTCAAATATATTGTAGCAAAGCCGGATAGTCTCCCATTTAACAATTTTGGCCCTAGCTAAACACCCAACAAACACTCCTACAACATCGCTATTAGTTCTCCAGGAGTAGTCATAATTAAAGACTCCTTCACCTAGCACCTGACTAATGGCTACCCTAGACATATCATCTACAGGATTAAGTAATTGATTCCATCTCTCTGGCTTAACATTACCTGTAAATGCCATAGTACGGACCTCTAAAGCATGATACAGGCTGATGTTTGTATCCATTTGTACACCTAAACTAGAAGAAGCCTAATCTACCCAGATCAAAAGTGATAATAAAAGAGACAGAGTTGAGTAATTAATACTAATCTTGGGACTTTGGAAAGATCTAGATAGGTGTGAGAGATGTTGTCATCTGATGACCATTGTAGGTCATGAGAAAATCTATACATAAGTTTTATGATTACAAGGTAAAAAGTTAGAGATTAATTATTAAAATATATTTTACCTTTTTTTTTTAAAGAAAAATAAAATAAAATTTCAAGTATATTTTAACTATTTTAGAATATTAGGTTGAAAACTAGAAGCATATTAAAATTTTAATTCAAATGATATTAAGATACCTAAGATATGTATTGATTTTAACTACCAATATTAAATATTAAATATTTTTTATTAAATTTATTGTGTCCTACAATAATATATGATTATTCTATAAGTTGTTATATTTTTTTTAATAAAATGTAAAGTATGCAAGTTTGCTTAGTAAAAATATTAAAATTGAATAGTATTTATAACTTATTTTTTATTATTAATTATGAGATACATTGTAAATCTAAAGTATATATTATTTAGACATCTAGGTAAATTTAATGAATAATAATAATAATTTTAAAAAGATTAAATTGAGATACATAAATTTAGAAGTATAAAATAAAATTATAAATAAATTAAATTTATATTTTAAATCAAATTGTAACATTAAATAATGTAATTATTGATTATATTTAATCATAAAATAAGATGTTTAAATATCTAATTTAAATAATAAATATCATATAATAGTTATGGTTTATATGATGCTTAGTATCATAATTACATGTGAGCTTTTGATTAGGGTTAGCCAAGGTTAAGGTCACGATTATGTTTTTAGGGGTTACTATTAGGATCATAATTATGATTATGATTATTGTTTGATTTAAGAATTATATCATTGTTGTAATGATTGTTAGAGTTCGGCTTTTGATTAGAGTTAATATTAAGGTTAGAGTTTGGATACAATTTTTTAATGTCGTGGATAGAGTTGGGATTGGGTGAGTTTAAGCTATGATCTTATTTAAGATTATGGTTTGGTTATGGTTAGGGCTAGAGTTACGGTTGGGATTAAGATTTTCCATTAGTTCTGCACTTATAATTATGGGTAGTTTAATGAATTACATCATGATTCCTATCAAAGAAAGATTTAGGATTCTAATTAAGGTTAGAATTAAGGTTATGATGTAGATTAGATTTATAAATATGGTTTGTTTTATGGTTAGGATTTTTTATTAGGGTTAAGATAAGGACAATGATTATGGTTATGTCATGATTAGGATTAGTGTTATGTTGAGAGTTTGGTTTATGATCTTATTTAGGACTAGGATTATGGTTAGGACTAAAATTTAATGTTTTTCATAAGCTTTAAAGTTAGGATTTATGGTAGAAGAGCATAATTATCATCTTAATTGAGATGTTTTTTCAATTATTTTATGTTTGAAGTGATGCAAGTAGTTGCATAGTTATTTCATAGCTCTCACTTATATTATTGAGCAAATAGTCTACTAACTTATCTTATTAGTTACACACATACATGAAGAAATTTGACCAATTTTTTTCCCGCAACTCACCTTAATATCTTTTCAATGTACCCATTGCACCTTAAGTTGTGATTTCTAGTTAATTAGATTTGAATAAAAACATAAATGAGTTAAAGAATACATATCATATGTTATGACCTAGCTATAAATTTTAACTATTTCACATGGGTTACTTAAAAACCAACATGAGAATGCATACCAACAATTCTTTTGAAAAAATGTCAAGCTACCCCTCATGACTTGTGTTCGAAAATAATGCTTCAAACCCATATACACTTAATATATTTTCTACGTATCTCGGGAGAGAAAAAATGCATGCATACACGCTGAAAGAATACACATTATTATATACCAAATAGACAAGCCACAAGATATACATTGGGAAACCCTTTAATAGGTGAAATATAGCCTTTATTAGAATCTATTATTCATTTATTATATTCAACAAATAAAAACCAAGTCACTTATGAAAAAATGCACATATAGAGTTAGAATAAATATATTTGAAACATCAAGCCTCTCTCATGCATCATCCGTGTGTCCAAGCACGACTTCCACATCCCATACTATCCTTCACATATGCACTCCTAAAAAAAGATCAATAATGATAGCCTAGTCAACTATACACCATTAATGTTACATGTGTGCTTACTCATATAGAATCAAGCTATAAAAAAACCATATAGTAAAGTAAAATCATATGACTCAAAACTATACATTCACAAAACATGGACCCAGTACTTAATATTGGGTAGCAAATTTAAAATTTAAAATTATTTATTCAATATTAAATTAAATACATTAATTTTTTTGTAATATTACAACATACCACTAAAGTAGTACTAGAATGTTAACTCCTAGTGATGCATGTCCATTTAGGTTCCCCTAGGTGAACCACACACATAATAATAAATAAAGAATTATAAACATCACCTTATCCCAAGATTATACCACTTGTATAAATTCTACAAGGGACAATCATTGAAATAAGTTAGGAGAGTCATACATTAAATATATGATTCTCCAACATGGTCTAGTTCTCCTCAAGACACCTTTTATAAAACCAAGTGACCACCATCTCAAGAAAGAAATCTAATTGTCCAATATGACATCTATAGAAGAAAAAATTCAAGCCAAGGTGATAATGTACCAATCCAAGAACACAAGAACTAAATTCAAAGTGAATAAGTAATGAAAATTTGAAGTACAAGGAACAATCACAATGATCCACTCATGCAACCCACATAGCTACATTGTTTCTCATACTATGTAATTTTGATCTTAGATTGGTTTTGACAAGTGAGTGTCAACACACTTAAGCCATTTTAGTTCACGCCAAACTAGTAATACATGCTGAGTACAACATGTAAATATTAGACCATGCCGAGTTGCAAAGAGTGCCGAGTCACTCATGTGCCGAGCAGATAGACCATGCTGAGTGATTCAAGAGGCGAGTAAACAATGGAAGCCAAGTAATGCAGGTGTTTAATCACAGTATAAAGATCAATGCATGTTGAGCATCATAGACTTCATATGCTGAACTGAGTTGCAAAGAGTGCCGAGTCACTCATGTGCCAAGTCACTCAAGTGCCGAGTAGATAGACCATGCTGAGTGATTGAGGAGGCGAGTAAAAAATGGAAGCCAAGTAATGCAAGTGTTGAGTCACAATATAAAGATCAATGCATGTTGAGCATCAAAGACTTCATATGCTCAATGACATAGTTTTGACATATTTGTTTGTGATGGCACAAACAAGTATGTAAACTATTTTTGAGCCAACTTAAAGATAGATTTTGATATTTTGGAGATAAGGACGAATCTCTATTTGGATTCCCTATGCAATTACATGCAACCAATTAGAAAAGGGGAAGGTTTAAGCGAAAAAATGGATGAATCTCAGTTGTAGATTCATACCTAACCCTAGGTCACCTAAGTCTTCTTAAGGAGGACGAAGCCCTAAACTCTTTATGACAGAGGAGAGTGAATGTGGAAGGAATTTAAGGAGTGAACAAGATAGTTTGCATACAGAGCATTGAAGGTGACTTAGAATTTATAATGAAAGAATGAATTGAAGAATTAGTTATAGAAGAAAAAAGGATAGAGAAAAGGATACAATATTGAGACATCTGATCATGAAGGATCAATAAGATATTATGTAGAGGTGATCTGTTGTCAAGCAAATGTCAATCATAGAATCTATGCCGAAACATTTTAACAGGTGATTTCAGTTAAATCTCTTAACAGAGTAGTCCTAATAGGTTGTATGAAATCCTTTAATAGGGTGCTTACTTAGTTTTAAGTTGAAGTCCTCTAACAAGACACACTTCTAATAGGGTGTTGAAATCCTCTAACAAGGTGAGACCTAATAGTCTTTATAAGCCTTCAACAGAGCAAACCTTTCACATGGTAGATCATGTTTCATGGTCAAAAAATTATAACCTTCATTGGATACACTTTATTACTATAGTAGTGAAGATTTGTGGGTGTCATCCCCACCCCAATTTTAACTTCTCACTTGGAGGGTTTTTGGGTAATCATATCTGGTGTTATGTGTGTGAATGCTTACATGGTTATATGTTTTAGATACATATGCTTTACATGTTATTTGAGCTTACTTGTTAATGCGTGTGATGAATGAATGGTGAAATTTTTATGGGTCCAAGGTTAAACTACTAATTCACTCCCCCTCAAAAGTTTACTCTTTCCACTTGTAATTCCAACAATTGGTATCAGATCATTGTTCTCTAAAAAAGAAGCTTTGCAACTTTGAGAAAATATCTTGAAATGGAAGTCTACAAGTTGGGAAAGACTATTGAAAACTAGGAGATTGAAATACATCTCATACTACATCAATTGAATGAGGTAAGAGAGGAACTAAAGAAATCCTTGAAGATAAGGAAATATATTTCTATTATGGAGAATGGCACACTATACAATGAGATAGAAACTACCAAGCTATTTGCAAATGGTGTCTCTAATGAATTTGATGCAACAATTGCAAATCTAATGGAAAAGAATAGAGTCCAAACTAAGGAAATCAGAAATCTCAAGCTAGAACAAGAATCACAAGCTATAATACTAGGTGAGGTGATTGAACAAAATAAGAAAGCCATGGAAGATAAAGCCATGATTGAAGAAGACAAAAGAGTTTTTGCCAATAGGCTAGAAGAGAAGTTAATAAAACTAACCAAGATTTCCAACATGCAATTGGATACTCTAAGTCAAATGATGAATGCCAACTATGAACTAAATTTCAAGGACATTGAAATAACTACATTGAAGTTGCAGAATGAACAATTGCAGAGTGACCTAAAAAGAGAAAAGGAATTTTCTGAAAGTTTCAAAAAGACAAATGAAGCCATAAAATATTTTGAGCAATTACTGAGATCCCCTAGATCCAACAATGATACATCAGACTGGACTACACAAGCATTGAAGGAGAATCATCCAAAGTTGCAGAAGAAAGGAACAACAAAGGTAAGAACTCCAAACCTACTTGTCATAATTATGGTAAGAAAGGACATACTACTAATGTGTGTAGGAGAAAAATTACAAATTAGAATGTCAAGCCTAAGAACATGACTCATTGTCATAAGTGCAACAAGGAAGGCCATCAGGCACATGAATGCATAACTAGGACCATGCATAAATAAAGATTTGAGGGATATTGCTACAATTGTCAGAAGTATGGACATAGAGCTTTTGAATGCAGATCCAAATCCATGTGGTCATGAAACAAGCCAACAAAGGTAAGGCACAATGGAAAATCTTATAATTGGGATTATAATACAAGACATAGCTATCATTATTGTCAAGAATATGAACATGTTCCTGAGAATTTTATTAGGACACACTTCAGTCGTAACTACAAAAGGTGGCTGAGTCAAACCACATGTTTTAGCTATTTAAAGAATGGTCACATCAGCAAACACTGTCCAACTAGGTCAATGACACCAAGTTGTGAATTTGATAAAGGTAAAGGCAAGGTAGATGTTGAACACATCAAAGATGAGATGAAAAAGACATGGAAGAAGAAGGATGTTTGCTACACATCAAATGGAGAAGGGATCACTTCACCCAGTGGGTCAGGTGATCACACCTCATTAAACTAGGCAAACAAGAGGTATGTGGCACTAATATTTAAAAGGTTATATCATGCATCAGTTCCAAAAGGATATAGTACTGAAAAGACTAAATTAGCATGAATAAAGATGCAAGATGTTGTTAGAAATCCAAGACAAATCTTTAAAGTTTTTCATGTTGTTGCTGAGTATGAAATGTTTCCTGTATGTGCCAAGTGGAATGTAAGAAGATGTCGTGTTGTCAGTCTAGCTAGTTGATGTCAAGCTCGTAGTAGCTGCTGAGTGATGGAAACATCAATGGATGCTAAATCAACCTGAAATTGGTTAATGTTAAGATTATAATTGTGTAAGCACTTAGCATTAAACACAAGGTTTTCGAAGGGTATATGATCAATTTGAGCTCATTTCTTCATCATTTCAAATTCAAGAAAGAGTGAGAAGAACTAGAAGCAACTTTGTACAGAGATTCATCACCAGTTCGATAGATCTCCAAGGTATTTATCGAAAGCTGAGCTATTTAGTTTATATTTTCATAAACCTTAGCTTGTCACAATGGCATCTAGTTCAAAAATTTTGAAGGGAAGGAAGTTTTAAATGTTCAACTAGTCAATAATGAAGTTAATTAAGCTATTCGTAACATCACTTACAAACACATTATCTATGATCCCACCAAATTTAATAATGGTGCAAGACATGAGGAGATGCTATAACTACAAAATTGGTAGCATTGGTGACATAGAGATAAGAGGTGTGTATAATAGATTGTCTGAAAATGGCATTTTGAAAGAGGAATACAAAATTGTTGAGAAAAAGGGTTTGACACGAGCCCTAGATTTTTTGAACGTATGTAAAACTGAGTGGATATGTATTGTGCTAAGCCAAATTCATGATGATTCCTTGTGGCTGGAAGGAGGACCAATCAAGATTACTAAGAGAATAATCCATAGGGTTACTGGCTACCCAACCCTAGATTGGCCAAAGACACTCAGAAGTGATTCCAAGGAAGTGATTGAGAAGAATACTGGAGCAGTCTGGAATAAAAGAAGTATGACTATAGATACCATCACTGATCCATTGCTAAACTTTGTAGTAAGGGTTATCTCTCATAAATTTATCAATCCAGCAGATTGAATAGTGTACCCTGCATAGCTGTAGATGTTGGTTATAAAATTTTCAAGAAAGATCATACATATGATCTAGCAAAACTTCACCTGCAACAACTTATGGAGAACCTTGCAGCAATAAGGAAAACCAAGAGTGCACAATGCAAGTTTGGTTCTATGCTGGTTTGTGTATTCTTTTATGTATAGAATACATTCCCCTCTTTTGGTACTGTAGGATGGAAGACAAATAGATCAATTGTAGTGTAGAATAATGAGTACATTGAGCAACTAGGAGAAAAATTTGAAACCATAATGACTAGTTACTTTGAAGATTTTAAGAAGTCAATAAAGTAGAGACTCAGGATTCTAGTTTCCTTAGTAGAGAAACATTATAATGGTGGATGTTTTCTTGTTGATGCTAACTAGACATTGTGTAAGCTGCCACACCAAGGATAAGATGGTTAAGACCCTTAGGTTATGAGGTAAATGTAGATGAAGCCTCAACAACCATAACAACCCTACTTGCAGAGGAAGTAGATAAGACTGCAAAAGTCTTTGGAAATTATGAGATGGTGAAATCAAAGATTGCCATGGAATTAAAAAATGCCTCCACAATCAAGAAGGAGGAATAGTTGGTGAAGAAGCTAAAATAAAAATTTAGAGAGGGTGCCAAGGAGGAAGAAAAGAAGAAGAGGATGAAGAGGAAGAACAAACACAAGCTCATAACCTCTAGCTTTAACTCAAGGCATGGGAGAAGCTAAAGAAGAAGAGGAGACTACAGGTGCTGAGGGAGAAGAAGTTGAGGAAGCACCTACTACTGCCAAGTCAAAGAAGAGAAAGGAAAAGGCACAACTAGTGGCAAAGGCAAAGAAAATTGTAAAACCTAGCCAGCCAAAGCCTATTCCACCTATTACCAGAGCCAGCACATGCACTACTACACAAAAGGCCAAAGAAAAGTCAAAGAAAATAGAGCAAGGAGGACAAGAAAAGAAAAGACAGAGAAGAAAATATGTGGCATAGCCAAATTCTGATGAAGAGAAGATAGAATCAGATGATAATAGTCAATTCAAGGTGGTAAGTCACAATCCTCTCTCTGATCTTGAGAACTTATGTGAAAATGTCAAGAGCAATGCAGATTCATCTAGTTTTAACCATATTGATTTTGATAAATTGGGAAACGAAGAGAAAAACCAAGTGGAAGAGGTATTATACGCCATGATGTCAAAATTTAAGAACACACCACTAGAATTTGCCAATTCAATACCTAAAATCTTATATGATATTGTTGAGTGAAAATGGTATTATTATCTAAATTTGGAAAGACAGATTAGGGAAACAACATTAGCCCAAGTAATGCTAGAGTTGACAAAGGGACAAATTGCTAAGGCAGTCAAGAGATATGCAGTTAGGTTTACACCTAAATACAAATACTTTAGCATTGTCCAAAATAACATTGAGGACGTTGTGAAAAAACAAATATGGAAACTCATTTATGGGTTGACCACTATCAAGAAAGGAGAAGTTGACCCTTTAGAGGGTAAAGATGATAGTAAAGATGATGATAAAGATGATGACAAGGAAGATGATAAGGAAGATGATGAAAAATACAATATAGTTGGGGAAGAGATAGAAAAGCAAGATGGTGACAAGGCAACAACTGAGTAGCAACAAGATGAACAGAATGTGCAGGACAAACAAGCGCCGAGCATTAGTCCTTCCCATGACACAACCAAAACCACTGAGACTATAACTATTAAGGATGTTTTTGATGCATCAACTTAGAACATCAATCTAATTACTATAGAATATTTGAAGAAAATACTAGATCAGTCTACACTCCAAGCTAGAATTTGTGAAAATCTAGTTTTGGTTAGTGTAGAAGAATTGCAGAAGGCAATGACTGATATTGCAAGGGATAAGGTGAATCCACAATAACCACCTTCAATCATCCCTTTAGTGACTCTTGTTTAACCTTTAATCCAAATGACAATAGATACATCTACTAAGGTTGATACAACTGAAAAGAAAGCAGAAGAGAAAGACACTACTATAGGACAACATCAGGAAACAAGATAGATAGATTCATCTATACCTACAATACAGGAAGAAGGTGCTAGCCAAGTCATAGTGATAGACCAGGGCAAGTGTGAAGAGAGTGAGAAAATACCAAAGGTGAAGGAACAAGTGGCCATCTAAGCACTGGTAGCCTTACCAACATCTAGCACTCCTTCTACACAAGCTCTTCAGAAGCTGGGCACAAAAGCCATTCCATTGCAAATCTTAGTGCCAAGCCCATGCTCATCAAAGGTAGAAAAGATAGTTCATTATGGAGACATAAGCCTTGGTGAAGAAATTGTTATTCCAAAGTATGATTATGATACTATGGCATTGGAGAAAATAGGCATTTTACAACAAGCCTTAGAAAGGAAAAAGCATCAAGAAATGCTTAGGAGAGAACGCAGGCAGAAGTAACACTTCAAGATATCAAGGACATCTTTCTAGATGCATTCAGTCTACCAACTCCTAAAGAGACTAGGCCACTCATAGAATAACTGAATGACATAGTAGAAAAGTTCACTAATGAAGACCTTGATACAAATGCAAAACTCTTAGAATGGTCTAAAAAGAAGTTTCAAGGCAAGATAAATGAGAAAATATCCAGTGAGATAGCACTACAACAAGTTGCATTAGCAACAAAGGTTGAACATGTGAATAAGGTAATTGAGAATATATTCTCACTGTACACAAAAATATGCAATCCTACACTCTTCACCCAAGAGACTAGAAGTCACATTCTAAGTCTAGAGAGTCAAATATCTACATCAGGTCCAAGACTACCATCAAATCCAGCTCAAAGTTAGAAGCATTTCAGAATGTTGCTTCAGACATAGAGTCAGCTAGCTATCTTAACAGTAGATGAGGCTATTATTAGAGCCAAATTGACAAGTATTCAAGCTACCCTCACCCCACATATGGAGATAATGCACAAGGAGCTAGGCTATGCCGAGACTCTATTGAAGAAAGACCCCAATCTTTCTACTTTAGATGTTCTAGTACACCTTGCTGTCGAGCTTGCAATCCAAATTAAGTCATTGGATGTTGCATGTGATAATTGGGATGTAGCTCTAAGGATAATAATGGATGTCCATAAATCCTTTTTGGAAAAACACACTATAGTTTTATAACCCATTTGACATAAGTGTCAAAAGGGGGAGATATAAAAGAGGGGGAGAATAAAAGAAAGGGAGAAATATAACAAGGGGGAGATATAATATGAAAAAAATAATATGAAAATATTGGGGAGTATGAACAAAAGAGAAATAAATAAGAAAAGGGGAGCATAGTAGGAGAATTATATCATTGGGGTGATATATATTTTTGAGAGAAACAAAGCAATCTGGGACAAATACCAGCTAAGAGAGAGCATATCAGATAAAAGAGTATCAATATTACAATGCATTGAAGTCAAAGTGTATCAGTAAAGACACATTTACTCAGATAGAATCATAGGTTTTGGATACAATATAGACATAGTAACTTAGGGGGAGTTATCAAATTTTGAGGTATACAAGTTAGTGCAAAATTTTGAAAATTTGAAAATTTGTATATATATCGATTCATGGATATGTTATGCTTGAGAAATCAAGAATAATATTTTACATTTAAGTGTTTTTGAAACTCATGTCAAAGGGGGAGATTGTTGATCTTAGATTGGTTTTGACAGGTGAGTGTCAAAACACTTAAGCCATTTACTCAATTCATGCCAAACTAATAATACATGCTGAGCACACCCTGTAAATATTACACCATGCCAAGTTGCAATGAGTGCTGAGTCACTCATGTGCTGAGTCATTCATGTGCCGAGTAGATAGACCATGCTGAGTGATTTAGGAGTTGAGCAAACAATGGTTGCCAAGTAATGCAAGTGCTGAGTCACAGTATACAAAACAATGCATGTCGAGCATCAGAGACTTCATATGCCAAGTGACACAGTTTTGACATATTTGTTTGCAATGGCACAAACAACTATGCAAACCATTTTTGAGCTAACTTAAAGATGGATTTTGATATTTTGGAGATAAGGCCGAATCTCTATTTGGATTCCCTATGCAATTACATGCAACCAATCAGAAAAAGGGAAGGTTTAAGCAACAAAATGGTTGAATCTCAGCCGTAGATTCATACCTAACCCTAAGCCACCTAAGTCTTCTTAAAGATGATAGAGCCTTAAACTCTTTATGATAGAGGAGAGTGAATGTGGAAGGAATTATAGGATCGAACAAGATAGTTTGCATGCAGAGCATTGAAGGTGACTTAGAAGTTATAATGAAAGAGTGAATTAAGGAATCAATTAGAGAAGAACAAAGGATAGAGAAAAGGATACAACATTGAGACATCTGATCATGAAGGATCAATAAGATATTGTGTAGAGGTGATCTATTATCAGGCAAGCAATTGCCAATCATAGGATCTAGGCTGAGACATTTTAATAGGGGATTTCATTTAAATTTTTTAATATAGTAGTCCTAACAGGCTGTGTGAAATCCTTTAACAGGGTGCTTAATTAGTTGTAAGTTGAAGTCCTCTAACAAGGTACACTTTTAATAGGGTGTTGAAATCCTCTAACAAGGTGAGACCTAATAGTCTTTGTAAGCCTTTAACAGGGCAGACCTTTCACAAGGTAGATCATGTTTCATGGTCAAAACATTGTAATCTTCATTGGATACACTTTATTACTGCATTAGTGAAGATTTGTGGGTGTCATCCCTACCCTAGTTTTACCTTCTCACTTGGAGGGTTTCTGGGTAATCATATCTGGTGTTATATGTGTGAATTCTTACATGGTTATATGTTTTAGATGCATGTGCTTTACATGTTATTTGAGCTTACATGTTAATGCATGTGATGAATGAATCGTGAAAGTTTTATGGGTCCAAGGTTAAACTACTGATTCACCCCCTCCAAATCATATGGTCATGAATCTCATAAAAGAAATAATAGAACTTTAAAGTTGTAACCTTTCCTACTACATTATCTCAATAAGAAACACTATATTAAGTATAATTTCCCCACAACACCCGAAAATGAAAAACCATATCAACACCAAAACCTGCTCAATCTCTAAGACCAAAAATACATATGTATAATGTGAGGTTCTAATATGGGTGTGAACCTCTCATAACAAAGACAATCAAGTATATGAAAACCATTCCCAATGAAGGAATAATGCCAAATAAAAGATATTATAAGATCCTCATAATTGATTCCATATATTTATCAAGTCATATCTAGAAGGAGCTAATCATTTTAAACATCTCTTACAATGAATCTTCCTTTACTAATCAACTATCCATATCTATGAAAGATAAACATGAATATAATGCACTTAAAAGGAACAAGGCAATACATTTCGAGTAGTTAAGTTAGCTACCAAGTAGAAAAAGAGTTAGAAATGGGAATGATCCTGCAAGATATCCAAGTCATCATTACTCATTGAGGAATACTTACCTCTAATTCAAAGCTCGGTGAAAGATTCTTATTTTTCATAATAAAAGAAATAATCATCTCAAAATATGTTTCTAATCACAAGAGAAAAATATTACCCATGTCCCTATATCTACAAGCATTTATAACAAACCAATCGACACAAACCTCCAAATGCAATACAATACCATCATGAAGTAATTGAGAAAATTATCATGTACTTAATACAAAGAGATCCAAAAAGGACTAATGCCAAAGATCTACATACATATGTGGAACAAAAACTTTGAAATATGATGTAATCATTGCCTCCTAGGAGATCATATGCTCCATATGAACATATCAAACATTTGTATCATGTCAAAACTCTAATTTGTATATTGTGATTTTATGATGCACAAAATAATATGATGCAGAATGCTAAAAATGGAGAACACTCACCAAATCATATCATGGCATTGGAGTCCAAATCGACCCTCTAACTACTCTAATTAGCACAAAACAAAATGATTATGGGTTCTAATACATGATCTAGGTTCAACGAGGGTTTGTGGAACCCTTAATGTTGATTGATTGATTGTATATGAATTACAATAAAGGAAACACTAACTGACTTTGTAAGATATTAGATCAGATCTATAATAGTCAGTGAAAGAGCCAAATATATATAATAAAATCACTTTGAAACAAGAAGAGGAAGACTGACCTTCATATATAAATTTGACTATTCTTAGAATGTTTCAAAATTAAGTATGACTCTAGGTTTGGGAATATGATCCCTATAGCTATATATAGTGAAAACATAAGTAAAAAATGTGCAGGACTAAGAAGGTGTTTAATGAATATGTCAGTTAGTTGATTTAGTCACAATAACTTCAAATTTGATGCAAATTTCTAAGGGTCTCCAATTGTGTCTAAAGCTTCTGAATCTAAAAATGCAATTCTCTGAAGTGTTACTACAAAAAACAAAGAAGGGTAAAAAAGGTTGTAGAAATGAGTTTACCTTAGTCAAACCCATGTATAGGAATTATCCATGAAATGAAATTGAAATTGTGTTATGTAAAGTAATGTAAACAAGATAAATGTTAGATTCACCTTGCATGAGAAACCCTCATGGACGGATGTGAGAATTATCAAAAACCATGAAGATGATTGAATGCGTAGATCTTGGAATGAAATATATTTTCAAATAAAAGTTGCATTCAAAAATTAATAGATCTATGATAACCAATAATAGATCTATAATGGTGATATACTTGATAACCTCAATGGAGAATGAGAGGAAACAAGAAGGAATATGTGGATCTCATTGCTTAATTGAGAACCCCCCTACTTCACTATCATGGGAGATAAACTTGCATCAATTTGAGACTATTCCTTTTCTTTAATGGATCTTGAAGAAATGGAAACTTGGAGATCTTGAATTGAATGCTTGTTATCAAATCTTGAATCCACAACTTGAATGGCAAAAGTTAAATAGTTGGTGATAGAATGCACTTGATCTTGAACTCAAATTGTGCATGCTATGTCAAAATGAGATGATTTTATGTGCCTTATTTTTGTCAAGGCCGACCAAAAATCAAACCCTTGGGAGAAAACCTTTCCATTGGGCCTAGAATCAAATTGGGCTAAAAAGCCTAGGACTAAGTTGACAAGTCAAATTGGTCCAGGTAAAATTGTGTCAATTTTTTTTTTGTGATATGAAGGAGTGTTATAGAATGTGGGGGAGGAGATTATAAGTTGTTGGCATCAAACATAACTAACACACAAACATCAAAATGAAAAAAAAGTGGGGTCTAATAGGTCATAGAGTTTTCAATTATGGGTGCTAAAGTTTTAGGATGATACAAATAACAACTATCCTATCAAACAAGGATAATATTTCAAATGAAAAAGCATATGAAATACCTCAATCAAAGACTCTATTAGTTCTAAAATCCATAGATTGGAAAATTATAAGAGATTTCCAAACTCAGTGATTAAATCTTCTATGTGAATTGGCCAACTAATGGGAATGGTCGATTATGATCCTCTTCCCTTTCTCTTTAGGCTCTATAGCACCGAGGCATGTCTACCTATTCCTTAACATTATGCCTTTGTAAAGGTTTTTCTATATAAGATATGATTGTATTTTAATTTATGCTTGATCTCTCATGATGAGAATGGATCCTTGAAAAAAAAAATTGTAAATTAACTTATGATAACTAAATCATATATAAAAAATAGTAAATGTTGTAAATATATTTATATTTTATTACTTTTCTATATTGAATATTATCTTACTACTTTTTACTTGTAATATTATGACACAAACTTCACCTAAGAATAATAGACTAGTTCCTTCCTAATGGGCAATAGAGGCAATTCCTTCCTTAACTCTACGTACAATTGTCGTGAGATAGGAAATATCATTTTAAAGATTCCCATCAACTTCTTTTCTTTTTATGCTTCTTGATTACTTTGTCACACCATGATTAGTATTATTGAATTCAACCCAATCTTAATGAGACCAATAAGATCAAAATAATAGTGCCTATTATTGCTAATGATCAAATTGTAGAATAACATAAACATATTTCACACAAAATTCCAAAAGTAACATTACCTTAAAGAGATAAAATCACAAAGGACTCACCAATTTGGAATGATTAGATCCACAACACCAAATTAGAGAAATTTTTTTTTTATATTAATGATTTAAAGTCTTCTATTTAATCAATTACTTGTAAAAAATATAGTAGAAAATAATATATTTACATGATGAAATTATTAAAATATGAATTCTTTCTCTCTTTACATCTTACACACACACACACACACACACACACACATGTGCATACACACACATACATGCACACACCCACCCACCCACACACACCCACGTGCAAGAGCACCCACAATAAATCCAAACCTTGTAGACCAGGTCAGAAAACTCGAAATGTTGGATCCAAATGTAAAAAATTTGATCTCAAAATAAAACCTCAGAAAGATTAATCAAATAGGCATCTTGACAAAATTGTATGACCTAGTTCCAAGATTGACACCATTATAAACCCTTGGTCAACTATGGTCAAAGATCGTCAAAGGGCCTAGAATCTTAGGATTTAGGATTATTTCATGTTTTATCATGTTTAGGACCTATTTGGGTCACTAGATGTAAGTTTTCATAACATTTTCTTATGAAGCACAAAAAGTGCAAAAAATGCAAAATTGCTTGAAAAGTTGTCAAGCAACTTTTAAGCAACTTTTTGCAAATCAAAGAAAAAAATTTCCCAGTGGCCATAAAAAGTTTGAAATGTTGTTATGACCATTGGAAGGCCTATAATAATCCCTTTCAGGCAGGTGATAGGCAAAGATAATGTATTTTCAACTTTCAATCAATAAAATCCCTGATTTTACTACAAATAGTCTGCTGTCTCATGTTGTATAGATTTGTACGAATTCATCCATAGTTTAAAAAATACATTTTTAGATATATAGATGAAGTAAATTTCCAATTCTTCTGGTTTGAAGTCTCCATCCATTCCCTAACTCAAGATATTCACATTTTTGTGTAAGTAGGTCTATATTTCTTGCTAACCTAGGGTTTTGAAACATTTTCAAGCACATAGGAGGATTTCACTATGGGAATTTCATGGTCTTTAGTGAAATCCTAGTATTGGATGTGTAAATCAAGAAATAAGTGATTTTAATTTTGTACTTGTAGGGATCTTTGAGAATTTTGATGCCTTAGGCATGCATTTCCCATGTGCATGCTAGGAAAGGATGCAACATCTTCCATAACTCCAACCAGACTTGGCATCAAGACCTAAAATCAAGTTTTTAACTTGTCTAGGGTTGTCCTCACATGTTCCCATAATTTTTTTTAGGGATGGAGTCCTAGAACATGTACTTCCTTTGTAATTGGAGGCCTAATTGCCCTAGTTGCCTAAGCGTGAAAATGAACAAATTACCATTTTTTGTGTCATAAAACCTATGGTGCCTTAGCATGTTTTGTAAGTCACAAAATTGTGTCCAAAAATGATTTTTTTTCCCTAGGTTGTGTGAAGATATTTCCTTTAAAATCTATTTTTCATCAAAAAGGGCTACTAGTCTTTTGGATGGCTTAATGAAGCAACTATGTGGAAAAACTTACATAGTTTGGTTTTAACCTTTTTTTCATGTCATTGGTTACCTAAATAGACTATTACCATGTGTTGGAGTCTTTCTTGGTCATTTGAAGAAGTTTGAGGTTGTTTTCTGAAAATTGGTCAATTTGTGCATTATGAGCAACTTGTGATAAGTTGTCTTGTTCATAGGGTTCCTTGGTGATTATGGTTTTCATTGTTTGGGTGTAGGGTTGTGATGATATAGTATCATCCTTGTAGCACTTGTGATTGGGGCTTACACATTTGATCATCCCAACCAAGAGATTTGGCTAAAGGACTTTAGTGAAGAGGGTTTTTGGACCAGTTGATTACCTTGTGATCAGTCCCACTAGGCTCCATTGCATCAAGTGGTATAAAATCAATGACTCTTACTAAATAAGAAGAAGAAGAAGAAGAAGAAATTCTTACCAAGGTAAACAATTTTGAACTGGCAAAAATAGTAAGGGAACAAAGAGCAACCAATGCTGCTCTTGCAAAGAGGTTGAAGGAAGTTGAAGGCAAGTTGGACAAACAAAGAGGCACACAATTTGAAGAAGATAAAAATATAGAGGTTGAATATCTTGATGAAGATGATGAAGTGCCTACTAAAAAAAGGCCTCTCTTGAATGCTCTCAAATCCATGGAAAAAAGAACCATGGAGGGGAAGTTGGAATTGCCAACTTGCTTTGGTAAAATGAATGCTAATGTAGCATTGGATTAGAAAGAAGCCCTAATAAATTTCTTTGAGTGTGAAGACATCCCAGAGAAGTAGAGGGTAAAGATGGGAAAGTCCAAGTTGAAGGGAGCAGCCCTAACTTGGTGGAACTTCATCTAGCCAAATAGGGTGAAGAAAGGAAGAAATATGATTTCTTCTTGGGACAAAATGGTGGCACTAGTTAGGGAAACATATGTGCCTAAAGACTATGGTGTACAACTCCATAAGAGGAAACAAATTCTAAAGAAAAAGGATCTAGATGTTAGTTCCTATACAAAGGATTTCTTAAAATTGTCTATGAAGACCAACATAGTAGAGAATGAGGAAGAAAAACTAGCAAGGTACATGAATGGACTTAAGTTACCCATCCAAGAAAAACTCAACCTTCACACCCCCAATTTTGTGAAAAAGTGCTATCAATTAGCACTCAAGGTGGAGAAAAATGGAAGAGGAGGAAAGATCAAAATAAAGGCAAGGAGAATAATAAAAACTTCAAGCCCAAGAACAATTCCTAGAAAAAGGGGTAGAAAAGTGGAAACAAACCTACTGATAAGAATAAGGATCAGGGGGGACAAAATTCTAAGGGAAACTATAGAGGAGGAAAGTCTTTCAGAGGTAGAGGAAGAGACAATGAACCTCTCACATGCTACAATTGTAATCAAGTAGGACACCATGTAGGAAAGTGCCCTGAAAAGAAAAACAATAATCAAGGGGAAAGAAGAGCACAAATTGTGAAGGAAGAGCTATTTGATTGCAAAGAACTTGAACTTGAGGAAGTTGCATGTATAATGATGAGGCAAGAATTTTTTTAGATCCCTCACACCCAAGAACACCCAAAGAAATAATATCTTTAGACCAAGGATCAAGTGCCAAGGCAAGGTATGCAATTTTTTTATTGATTTAGGTTCTATTGAAAAATAGTTTCCTTTGAAATGGAAGAAAAAATTAAACTACCTAACAAGAGGTCAACAAACTTTACTGGTAGAACAAGCAAGGGTAGAATTTTCTCTGGCAGACTTCAAGGATAAGGTACTTTGTGATGTTGTAGAAATGGATGCATCTCATATACTTCTAGGAAGACCCTGACAATATGATGTTGATGCCATCCACCATTGCAAGAAGAATAGCTATTCTATAACTAGGAATGATGTAACCTTCACCATGAATCCCATGCTTGATCTTAAAGAAAAATCTACTATTGTAACCATATGGGAGAAAGAAAAGATTAAAGCCTTGAAGGAACCTAATGCCCAAGGTTTTATTTTGGTCTCTAAGACAAAGGAGAACATAAATTCCAAGGACAAGGATCTAACCCCTATTAAAATACAAGATTTGTTGTAAAAGTACAGTCAAGTTACTATTATTGATCTGACCACAAGCCTCCCTCCCATTAGAGATATTAGTCACCAAATTGACTTGATACCTGGCTCTCCCCTACCTAACAAGGCACCCTATAAATTGACACCAAATCAACATGATGAAATTTCCAAGAAAGTGAATGATTTGTTGGAAAAAGGTCTAATACAAAAGAATTTAAGTCATTGTGCTATTCCATCTGTCCTTATTCCTAAAAAGGATGGAAAATGGAGATTGTGTATTGATAACAGGGCTATCAACAAGATTACCATAAGGTATAGATTCCCCATGCCCAGAATTGAGGATCTATTGGACCAACTAGGAGGAGCTTGCTATTTCACCAATATATACTTGAAGTCTAGCTACATCAAATCAAAATAAAACTAGGTGATAAATGGAAGAAATCATTCAGAACTACTAAAGGTTTGTTTGAATGGTGAGTAATGTCCTTTGGGTTAAGCAATGCCCCTAACACTTTTATGAGGCTTATGAATGAGATATTCATAGATCTTGTTGGCATATTTGTGTTATTTACCTTGATGACATACTAATATTTAGTCATAGCAAGGAGGAGCATCTTGATCATATGGAACAGGTACTAAGGAATCCTCATTAGCACAAGTTGGTGATCAACTTAGAAAAGTGCATGTTTATGAAGAAGGGACTTATGTTCCTAGGATTTGTGATCTCATAAGGTACCCTCAAGATGGACCCTGGGAAGATTGAAGCAATCATCAACTGGCCCCCACCAAAGAACCAAGGTGATGTAAGAAGCTTCCATTGTCTTGCCACCTTCTATAGGAAGTTTATCAAAAACTTCAACTATGTGTGTGCACCCATGCTTGGCACCATCAAAGGAGGAAAGAAGACTAAATTTTCTTGGACAAAGGAAGCCAATGATGCATCTAAGTACTTGAAGAATAGAGTCTCTCAATACCCAATCTTGGCTCTACTTGATTTCAATAAGGTTTTCACTATGGAAACTGATACAAGCAATTTGGCCATAGGTGCAGTCCTAAGTTAGGAAGGTAAGGTAGTGGCTATCTAATGATGTGAAGAAAAAGTTTTCAACTTATGACTTGGAGCTTTATGCCATGGTACAAGCCCTTAAGAAATGGAGGCACTATCTAATCCTAAAGGGTTTGTAGTATACACTGACAACAATACATTAAGTTTCTCCACTTCTTAGGAAAAGCTATTTGTTAGACATCTGAAATGGATGTAGTAGTTACAGGCTTATACTTTCAACATCAAACATAAAAAAGGTGCTGGAAAAAAAGTTTTTGATATCCTTAGCAGAAGGGTTGGTCTAGTTGAAGAAGTACAACTACAAAGTGTGGGAATTGATTCCCTCAAGCACTTATATGCTGACGATCCTAATTCTATAGAGATTTTTAAAGTTTGTACAAAGATGGTTGGAAGATACCATACATATTTTTCTGAATATCTAATTCAGAATGGACTTCTATTCAAAGGAGCTCAGTTATGCATTCCTAAATTCTCAATGAGGACAAATATCATCAGAGAGAAACACTATGGTGGTCTAGGAGGACATTTTGGCATTCACAAGACAACATACATGGTGAAAAGAAGCTATTGGCCAGAGATGAACAATGAGGTAAAGAAGTTCATTGAGACTTGTACCATCTGTCAGCATACCAAAGGTGTTTCAACTAATCAGGGGTTATACCAACCTTTACCAATCCCCACAAGACCTTGAGAATGAATCTCAATGGATTTTTTTCATGGGATTACCTAGAACTAAGCAATGTTTTGATAGTGTTTTTGTGGTAGTGGATAGATTCAGTAAAATGGTCCATTTTATACCATGCAAAAGCACAAATGATGCTTCTCATATTGCACATCTTTTCTTTAAAGAAGTAGTTAAGATCCATAGTGTACCACAAACTATTGTATCTGTTAGGGATGTAAAATTTCAAGGCCATTTTTGGAGAACACTTCTTAAGAAGCTTGGTACTAACCTAACCTATAATTTTTCCTACCATCCACAAACTGATGCGAAGACTGAGGTGGTAAATAGATCTTTAGGAAACCTCCTAAGATGCCTCACAAAAAAGTATTCTCAGAGTTGGGATGTACTCTTGCCCCAAGTAGAGTTTTCATTTAATGAATCCATGAATAGATCAACATATAAGACTCCCCTTCCAAGCAGTGTATGGCCTTCATCCCAAGGGATGATTGGACCTGGTAGAACTGCCATATGATTTCAAAATTATTGCTCAAGGAGAAGAGTAGAACTCATTACAAAGGTGCAACATGAGGTCAAGGAATCATTAAAGAGATCAACATTAAAATACAAGGAAAATGTTGATAAGAAAAGAAGGGAAATCCACTTCAAATTTGGAGACAAGGTTTGGGCATATTTGAGAAAAGAGAGACTACCTAAAGGTAGATATTCCAAACTTCAGAGGAAGAAAGTTGGACCATGCAGTATAATCAACAAGATGGGTGAAAATGTATATAAGATATCTCCTCCCCCTACCTTGAAAATCTCTCTAGTCTTCAATGTTGTAGACCTCACCCCATACAAAAACATAGCAGATTCAACAAGTGGACAAGGTGAGCAAGCAGATATCCATAGGGAAGACTATGTAATTGATCTCCCTCAAAGCCAACCAGTGGAGTTAGAAGAAATTTTGGACACCAAGTTGCTAAAACAAAATAGAACCAAGAAGTATAGTTGTACTTATTAAAGTGGAAAGGGGTCCCCAATATTGATGCAACTTGGATGACAAAAGACCAAATTAAACAACATGGTAGTTCTGTGGAGCAATTACCCTCAAGCAGGAACTTGAGTTTTTAAACACAAGGGGAGTATGGTGGAGGAGCACCCACAATAAATCCAAACCTTGTATACTAGGTCAAAAACCTTATAAAACCTTGGATCCAAATATAAAACCTTGGATCTCAAAATAAAACCTTGGAAAGATTAATCAAATAGGCATCTTAACAAAATTGTATGACCTAGTTCCAAGATTGGCACTATTATAAGTGCTTGGTCAAAAATGGCCAAATATGGTCAAAGGGCCTAGAATATTATGATTTTGGATTATTTCATGTTTTATCATGTTTAGGACCTATTTGGGTCATTAGATGTAAGTTTTCATAACATTTTCTTATGAAGCGCAAAAAGTGCAAAAATTGCTTGAAAAGTTGTCAAGCAACTTTTAAACAATGTTTTGCAAATCAAAGCAAAAACTTCCCCAATGGTCATAAAAAGTTTGAAATTTTTTTATGACCATTGGAAGGCCTATAATAATCCCTTTTAGGTATTTGATAGGCAAAGATAATGTATTTTCAACTTTCAATCAATAAAATCCTTGTTTTTACTACAAATAGTCCATTGTTCTGCATTGTACAAATTCATATGGATTCATCCACAGTTTAAAACCTACATTTTTGGATATATGGATGAAGTAAATTTCTAATTCTTCTAGTTTTAACTCTCCACTAATTCCCTAACTCAAGATAATCACATTTTTGTGTAAGTAGGTCTAGATTTCTTGCTAACTTAGGGTTTTGAAACATTTTCAAGCATATAGGAGGATTTGACCATGGAAATGTAATAGCCTCTAGTGAAATCCTAGTATTGGATATGTACGTTAAGATGAAAGTGGTTTAAAATTTTTACTTGTAGGGATCTTTGAGAATTTTGATGCCCTAGGCATGCATTTCCCATGTGCATGCTAGGAAAATGATGCAACATCTTCCACAACTTCAACCAGACTTGGCATCAAGGCTTGAAATAAAGTTTGTAACTTTTATAGGGTCATCCTCACATGTTACCATCATTTTTTTTAAGGATGGAGTCCTAGAACATGTACTTCCTTTGTAAATGGAGGCCTAATTACCCTAGTTGCCTAAGCGTGAAAGTGTACAAAAGCCCATTTGTTTGTGTCATCAAACCTTGGTGCCTTATCATGTTTTGTAAGTCCCAAAAGAGTGTCCAATACTAAATTTTTTCCCCTAGTTTGTGTGGAGATATTTCCTATAAAATTTGATTTTCATCAAAAAGGGCTACTAGTCTTTTTGGATGGCTTAATGAAGCAACTATGTGGAAAAACTTACATAGTTTGGTTTTAACCTTTGTTTCATGTCATTAATGACCTAAATAGAATATTACCATGTATTGGAGTCTTCCTTGGTCATTTGAAGAAGTTTAAGGTTTTTTTCTTAAAATTGGTCAATTTGTGCATTGTGAGCAACTTGTGATAAGTTGTCTTGTTCATAGGGTTCTGTAATGATTATGGTTTTCCTTGTTTGGGTGTAGGGTTGTGATAACTTGGTATCATATTTTTAGTACTTGTGATTGGTGCTTGCAAATCTAATAATCTTAACCAAGAGATTTGGTTGAAGGACTTCAATGAAGAGGGTTTTTGGACTAGTTGATCACCTTCTGATTAGTCCCACTAGGTTCCATTGCATCACAAAACCCTTTTAAATAAAAATTATTCTAAATCTTGAATTTTCCTTAGTTTATGCAATTAAATACCATTTTACAAGTTTTTTGGGCCTATTAGAGGTTTGTTTAAAGTAATTTTAGAAGTATATAATGATGTAACTACCCTCTCTGGTGCTTCATACTTATTTATAGAAAATAATTTTTTATATTAATGTTTTAAGTCTTCTATTTAATAAATTACTTGTAAAAATTAGTAGTAGGAAATAATATATTTACATGATGACATTATTAAAATATGAATCATTTCTCCCTTTACATCTCTCTCTCTCTCTCTCTCTCACACACACACACACACACACACACACACACACGTGTGCGTGTGCGTTTGGGCACATGGTTGAATGGTTTTGACACTCCTTAGGGATGAAAAGACAAAATCCTTTTAAATAAAAATTATTCTAAATCTAAATTTTTCCTTAGTTTATGAAATTAACTACCATTTTAGAAGTTGTAAATGTATTTATATATGATTATTGATCTATATTCAATATTTTCTTACTACTTACTACTTGTAATAGTTTGATAGAGACTTCACCTAAGAATAATAGACTAGTGCCTTCCTATTGAGAAATAGAGAGTATTCCTTCCTTGACCCCATGTACAACTCTAGTGAGACAAAGAATATATTTAAAAAAAATTCCCATCAACTTCTTTTCTTTCTTTGCTTCTTGATTACTTTGTTAGACCACAATTAGTCTTACCAAATTTAACCCAATCTTAATGAGATCAATAAGATAGAAATAATAGTGCCTAATATTCCTAATGATCAAATTGCATAGTAACATAAATATCTTCCATATAATTTTTAAAAGCAATTTTACCTTCTAGAGGTAAACTCACAAAAAACAAATCAATTTAGAATGATCATATCCTTGACACCAAAGTAGACAAAAGATTGGTTTATATTAATTCTTTAAGTCTTGTGTACAAAAAATTACTTGTCAGAAGTGTAGTAAAAAATAATATATTTACATTGTGATATTATTAAATATGAATTCTTTCTCTCTTTACATTTTACACCAGATATGTTGGAATTCTTTAGAATAACTAAGAGGGTGGTGAATCAGTTATCCAAGGTCTAGATGTACAATTAAAACTTTTCACAACTTAGTGAGCCTATATCCATAAAAAAATTTCATCATGCATGCATCCTTTAGATTATGCAATCACTTAAACTTGTAGATTATTGTCAAATCAATTTGTAGAAATGTAAACATGAAATACAATAGATTCAATAACACATTTGACACAATGATTTAACATGGAAACCCAATTTGGAAAAAACCACCAGTAACATGCTACTCATTCTCACTCTTCTAAAGTAATGCCCTGTGAAAGGCCAACCCTATAAAAGGTTACAATATACACTATTAAATGTGACCTGATTAAAGGATCTCAATCACCTTGTTAGGAGTGAGCGTTGTTAGAGGACTTTAGATCATTCACTTGGAATTTCACCTAGTTAAAGGATTTACAAATGAGTGTTAGGTCAAACTTAATCCAAAGGATTTACCCTAGATTGATACAATAATTAAAATGTAACAATAAGGCTTGATTTGCTAACACCTTACAACTCTATTTGTAGATTATAGATCTCTATTTTAGTCCTTCATTCTACTTGGCTTTCACACTCTTCAACTCTGATAGCTTGTTCACCTTTCAAGCATCTATACCCTTAAGCCTTCTAGCTTTGCTTGCCAATGGAGTATCTTCTCTTAGGTCACTAAATGAAGCAATACCCTAGACTCCTTGTCTTCCTTAGGTTCTCACACATGACAATGCTTGCTTTTGACTATCCATCTCTATAAATAGAGAATTAAGATATTTTTGATGTTCATCCCCCATTGTCCATTTTAGGGTTAGGTTGGATTAGGTAGGATTCAATGAATCTACCCCTCATTTCATTAAATTCCCTTCTAGAAACTTCTCCTTTCAATCATCTTGAATTCTATGCCTCCAACTCATCAATCTTATTTCCACATAGTTCACACAATCTAAGAAATTAAACTTGTTAGCTCAGATTCATCAAATTCACGATCTTTCTCATAATGCTAACACTCAACATTAACTAGCTTCTAGTGCTTGACACAAACTATGTTGCTCAACATCCACTGTCAAAACACTCAACACAAGCTAAAGTTTACTGGTGCTTGGCATCAACTAAACTTTACTCGGCTTACATTGTTTCACTTGGCTTACACTGAAATTGACTTTTCTTGGCTCCAACTAATTTTTTGCTCAACTTACACTATCTTTACTCGTCACCTACTATGCAAAATGTTAGGCTTGGTAGACAAACTTCATTTAACTTGTTCTTCTGAACTTAATTAGTGTAACCATCATTTGCAACCTTAAGTAGATTATCAATGTACTATAATATCACTGTCTTAACTAATCCTTGTACTCTTTTTCATATCATAACTCAACCTTTCCTCTAGGTGCTATTGTTACCTCATTTGATCAAATCCTCTTCATCAATCAAACAAAAGATAGTGCTTAAATCATATAAGCAATTGTCTTACCAGCAAGTAGCAAATTTAACATTAGTGACAAAATAATGGTTGGTACACACATTCATACTTGTGCCAATCTATTTTCAACAATCTGCCTCTTTGGCATTGATGGAAAACCAAACTGACCAGACTTAATTAGTAAGACCAAAAAAATACCAAAAAGAAAATAATTCCTTGTATTGAAATCTCTCCCTCTATCAATAACTTCCATCTTCTGAATCTTCCCCGTGATTACTTCTTATATCCCCCTCAACATTATCTCCATCTTACTAGTAGATGTAATGAATAGGTACACTTTCTCCCTTAGCAGTTAGGATAGATCAAGAATTTCTCCTTTATCTCCCTTAACTTTCATGAAACTTAGTACACTTTCTCCCTCCTTGACAACAATGTCAAAGACATGTCATTTTAATATGTAATTATGAATATTTTTAGTTTTTCCCCCGGTCACCTAGCTTGTGAGTGATTTGTAGTTCCAACTCTTTGATTACTTTAGGAAGCTCCTAAAGTAAGATCCATTGCATCAATGTGTAACATATGCCAATCAACTTGTTTGATGCAGGGCACTCCTCATGCTTCTTAGATAGCCTTTGATAAGGGTATCACCCCTAGTTTACCTCTTAGAGACTCATGAGCATCCTCAGGTAATATTTTTGTAAAGATATCAACTATTTTCTCTTTTTTGTTAACATATTCCATCTTCACCTCTTTATCTTGAACTAATTCTCTCAAGTAATGATACTTGATTGCAATGTGCTTAGTCTTTGTATGCATCGCATGATTCTTTGATATATTTATAGCACTTGTATTATCACAATAAAGTATCATAGGTCTATTGATTTTTTCCTTCATACCTTTGAGTAGCTATTTGATCCATACAATGTTTGTACAATTTATTGCAACAACAACATATTCAACTTCAGCAGTAGATTGAGATATATAGTTTTTTTTCTTGCCAGTCCAAGTAACTAGCCTTTTTCCTAAGAAAAATACTCCTCCACTGACACTTTTTGTCACTAATATTTTCAGCCCAATTAGCATCAGTGTAGGCCCTCAACTCAAATTTCTCTTTTTTCTTATAGTATAGACCATACTCCTTTGTTCCTTTCAAATATCTCATTATTCTCTTTACTTCCATCAAGTGATTCTCCCTAGGATTAGCAGAGGATTTTCCAACTATCCCTACAAATAATGCAATATTAGATCTACTATGTACTACATATTGTAATTTTCCAATCATAGACTTGCATAATGTTTGATTCACCTCAGTTGAATCATCATTTTTTGACAATTTATGTCCTATCAGCATGGATGTGCTTATTGGCTTGGAATCTTCCAATCCAAAAGTTTTCAGTATCTCTTTAACATACTTTGACTGAGTGATGTATATATCATATTTCATCTCATGTACTTGCAAATCCACAAATAACTTGATCTCTCCAAACAAAGACATCTCAAATTCTTACTTCATTTCATTTGCAAAATCCTTACATAAAATGTCTTGACCTCCAAATATGATGTCATCAACAAAAATTGCAGTTAACAAAATACCTTTTCCTTTCTCTATCTTTAAGAATAGATTGTTGTTATCATTAGTCCTCTCAAATCCAATCTTCACAAGATAATTATAAAGCCTCTCATACCATGCTCTTGGTGCTTTCTTCAAATCATATAAAGCTTTGTGTAGTCTACATACCATGTTTTTGTTGTTAGCATCAAAAATATCCTTTTGGTTGTTCTATATAAAGCTCTTCCTCCAATATATTATTTAGAAATATAGACTTAACATCCATTTGATAAAATTTGAAACCTTTGCATGCAGAGTAAGCAATCAGAGTTCTTACTCCTTCCAACCTTGCAATAGGAGAAAATGTCTCTCCATAGTCTATCCCTTTTTCTTGTGCATATCCTTTATAGACTAATCTTGCCTTATTCCTTGTGACTTCACCATTTTCATCTAACTTGTTTTTGTATACCCACTTGGTGCCAATCACATTTTTGTCTTCTAGCCTGGGAACTAGAGTCCATGTGTTAATATTCTTAATTTGTTCGATCTCTTCTTTCATGGATTTACTCTAGTCCACATCTTCTAAGGCATCTTTCATTGTTTTAGGTTCTTTCATGCTTAGCAAACATGTATAATTTCTCAACTTGTTCCTTGTCATTGGTCTAGCATATTTATCACCAATGATTTGTGTAGTAGGGTGATGTCTCTTGACATACTTAGACAATCTTGGTTCTACTTTGTTTTCTCCATTTAGTCTCTCAACTCCTGAATCACTATGTACATCTCTGTCCAATAGTTTAGCACTCTTTCATGTACACTAATCTCATAATCAGAATGTGCCTCAACTTCATTCTGTAACTCGACACTTGAATGTAGCTTGATTCCTGAATGCAACTCGACATTCATAGTATGTAACTTGACAGTCACCGAAACTTATTGTTGGTTTGTAACTTGATTTACATCTTTTTCTACAAGCATCCCTTCATAAAAGTATACCAATGATTTGTATTCTTCTAGTTCCTTCATAAGTTCAGCCTCATACATTTTTGTATATTCATCAAATTTCACATTTGCACTTTCCACAACTTTGTTAGTATTAGTATTTAAACACTTATAAGCTTTACTTCTTGTGGAATAATCAAGAAATACACCTTCTTCACTTTTTACATCTAGCTTAGCATTCTTGAAATCTTTGAGAATATAAAACTTGCTTCCAAATACCTTAAAATATTTTACATTAGGTGGGTAGCCATACCATAGTTCAAAAGGTGTTGAATGAGTACCTTTCTTGACTTGTACACAATTTATGGTATAGACAACTGTACTTACATCTTCTCTCTAGTATTTCAAAGCAACATTCTTCCCGATCATGAGTGTCCTAACATAATCCATTACAGACCTGTTCCTCCTTTCAACAATTCTATTTTGTGGAGGGGTTCTAGGAGAAAATGTCTATCTTTTGATTCCTATGTCATTACAAAGCATCTCAAACTCATTTGATGTAAATTCTCTTCCTCTATTAGATCTTAAACATTTTAGACTTTTACCTATTTCCTTCTCAACTCTCACTAAGTAGCACTTAAATGTTTGGAAAGTATCAGATTTCTATTTTAGAAACATAACTGTCATCATTCTAGAATAATCATCAACAAGCATCATAATGTACTTATCTCCTTTGTGTTGATCTCAGATTGGTTTTGACAATTGAGTGTCAACACACTTAAGAAATTTACTTAGTTTACACCAAACTAGTAATGCATGCTGAGTATAATATGTAGATACAAGACTCTACTGATTTGCAATGAGCGCTGAGTCACTCAAGTGCCAAGTAGAAAGACCATGCAGAGTGATTCAAGTGCCAAGTGAACAGTAGATGCCAAGCAATTCAAGTGTTGAGTCAGAAATAGAATTACAGTATGTGCTGAGCATCAATAACTTCAAGTGTCAAGTAACACAGATTGAACATATTTGTTTTTGATTGCACAAACAACTATGTAAACCATTTTCAAGCTGACATAAGGTTAGATTTTGATTCTTTAAAGATAAGGACAAATCTATTTGTAGAATCCCTATGTATTTGCATGCAACCAATCACAAAATAGAAAGGATTAAGTGGCAAAAAGAATGAATCTTAGTCATAGATTCATACCTATCCCTAAGCCACCAAAGTCTTTATAAGGAAGATGAAGCCCCAACAAATATGATGAATCAAGAAAGTGAAAGAGATCATGTTATAGGAGGTAACAAGGGGTGAATGATCAAATTTGTTTGTAGAGCATTCAAGGGGACTTAGTAGTGAGAGTGAATTACTGAATTAGTTGGAGGAGAACAAAGAATAGAAGGATACAACAATTATATACCAAATCAAAGAGGATCAAGAAGGAAACTATACGGATTTGATCTTTAATCAGGAAACCAGAGCCAATCACAAGATCTATGCTAAAACATCCTAACAGGTGATTTTAGTTAAATCTCCTAGGTAGAGTAGTCCTAATAGGCCATTGTAAATCCTTTAATAGGGTGACATTCCAAGTGGATGTTCTAAAGTCCTTTAGCCAAACACACTTCTAATAGGGTGTTGAAATCCTCTAACAAGGTGAGACTTAATAGTCCTTATAAGCCTTTAATAGGGTAGGCCTTTTATTACATGCATCTAATGAATGATAGCTAAAGTTTGAACTTCTGATTCACACCCCCTCTTAGAAGTATATGTTTTTCATTTGTAATTCCAACACTTTGTAGCTTTTCACTTCAATTGGTCCACAAAAGTCAATATGGAAAATCTCTAATATTCCTTTAGAGGTATGAGTCTTACTCTTAAAACTTGACTTTGTCATTTTTCCTAACTAACATTGTTTGCAAATTATATTGTCAAGCTTCTTCAATTTAGGAAAACCTTTGACTCTTCTCATGTTATTGATACTAACCAAGTTATCAAAATTAACATGACATAACCTCTTGTGCTATAGCCACACATCATCAAATTCTACAACTAAACAAGTAGCATCCTCTATATCAAGGTAGAATAGATTACCTCTAGTTTGATCACCTTTTCCAATCAGTTTTCTATTAGTATCATATATCTTAGCAACTCTATTTTGAAACTCAACCTTACAACCCAAATTATTTAGTTGTGACACACTCAACAAGTTATAGTTAAGTCCTTCAACATAATAAGCATTGTCACATAAAATCTTTTCTGTGAGCTTGATAAAACCTTTTCCTTTTATTAGACATGGTGCATCATTACCAAACCTTACACTATTCCCATCATAATAATTCAAGGTAATGAACTTAATTTTATCTCTAGTCATGTGATGTGAACATCCACTACCAATGATCCATCTATCATTCTTGTTCATAGAAGACATTAGTGTAGTTGCCTCATCCTCATCAGATTCATCCTTCTTTGAAACATACACCACTTCATCATCATTATCATCAGATCCATCTTTTCTTTCCTCTTCAGTAATGTAGCAAAACTTCTTGCCTTTGTCTTTATAGTCTTTGTTGTCTTCATCTATTCTACTTTTGTACTTTTCACCACCTCTGTAATTCTTCTTCTCTTGACATCTAGAAGCAATATGACCAACCTCATTGCAATTGAACAACATGATAGGTAACTTATCTTTAAACTTTCCTTTAACTCTATGAAATCTCCTTGCTAATAGTGCTTCAAGTTGATCTACATCTTCCTCATCTGTATCACTATCATTGGACACATATTTTACCTTTTTCTTCTTCTTCTCATTAGGTTCCTTCAATGACAACTTTTCTTTGAAAGAAGATTCAACATTTTAAACGTTTGTAATGATCAAAATTAGATAGCTCAAAAGTAGTGAGCCTACCTACCATACCTTCAAAAGTTAGATCATTCCCTAGCATACATCTCAATTCTTGTATTGTAGAAACTCTAATAGTATAGATGGGCAATAGTGTTCTCAAAACTTTTCTTAGTACAATATCATCATCTATTTTACCAATAGCTCCTCTTATTGTATTAACATCATCCTTTATCCTAGTGCAATATTGAGCAATATTCTCACCTTCTTGCATTCTCATATCATCGAACTTACCTCTAAGACTTTAACCTTTGGCTCTTAGAACATTTTTGTCACCTCCATAGATGGTATGTAGAGCATCCCACATTTTCTTTGCACTGTCACAATCCTTGATATCATCAAGCTCGACATAACTCAGGGTAGAGGAAATCTCCAACATTGCTTGGTTGTGTTTTTTCTTCTTTTTCGAATCTTCAACAGTTAGGGCTCCAACAAGATTGATATACTCAACAAAAATGGTAGTTTGTGCATGATCTCTAAGACCTCCTAAGTGTAGCTTCATCAGACTTTTACATGTAGGAAAGTTATCTCTATTAAGGCTGGGTACCTCTCTTTTTGACATCTTGATCTTTGTGCTTCTAGTACCTTCAAACTAGTCCTCTTAAGTAGATGGATCTGATACCACTTGTTGGAATTCTTTAGAATATCTGAGATGGGGGTGAATAAGTTATCCAAGGTCTAGATGCACAATTGAAACTTTTCAAAACTTAGTGAACCCATATCCATAAAACATTTTCATCATGCATGCATCTTTTAGATTATGCAATCACTTAAACTTGTACATCACTGTCAAATCAATTTGTAGAAATGTAAACATGAAACACAACATATTCAATAACACATTTGATGTAGTGATTTAACATGGAAACCCAATTTGGGAAAACCCACCAATAACATGCTACTCATTCTCACTCTTCTAAAGTGATGCCCTGTGAAAGGCCAACCTTGTTAAAGGTTACAATACACACTATTAAATGTGACTCGGTTAAAGGATTTCAATCACCCTGTTAGGAGTGAGCCTTGTTAGAGGACTTTACATCTTTCACTTGGAATGTCGTCTAGTTAAAGGATTTACAAATGAGTGTTAGGTCAAACTCAATCCAAAGGATTTACCCTAGACTGATACAATGATTAGAAGGTAACAGTAAGGCTTGATCTGATAATAACTTACAACTCCATTTGCAGATTATAGATCTTTGTTTTAGTCCTCCATTCTTCTTGGCTTTCATACTCTTTAGCTCTGATAGCTTGTTCACCCTTCAAGCATCCATACCCTTAAGCCTTCTAGCTTTTATTTCCAATGTAGTCTCTTCTTTTAGGTTAATGAATGAAGCAACACCCCAAAATTCTTGTCTTCCTTAGGTTCTTGCACATGACAACCCTTGCTTCTAACCAGCCATCTCTATAAATAGAGAATTAATATATTTTGATGTTCATCCTCCATCATCCATTTTAGGGTTAGGTTGGAATAGTTAGGATTCAATGAATCTACCCCTCATTTCATTACATTTCCTTCTAGAAAATTCTCATTTCAATCCTATTTAAATTTACCTCAAAATGGTTCATCTTGAGTTCTGTGCCACTAGCTCATCAAGCTTATCTTTCACATAGTTCACACAATCCAAGACATCAAACTTGTTAGCTCAGATTCATTGAATTCATGATCTTTCTCATAATTCTAACACTCAACATTAACTGGCTTTTGATGGTTAGCACAAATTGCATTGCTCGACATCCACTATCAAAACACTTGGCACAAACTAAAGTTTCTAGTGCTTGACATCAACTAAACTTTACTCGACTTACATTGAAATTGACTTTGCTCGACTCCAACTAATTTTATGCTCAGCGTACACTATCTTTTCTCGGCACCTATTGTGCAAAATGTTAGGCTTGGTAGACAAACTTCATTTAAATTGTTCTTCTAAACTTAATCAAAGTAACCATCCTTTTCAACCTTAAATAGATTATTAATGCGCTATAATATCACTCTCTTAACTGATCTTTGTACTCTTTTCATATCATAACTCAACCTTTCCTCTAAGCACTATTGTTACCTTATTTAATCAAATCATCTTCATCAATCAAACAAATAATAGTACTTAAATCATATAAGCAATTGTCTTACTAGCAAGTAGCAGGTTTGACATCAATGACAAAATAATGATTGGTACACATATTCATACTTGTGTCAATCCATTTTCAACAAGATATATATGTCGTTGGATGG